>JASPKZ010003887.1:1387500-1912500 GCA_030220185.1 Diploptera punctata | reverse complement strand
ATATATATATATATATATATATATATATATATATATACACACACACACACAAAACATAATTGTATAAGAAATCACTATTAATATCCAGTATATAATACATAAAATCAGAAGAAAAATATATATATATATACGGAAACTATATGAAGCATGTAAGAATGTACATCATAATATTTTTATAATAGTAGCTTCAGTCTTTAGAAAATTGAAATTTATTTATTTATTTTATTTATTTATTTATTTTATTTATTTATTTATTTAGCCTGGTGCAGTTAAGGCCATGTGGCCTTCTCTTCCACTCACCAGAACAAGCATATGTTACATAAGAATACAAAAAAAAATACAATAATAGTCATATAAAACAGGACAAACATATGTTACACATGAATACAAAAAAATTACAATAGTAGTCATATTAGACAGGACAAACCTGTTACATATGAATACAAAAAAAAGTTACAATAATAGTTATTGAACAATTCATTATCTGTCATATTGAATAATAATGAAATTAATGTCTAATAATAGAATGAAACTAAATACAATTAAAATTAAATTAATGATACAATGAATAAAAAAGGAATAACAGCTCGAATCTACTATGCATAAAAAGAAGAGAAAAAAAAACACTACAATGAATTAATCTACGCTTTTTATACAAGGCATTAGGTAAATATATTAACAAATCCTAAGTCTATTTTTATTAAATAATGCAAAAACGCATTATTAATTCTTAAAAAGTAGTATTAGTGAGTTGCTTCTGTTACTGATTTTATTTTCAATTTATTTCTGAAAGATGGTAAAGTTTGGCAGTCTCTGACATAGGGTGGAAGTGAATTACATGTTCTAGCAAGAGAAACTGTAAAAGATTTCGAATAATAGGTAGTATGATGAGGAGGGATATAAAGGACACTGTGCTCAAGGGATCGGGTATCTAAGTTATGTGTATCAGAGAGTTTAGTGAAGCGGTGTGATAAATAATAAGGTAAAGATGTGTGTAATATGTTATAGAGTAGGCATAGGGAATGGATGGTTCTACGATCTTGAAGACGAAACCATGACAATTGTTCCAGGGATGGTGTAACGTGATCAAATCTACGTATACCACAAATAAAACGTATGCAAGAATTGTGAACACGTTGAAGTCTTTGGGTAAGAACAGTATTTAGGTCAGTAAAAAGAGTATCACAATAATCAAAATGGGGCATTGCGAGTGTTTCTACTAGCATTTTTCTTAGAGAAAACGGTAAACAATTTCTTATACGATTTAATGAGTGTATTATTGAGAAGATAGTTTTGCAAATGTTATTTATTTGTTTATTCCAAATTAAATGTTTATCCATAAACACTCCTAGATTTTTTACTGTCTCACTATAAGGGATCTGAACCCCATTAAGTGACACATGTAATACTGCATTTGTGTTAATTGAGGATAATAGTCTCTGATGGCCCATAATGATTGCTTGTGTCTTTCTAGGATTTAATTCAAGTCCATATTTCTCTGTCCACGCCGTTAGCGAGTCAAGGTCCTCGTTAATTTTGGTTACCGCGTCATTTAAAGAATATTTGTCTGAGTGAAGGTAGATCTGCATGTCGTCCGCAAATAAATGATGTTTGCAATGTTTTAGGGAGTCAGATATGTCGTTTATATAGATTGAAAAAGACAATTGGGCCGAGCACCGAGCCCTGTGGAACTCCAGCTTTACGGTAGGTCCAAGAAGAGCGTAATGTAGAATTTCCTAC
The DNA here is from genome assembly GCA_030220185.1 of Diploptera punctata. NCBI lineage: Eukaryota > Metazoa > Arthropoda > Insecta > Blattodea > Blaberidae > Diploptera > Diploptera punctata. Next base: position 1,910,760 of record JASPKZ010003887.1, on the reverse strand, counting down.
AACATATTGCTGGCGCTCACGAAGGTAGGAGTTGAACCATTGCGTGACACTGTCAGAAAGTGAGAGGTTTTTTAGTTTAAGCAACAATAAGTCCAAGTCTACCGTGTCAAATGCTTTACTAAAGTCAAGTAGTGTAAGAATATTAAGTTTTCGATTATCAGATGCTTCGCGTATGTCTTCACATATATTTAGTAGAGCAGTATTTGTATTGTGTCCTGTCCTAAAGCCTGATTGGTATTGATCTAAAAGGTCGTGTTCAGTTAGGTAGTCAGTCAGTTGTTTGTGGACTAATCGTTCCAAAGCTTTTGAAAGGGTAGGTAAAATACTAATGGGTCGAAAATCATTAGGAGTTAAGGGAGTTTTTACTTTCGGGAGTGGGCGTACTATTGCTTGCTTCCATAATGTGGGATATATAGAGGTTTGTAGTGAGGAGTTGAAAACATGAGTTATGGTTGGTAGTATATACGTCGATTATTTTGTTAAGTAGAGTGATATGTATACGGTCAGTACCTTCTGCTTTTGTTTTTATTCGTTTGAGAGCTTTCTTGATGTCATTTTCTGTAAGATATGAAAAATGGAAATGTTCTCTGTCTGGTGGATTTGTCAATAGTAGTTCACTTGTTGTATGTGTTTTGTCTTTAGGAGTAAAGAATGTGCTTGTAAAATGGTTATTAAGTGTGTTCAGAGAAACAGGTAGTTTTTCTACCTGTGTGTCTTTCCTTCCTACACCCATTTTATTCAGATTTTTCCAAATATCTGGGTTATTGTTATTAGGTTCAGTAAGGCTGTATAGATGTCTAAGTTTGGCGTTTCTGATAGTTTGTGTAGTCTTGTTTCGTAACCGTTTATAGTGATTAAGATTTATATCAGTTTTTGTCGACTCTATATTTCCGATATGCTGCGTCTCTTTCAGTCATCAAGTCACGAATGTTAGCAGACATCCAGGGAGCAGGGTGTCGTTTCACTAGTTTAGTTTTCAGTGGAGCGTGTCTGTCATATAGTTGTAATATAAGGTTATTTAATGCCTCAACTTTTTCGTCAACAGAATGCAACGTCCATATAGTATGCCAGGGTAATTTTATAGCGTCTTCAAGTAGAGCTGCATTGTTTATATGTTTTAGGTCTCTATATGTGATAGTCTTACGAGCTAGTTTAGGGCACTGCAGTGAATATGCTAAGAATATAATATCATGTGCTGATATTCCGGGAGCTGACAGTTGCCCGTGGGTTAGTACTCTGTCTGGATTATTAGTAGCAATTAAGTCAAGTAAAGTCTCAGAATGATTGGTGTGATGTGTAGGCTGTAAGGGAAGGATAGTCATATCACAAACTTGGAACGCGGACATAAGCTGTTGTGTACTTTTAAAACGTTCATCGCATTATATAGAAGGAAATGCGTATAGAATAACCACATAGAAGCCGATCTACGGTCTAAGAGTATCCTACAGGGGCTTCTTATTTCAGTAATGCATGTCTATTATGTGGCGAAAATACTGTTTGAACCTTGAAGTAGGAAATATGTAGCTGCCAACTACTATAAATTGCTACAATTATTACTTTTACTTATTTCAGTCACAACTGTGAAAACAAAAGAATACATTGAATTCTTTAAATAGCATAATTAAGAAGAAGGTAAAGAGATACCATTAGAGGCCTCAGGAGGCCTTCGTGCACTGGGAAGTTGAAGCTCCAACCTTTATAGACAATCGACACGAGATCTCAGCCGGGTTATCAGCCCTGTGTGACGGTCAATTTTACCCCCAGAACAAGTACTCATTTCCGATGGAGGCTGAGTCGACTCCAAGACCATGGTGCCTCCAGAAAGTTTGGGTCAGTTTAAAAATCCTAACCCTACCGGGACCCGAGACCCCGACCTTCCGGCTTGAAGCGTATTGCTTTAATCAACTACTCTATGGCGTGCCTTATCATATTAGTCATTCAAAATATCTCTGCAGGCGGAAGAATTACGAAGCTGCGTTTGTTGCTACAAGTGACGTCATATAAGGCAGTGTATACTGTCAGCGTCCCACGTCCCATTCCCCTCTGCACTCATAGATAGCAGTGTCACGTCTATTCCTGCATAAACACTACTGCAGTGCCCTCCATCAACTGCACTTACTCCTTAAACGGGTAATAATTAAATACATATTGTTAAATTATAACCTCAAACATTACTTTTTAATAAAATTAAAATAAAAAAATTCTATCTAATGTTACGGGTGCTTTATAGCTAGTATAGTAAGACCTGTGTTAGCCGGAACCTTTATAAGAAGGAAACCTGTAGAGACGGAAAAAAATATCTAGAACAGTACGATTTTATATGTAAAATCGTCCTGTATAAGCCGGAAACCTTCATAACGCGGAAACGGAATGGTTTTTAAAGTACCAATGGTTAATTTTTACCTCAGTAAGACGGAAAATTATTCTTAAGCACGTTCTAATTACAGTATTAATGACCACACGTGAAAATTCTGCATATGACGCTTTCTGCATTATATCGTTTTACCTTCTTGTGTTGCCATTGTATTGCGGGGATACCCTTGCTTATGTGTGACAGCGGGGAATCCCTCGCTTTTCCTTGCCTGCTTACGTTACCTGCGAGGGAGTTGGGAAACTCTTCAGTCCTACTGTAGTTGAGTTCCTTCTCGTTTTTGTGTAATAAAGTTGTTTTGCATTGCCGTGCAAACTGAGCTGTGTTACATACAATATTTTTTGTCTGTATTTCAGTCAATACGTTATGTCTTTAAAGAGTGCATGTAAAACCCTTACACTGGGTGAGAAAATTCAAGCTTGTAATTTGGGCACCCTTTATAAGAAGGAAAACTGCCAAGACGGAAATATATTTAAGGAACCGTCATGTTCCTTCATAGACAAGTTTTACTGTTTTACAAATCTAAAGTCTAGAAAACTAATTGGTTTTGTCGTATTATACACAACAGAAATTAATTCAGCTTAACAGCAAAAATCACTAAAAGTAAGCAGAAAATCAGTTATGTGTAGAAAATATTCCATGCTGCTTCTTAAAAACCAGAGGGAGGCTGACTGGACTTTACTTCTCTTTCGAAGGAATTCAAAATTAGTCAACATTAGTTCACATATACAACCTTAAGCGAAAGATGGCTAAAATTAAGAGAAATCTAGAGAGATTTATAGAAAGGAGAAAGAGAGAAATGGGAAATAATTTTATTCTTAAATCGAATGTGGAAACAATGGGTAGACTTGACCTACATAACAGTAGGCGATGCTATCTTTAAAACAAATATTTATGAACGCACCAACAGACTTGTATATATTAAATTGAATAAGAACATCAATCACAGGGCGACAACTCAGGGACGTGTGTTCGTGATTTCGTGAATTGAAAACTCAAGGTTAACATGAGCTCCGAGTTCACGTCCCGCTCACCAACTACTGCTCCAAAATATGCGAACTCTTTCTTCTCAAAATATCCCTAAATGCATATGATTCTTAAATACTGAATTATGATATTAATTGAACAAATAAAACTTTGAGGAGTACACAATTAAAATTTTACAAAATTATGACAGTGCCGGTCCTAACATATGCAAGTGATAATTGGACTTTTAACCGTTCAGACAGAAGGAAAATATAAACTGCAGAAATGAAATTCTTACGTTCAGTAGCAGGTGTGACAATTTTAGACAGAAAAATAAATGAATATGTAAGAAAATACTTAAATATTTTTAATTTAACAAACAGAATTGACAATATGACAATCATCTGGTATGAACATGTTAAAAGAATGCCTACAGATAGAATCCCTCAGCTGTTATTAAAGTACAAACCAATAGGACATAGTGTCACCTCCTCCTTCTTCTTCTTCTTCTTCCTTCCAAGTATTAGGCCAAGGCCTGTTACGATCCTATAGAAAATTTTCCCTCCAGCGTTTCATAGGACAACCCAGAGATCTTCGTCCTCTTGGTATAAACCGCTTTGGGGATTCGATTTGAACTCATTCTATCAAGATGATGTTTGCAATTTAGTTGGTACTGTTTAATATATTCCAAAATTGGCGTAGTCTTCAATTCTTTTAAGATATCGGTGTAGCTTTTCCGATCCTATCTGGTGTAACCCGCTGTTCTGCGCATGAATCTCATTTCACAAGCCGTTATTCTGCTTTCATGTTGTCTTTTTAGTGTCCATGCTTCACTACCATAGGTCAACACTGGTCTAGCCAAATTGTTATAGAAGTGTTGGACGCCCATTTACTAGATGGGAAGATTCATTAAATTCCACTTGATGTGAAAACAGGTCAAAGGCCTAATTTCATGAAGTAGAAGAATTGAATTTTTTCTTTTTATTCCCAAATCATCATGATCTTCTTCTTCTTATTCTTCTTCTTCATTATCTTATTTCCTGTAGTTTCTAAGTGGAACATAGGGCAGAGTAAAGTTCCTCCAGCGTAGTTTGCTTCCAGTCAGCCATTTCACTTGTTTCCAGCTTTTCCTTCTTTCCTTTACTTCCTCCTCTACTGATCGCTTCCATGTTTTCCTAGGTCGTCCTCTCTTTCTTAATCCTTGCGGATTCCAAACTTGTGCAGTCTTCTCGATGGCTCCATCTGATTTTCACAAAGTGTGGTCTATCCAATTCTACTTTCTTTGTTTTATTTGGTGACATATTGGAGATTGGTTGGTTTTTCTCCACAGTTCTTCATTTTTTATGATTTCTGGCCTCGTATATTTAAAATACGCCTCAGACATCTGTTTACAAAGGTCTGCATCATTTTATTTGTTGCTTCCGTAACTTTTCATGTTTCAGAAACATGCTTCCCAAATGATTTATCTTTTTCTTCTTCGTCACGGTTTGGCTTTTTGCTAGCCTGTTCCGGTTCCAAATTGCTGCTCTTTACACATTTTCATTGGTCTTCCCAAACTTCTTCTTCCTCTTGGTGAATAGTTATATGTTGCTTTTGGTATTCTGTTCTCAGTCATCTTTGCTAAATGTTCTTTCCGAATGTGTAAACCTTTGCAACTTTAACCTTTAAATTGACAAAACACAAATTTCTTCTGTTAGTTATTTGAATGTGGCGGACCGCAGTGAAAACGGAATCTTGTATAACTGTTATTATTAGGTATATTGTATAATTTGACACAAATTTAAGTGGTTTATTTTTGTTCGTTTTCTTCTGATTTATTTAAAATATTAGATTAATTGAACCAACTGATGTATCCAAAAGGATATATTACGAATTTAAGGGTTAACTGAACTCCCTTTACGAGTGTGATATGCTCCACTGGTGTCTGTAGATGTCGGGCGGAGTTTCTCTACATACAAGGATCTCCTGAGCTCAAAGCGGCAACGACGTACTGTCAAAAATATAGAAATGTTGTGTTTAATCCAATATAATAATAAGTTGATCCAGTAGGCCTAAATGGTTATGTCTGCCTCCTAAATACATTTACTATAGTGTTGGATAAAGAACTATGAATCACCTCTTATGGACTCTATAGGCCTAAAAAAAGAAAAATTTGGTGAAAATGATATGCATATTTTAGAAACTTTTTTTTGTATTGTAAGCCCATGTTTTCCCTTTACAGATATTTAGGCTCTCCCCCTTCAGGGAAGAATTTGAACCATACTAATTTAGTTACACTTGTTCTCGTATAGATGTCATTTTGAGTGGTCCGTGGTCAGCGTTCCGCCTCATACTGACATCCAGGAAACCAAGGTAGCACTAGGACGGGAAAATTCGGTAAATTTTGTTTAGAGGCCTTTTCATTCGGGCTTAAGGATTTTTTACGAGCCTGAAAATCTTCAGACTCGGGACCCACGGCTTAAAGTCCCTCCCGGAGGACTTGCTCCTTGGATGTTTCCGTCCTAAAATATCCATCGACCCCTGCCGGGTTTGAACCCGCGACCCCCGTGACCAGAGGCAAGGAGCATAACCACTAGTCCACCGCGGCCGACATTTTAAAAACTGAGTTTATAAAACTGGTTTAAACCTTAATACAGTTGTTTCAGCAGCACCTTTTGTATGTTTTTTCAGAACCTTTTTCCCCCCCTTTTACGACCAAAATTTGCACCTTAAAATCCATTCCCTAGATAAAGTAAAGTAAAGTAAGTGATCCCACAAAAGGCCCGGAGGCCCTTGGGGTAGTAGGAGCTTAAGGCTCCCACTTTTTCTAGACAATCGGCACTTGATGTCAGCCCTGCGTGACGGCCGCCTTTACCCCCAGAGCAAGCGTCTGGTACTCATTTCCGTTAGAGGCTGAGTCGATCCCAGGGTCATAGTGCCGTCAGAAGGTTTGGGTCAGTTTAAAAATCCTGACCCCAACGGGACTTGAACCCTCGACCCTCCGGCTTGTAGCTCAGTGCCTTAACCACTACGCTACGGCGTGCCCCCTCCATTCCCTAGATATCATACATAATTCTAAAGGGTGCGGTAAACGACTTGATTTTAGTAATCATGAATGTAAGTGGTCCCACAGAAGATAATTGAATTCTATGAAGAATTAATAGTCCTTCACGATGTCATTAAAAATTGTCATAAGTGAATTTATCTAGAGAATTTGGAAATCAAGAGTGGCATTTGTTAGGACTATTTAACGAATAAAATTAAGCTGTTTACTCACAAATCATTATTTAACTGTAGTTATTTTAAAATATTTATATATTTAATGTAAACGGCGATGTTTGAAAACAAATGAGAAGCGATAGGTACGCTTCATCTGCTTCTTTTGTTTATCACTGCAACCAGATCATACTATTTATTGCCAAAGGAACGCAATATTGTAAGAATGCTCTCTAGTGGAGAAAAAATGAAACACATCAAACTGTATATTAATTCATGTCTGATGTCGTATGATGTAAATATGACAATTATATTTTTTTGGATTGTTACCTGGAAAAAAATACATTTAAGAAAGTGCAAACAGTGGTTTCTTTTTTTGGTGGTATAATCAATTGCTACAAATGTTTTTATATTAACTTCCGCATGCGGCATGTGTTGACATTCATGCACTATATATACAATCTGGTAGCCCTATTTCTCGCAGGCTCAGTCACTGCAAAATAATGGTCAGACCTGTTCAGAATATTAAAAAGGAGGAGCCTTCTTTAATATGATAATTATAACACTGATAAATATTTCGTGAAACACGACTGTGATTGGTTGTAAAACAGAAATCATTGAAACGTGATTGGTGATTGACTCCCATTTGGGGCATGAGTTAAATAAGTCTTAGAAAATTTTAATACAAAAGTGAGACGGAAGAAACATTCAAGTCAATAAAAATCAAGTTGAGTCTCTATGAAGACGGTAACGACAATGGGGTTAGATATATTCACCTTTGCCACATCAAAGAATCTCATTGTTTAAGAGCACGACATTCCAACATAAGGGGATCTTCATTCATAAATACACTTTTACGTCTCCAGATGGTAAAACGCGAAAACAGATAGATCGTGTATTTGTAGATAAACTAGGGCACAGTAGCATCATCTACTTTAAATAATAATAATAATAATAATAATAATAATAATAATAATAATAATAATAATAATAATTTATTTATATACAGAATTTTATCTTTGATCCTTCCGGGAAATTCTCGTATAAGTCCCTTCGATTGGTTGCTGGCCAAAGGAAGGCAAGACCAGTGATGGGGCTGCCATCTTATAGCCTCTGGTCAGGCTTTTCTGGAGAAGAAAAGAAAATAAAGGAAAGAAGAAATGGAAGAAAGGAAAGACTCCCTAGCTCTCGGATGCGTTATAATAAAAGTTTGGGAATTATTAATCAAGTTATGAAACCATCCCTTGTACAAAAAAATACCAGATTACGTTTATATAACACTTTGGCTACACCAGTGTTGACCTATGGTAGTGAAGCATGGGCACTAAAAAGAACATGAAAGTAGAATAACGGCTTGTGAAATGAGACTCATGCGCAGAACAGCGGGTTACACCAGATGCGATCGGAAAAGGAACACCGATATCTTAAAAGAATTCAAGACTACGCCAATTTTGGAATATATTAAACAGTACCAACTAAATTGGAAACACCATCTTGAAAGAATGAGTTCAAATCGGATCCCCAAAGCTGTTTATAATTATATACCAAGAGGACGAAGATCACTGGGCCGTCCTATGAAACGCTGGAGGGAAAATTTTCTATAGGATCTAACAGGCCTTGGCCTAATATTTGGAAGGAAGAAAGACAGAATTTTAATATTCACATATCTTTCTGTGCCTAAAGTTTTATTTTTCTTCTCCACTCGTCTCTAACCATTCAATCCATGTCCTCCAGTCCTCTTGTTCTCATTCCTGTTCTTATTTCTTGCATCCACGAGCTTCGAGGTCTTCCTTTCCTTCTTCTTCCAGGTGGACACCATTCCAATGCTTTCCTGGGTAACCTTTCTTCTTGCATTCGTCGTACATGCCCACACCAGTTCAATTGCTTACATCTCATATAATCTAGTATTGGATAACTAATATTCATTTTTTCTCGCATGACTGTATTTCATATTTTTTATAATTTTGAACATCTTGCTGCTCTCCTCAAGAAATCCATTTCCATCGACATAAGTTTTTGTTCTACGCCTTTGTTGAATTTCCACACTTCAGCTCCATACGTGACAGTACTTCTCACTATTGAATTATATATTTGTAACTTATTTTTCCTGGTTAGGCCTATATGTCTGTTCCATAAGACTCCATTCATCATTGCTGTTATTGCTCTACCTTTATTTATTCTGTTCTTAATAACACTTTCTTGTTTATCCTCTTTATCTACTTTTAGTCCCAGATACTCAAATTCTTCACATCCTCTAATATACCCCTTTTCATCTTCTGATATCAAATCTTCGGTTTCGGCTCCACATCCCATATAAAATGTTTTTTATAAATTTATTTTCAAACCCCAGTTATCGTATTCGTCCAATAATTTCCCGAACACAAACTCCATGTCTTCATATTGTTGAGCAATTGATATCTGGTCATCCGCACACATTGTATCTGTTGATCCATCTTCAATTGATAATAATAATAATAATATTAATAATAATAATAATAATAATAAATATATAATGTATTTCCGGTTTTAACAATGTTATACATTTTTCCGGCACCAATGATTTGTCTTCACTTTCGCTTTATAATTTTCCTCCATTCGTCTCTATTATAACACATTTCTTCCTCTATTTCCCAGTCCTTCAAGGTTGCTCGAACCCCTTGGATCGACGTGAAATTTGGTCGTCCTTTCCTTCTCGTTCCTGATGGTGTCCAATCCATTATTTTCTTCAGTAATCTTTCATCCTCCATTCGCCTAATATGCCCGTACCATTTTAGTCGATTTTCTTGGATAAATTCTAAAATTGAGTTTTGTACATTCATGTTCTCTTTTATAACTTCATTTCTAATTTGCTCTCTCCTTAATATCCTAGCAGATCTTCTCCAATAGTCTAATAATAATAATAATAATAATAATAATAATAATAATAATAATAATAATAATAATATTAATAATAATAATAATATTAATAATAATAATAATAATAATAACAATAATAAGATAACAATAATAATAACAATCCATCCATAGTAATTCTGCCCGAAGGCAGGTCCTTCACTGCAATCACAGCATTTTCATGCTATGCTTGCAGCTTTACTAGGGAATTGCAGGTGTGGTAGCGTCCCGTTGCTTTCCACACCGGTGAAGGATGATGATGATGATGGTGATGATAATGAGAAGGATGCTGATGATGATGATGATGATGATGATGATGATGGCCATATGATTTCGGGGACCGTTTGGGCCTTAAAGTTTTCCTGACATTTGTCTTACAGGTGAGTAAAAACCCCGATAAAAACCTCACCCAGAAAAACTGCCCCGACCGGGGATCGAACCCGGGCCCGCTGCGTGACAAGGCAGCACGCTACCTCGAGACCACAGCTGTGGACAATAATAACAATAATAATAATTTTTTTTGTAAGCCCATGTTTTCCCTTAACAGAGATTTAGGCGCTCTCCCCCTACAGGGAACAATTTGAACCATACTAATTTAGTTACACCTGTTTTCATATAGATGCCATTTGAGTGGTCCGTGGTCAGCGTTCCGCCTCAAACTGACATCTAGGAAACCAAGGTAGTACTAGGACGGAAAATTCGGTAAATTTTGCTTAGAGGCCTTTTCATTCAGGCTTAAGGATCTTTTACGAGCCTGAAAATCTTCAGACCCGGGACCCACGGCTTAAAGTCCCTCCCGAAGGACTTGCTCCTTGGATTTTTCCATCCTAAAAAAAAATCCATCGACCCAGGCCGGGTTTGAACCCGCGACCCTCGGGACCAGAGGCAAGGAGCATAACTACTAGTCCACCGCGGCCGATAATAATAATAATAATAATAATAATAATAATAATAATAATAATAATAATAATAATAATAATAATAAGTGTATTTGGTCGGCAGCGGAATTGCGACAGAACCTGACTATTAGTACCAGTATCAAACGCAACTAAACCAACTCGCTCGGTTCTATTATTATTATTATTTGGTGAAGAGGGGTATGGAAGATGGTCAATGGGAAGATAGGAATCTCTGGAAAGCAGGAATCAAATTAAACATAGCCTCAATTCTGGAAATGCGTGCTATTATGCATTACAGAGACTCTTGATGTCCCAACTCCTTTCAAAAAACGTTAAACTGAAAATATATAAAACTATTATTCTACCAGTTACATTATATGGATGCGAAACATGGACTCTTACTTTAAGGGAGGAAAGGAGACTACGAGTATTTGAGAATAAAGTTCTTAGGAAAAATTTTGGACCAAAGAGAGATGAACAGAAAGGTGAATGGAGAAGACTACATAACAATGAACTACATGGTCTTTATAGGAAGCCAGATGTAATAAGAACAGTCAAGTTTCGTAGACTGCGAAGGGCAGGACATGTTGCACGTATGGGGAATGAAAGACATGCATGGAGCCTTCTTGTAGGAAAATCAGAGGGAAAACGTCCAGTTGGTAGACCAAGAATGAGATGGGAGAATAACATTAACCATGATTATGAGAAGTAGATTATACAGGGGATGATTGGAAAACATTGGCTCAGGATAGGGATATATGGAGAGCTTATGTCTGCGCGGCCATGAACCTACTGGTTCGATAGTGCCAGTGAGTTACTTAGATAGTCCTCTTTATTTAGGATGAAGGATCTTTTACGAGTCTGAAAATCTTCAGACTTGGGGCCCACGACCTAAAGTCCCTCCCGGAGGACTTTTCCTTGTAATTTTCGTTCCTGAAAAATCTATCGATCTCAGGTGGGTTTGAACTCGCGACCCTCGGGACCAGAGGCAAGGCACATAACCACTAGTACATCCCGGCCTTGTGAATAGAACTTTTCTTCTCCTCCGCTGTCAGGAATTGATCCCGGTCCGGCCATAATCAGGCATCTTTGCCACTTAAGTTACCTCCATTCAGTGTAACTATATTTACAAATATAATTGTCTCTTCCAGCAGATCTAATCTGACACAAACGAATGAACGAATGCACCTTGCGGCCTTATGTATGAATGGCGTGGAAAAATGACGAGAAGTTTTGCAGAAAACTGTAATATCGGCACTACTTGACGCTATTCCTGGACGGGCAGAGTTCCCTGGAAAGACGCCAGTGCCCCCATAAAAGGATAGCAGCGTTACGTCATCAATGAAACCATGATCTCCCCCGGACAGTTTAAGTCCACTGGCGCAATGAAAATCATCCACCTCCATCCGCAGTTATTAACAGGGTCATTCACTTCGTAATGCAAACTTAAACATCATATTTGATAAAGCTTTGTTTTATTGCTGTCATAATCCAAAAATTTAAAAAAAAAACGCTCTTTCTATAGATCAAGTGAGAGATCACAAAACTAGAAATGTATTATTATTATTATTATTATTATTATTATTATTATTATTATTATTATTATTACTATTACTTACTCACTGGCACTATCGAACCCGTAGGTTCATGGCCGCGCGGACATAAGCTCTCCATACATCCTTATACTGAGCTAATGCTTTCCAATCATTCCCTGTATAATCTACTTCCCTCAAATCATAGGCCTAGTTAATGTTCTCCCACCTCATTCTTGGTCTACCAACTGGGCGTTTTCCTTCTGGCTTTCCTACAAGAAGTTTCCATGCACGTCTTTCATTCCCCATACGTGCAACATGTCCTGCCCATCGCAGTCTACGAGACTTAACTGTTCTTATTATATCTGGCTTCCTATAAAGACCATGTAGTTCATTGTTATGTAGTCTTCTCCATTCACCTGTCTGTTCATCTCTCTTTGGTCCAAGAATCTTCCTAAGAACTTTATTCTCAAATACTCGTAATCTCCCTTCCTCCCTTAAAGTAAGAGTCCATGTTTCGCACCCATATAATATAACTGGTAGAATAATAGTTTTATATATTTTCAGCTTAACGTTTTTTGAAAGGAGTTGGGACATCAAAAGTCTCTGCAATGCATAATAGCACGCATTTCCAGAATTGAGCCTATGTTTAATTTCTTTGTGCATCTCATTCCTATTTGTGATTATTGTTCCCAGGTATTTGAATTCAGCCACTTCCTCAAAATTTCCGTCATTTGTCCATAGCTGTCCATTTCCATTATATACTGAATTTCTACGTGTGACCATATATTTAGTTTTACTGATATTTACTTCCAGTCCTAATTATTATTATTATTATTATTATTATTATTATTATTATTATTATTATTATTATTATTCCTTTATCAGTCCGGCTTACTTCGTCAATGTTTCTGTGAGTAATGGAACATTTTACATCTTGGAAGTGAGTTACCAGTCCTTCTTCTTCGATGGGTATCTCTTTTAGTCTGGACCTTCCTCCATGACCTGCCAGGCATGGGAGGCCTGCAGCAAAATATAACATGAAAATCTCAACAAATAAAACCAAATCAATGGCAATATCCAAGGACCCACGACGTGTTAAATTAGAAATAGAAGGGAAAAGTATAGAACAGGTCATGAAATTCAAATATTTAGGAGTAGAAATTAATGGCAGCAACAGAATAACAGATGAAATCCTCCATCAAGCAAATAATGCAAACAAAATATCGGGATGTTTAAACAATACTGTTTGGAAAAAAAAAAAATTAAGAATAGATACAAAAGTAAGAATTTACAAATCTGTCATAAGACCAGTTCTAACATATGGTTGTGAATGCCGAACAGAAACTCAAAAAACAAAACAAATCAATGAAAGAACCGAAATGAAAATTTTAAGGAAAATCGTAGGAAAATCGCTGAGAGAGAAAATTCGCAGCTCTGTTATTAGAGAAGAACGTGAAATTGAGCCTATAAACCTCTGGATAAATGATAGAAGACTAAACTGGAACGATCACATAGATAGAATGGAGAACAGTAGATTAGTGAAGAAAGTACGTGACTGGACACCTCAGCAGAAAAGGCCGTTAGGAAGACCACAACTACGATGGAAGGACTTCACCATACCCCGGACCTGTAGAGAATGAACACGCAACAAGCTGCCAGCTTTCATGCATAGAGGAAGAAGAAAAATATTATTATTATTATTATTATTATTTTATTTCCCACGTTTCAAAGTGTTTCACGCCATCATTTTGTGCCCAATTAATCTACTATCATGCTCCTCAACATATCTGTCATTCCAATCTCCATCATCCAATCCTTTTTCCGTCATGCTGCTCAAAACACCATCAGTCCACGTTATTTTAGCCGTCCTCTTCTTATTCTTCTTCTTCTACCAAGTGCCATAAAATAAGGAACAATTTAATTAAACAAAACACTTGTGACCCCTGAATTTATCTAGAGGATTTGGAAAGCTGAAGTTGCGTTTGTTAGTACAATTCAACGAATAAAATTAAACTGTTTACTCAAAAATAATTATTTAAATATAGTTATCGGCATTTTAAAATATTTATATATTTAATGTAAACGGCGATGTTTGAAAACAAATCAGAAATGTGTGGTTGCGTTTCATTTGTTTATTCACTGCAATTTGATCATATTATTTATTGCCAAAAAAAGGATGGCAATATTGTACTCTGGTGGAGAAGAAACGAAAGATCAAATTATAAATTATAACCAACATTATAGGTTATTAATTTATTTTTTCAGTAAACAACTAAGTGAAATCATTATTTAAAAACACAATTATTGAACACACAGCTATCAAATGAGTAGTGTGAAGGAATCTGTTCAATATTTGCTATATTCAATGTATTTGTTCGAGAGTCAGCCACTGAAAAATAATGCTCTGACCTGTTCAGAATATTAAAAAGGAGGAGCTTTCTTTATGAGAAAAGTATGAGCTGGTAAAGATAAATCGATACATATCGAAGCGAACACGATTGTAATTGGTTGTAAAACAAAATTAATTGAAACGTGATTGGTCATTGACTCCCATTTGGCGCATTTGTTAAATAATCTTCTTGTAAGCTCGTGTTTCCCTTAACAGAGATTTAGGCGCTCTCCCCCTACAGGGAACAATTTGAACCATACTAATTTAGTTACACTTGTTTTCGTACAGATGTCATTTGAGTGGTCTCTGGTCAGCGTTCCGCCTCATACAGACATCTAAGAAACCAAGGTAGTACTAGGAAGGGAAAATTTGGTAAATTTTGCTTAGAGGCCTTTCATTCAGGCTTAAGGATCTTTTACGAGCCTCAATCTTCAGACTCGGGACCCACGGCGGCTTAAAGTCCCTCCCGGAGGACTTGCTCCTTGGATTTTTTCATCCTAAAAAAGCTATCGACCCCGGCCGGGTTTGAACCCGCGACCCTCGGGACCAGAGGCAAGGAGCATAACCACTAGTCCACCGCGGTCGATTAAATAGTGCAGAATGATATTACTGCCGCAAGCAGTATGTGACATAAAGACTGCAGCAAAGATAATTCATGAACAACAAACTTTGGATATAAGGTACACTAGTAATGCACCGTGTCCCGCGCCGTGGCCGAGTGGTTAAGGCAGGAAGCCTTGGCGCAGAGCTACGGGACTTGCGCTGGTTCGAGTCTCCATGGGGGAAGAAATTTTCTCATGGTATTTCGGCCAGTATGGGACCGGTGCCCACCCCGTGATGCATTTGGGTAGCTACAATAAGTAGCGGCTCCAGGTTGAGGAAACCAGCAATAACGGCTGGGGGACTCGATATGCTGACCACATGTCACCCCTACACTGGCTGATTATCATCTACCTCTGTGATTGACACATGCGGATGTGAGGCCAGCAGCCGGCTGGTAGGCTAAGGGCCTTGTAGGCCTGTCGCTCCAGGAGGAATAATGCACCGTCCTACAAAATAGATACAGTAACTTGCAGGGTTCTAGAAAAAATAAGTAGCAAATTTCTAAATACAAAACAGTACTGATGATATAATTTGACCACCTATCGATTACCGAATGCTCGGATATTAACCGGTTAGCTGGTTTTCGTCCGAGGAATAATATTTTGAACTGTGAGTGTAATTTTAGAAGTGGTAGGTGATGTACAGACAATATATTTTGCATAACACAAATGATAGAAAAAAAGAGCTACTAACAGAGATTTGCATTTGCTTTTTGTTTATTTAACCAAGGCATATGATAGTATTCCTCAAAAAATGTTATGGGAAACTTTAGACAATTCTAACATTACCAAAAAATTGGTAGAAGCTATAAAAGCATTATACAAAGGATCTATTTCGAAAATAAAAGTTGGAAATCATATAACAAAGGGATTTACTATTACAAAAGGTTTAAGGCAAAGTTGCAGTTTATCTCCAACTCTATTTAAAATTTATCTCGAAAGAGTACTAAGAGACTGGAGGAAAACATGTTAAAAAATGGGCATATCCATCCATCCATAGTAATTCTGCCCGAAGGCAGGTCCTTCACTGTAATCATAGCATTCATGCTATGCTTGCAGCTTTACTAGGGAATTGTAGGTGTGGTAGCTTCCCGTTGCTTTCCACACCGGTGAAGGGTGAAGGATGATGATGATGATGATAATGATAAGGATGATGATGATAAAGATGATGGCCCATCCAAAATACACATGATACAATTAATGTCTTTTTTTGCCTATCTGACTATCTGTGTATCGATTTATGCAAGTATTTTCTTTGCCTATAGTGTTCTTTTTCACTGTTCCCGTTGCTTTGCTTTCCACGCCAGGGATGATAATGATGATGATGGGGGACCGTTTGGGCTTCAAAGCTTACTGACATTTGTCTTACAGGTGAGGAAAAAACCCACACCCAGGAAGCTTGTCCCGACCGGGAATCAGACCCGGGCCCGCTGCGTGCATGTATACAATAGAAGCTAATGACTACAATACCGTTCTGAGAAAGGATTCAGTAGCTCTCATTATAAAAGCATTTAACCTAGAACAAGTTGATGACAGAGAATTAGGACAGCTAACCCATTGTGAAACGAAGTGTTTCAAATGTGGCACATATTTATGTAGGTGTGTGCCCACAACCCGTGTTCTGTAAACACTAACAAGTTATTTTCATCTCCGTGTTACGAGAAAACCAAGTGCTCAGTCAATTCCAAAGTAATGTATGGTCGTAAACACGTGCCGCTCTACGGCACTCTGGATATCAACAAAGAATGTATTGAAAAATCAGATAAAAGATAAAACAAACGCCATGCATTAGACTGAAAACGTTACCAAGGCCTTGACTAGTCTTTGAGCATTACACTCATCATCATTATCATCATCCGGTATCATGGCAGCTGCCGCCGTCTTCCGGAAACCAAACGCCATTCCTCTCTGTCCATCCATTGATCTTCCTCCAATCCTCTGAATATTCATAGCTGCTTGTACCCCTTCTATCCAAGTTTTCTTCGGTCTTCCTCCTTTCCATTGGGATCCATTCCATAACAATTTTAGGCAATATTTGCTCTGGCATTCTTTTGACATGGCCATACCACTGTAATATTTTCTTTTCTATAATGTCTATGAAGTCTGGCTCCTCTTCTACACCCATAATTTCCCTTATTTCTTTATTTCGTATTCTATCCATTCTAGATTTTCCAGCTGATCTTCTTAAAACATCCATTTCTGCACTTAAAATGCTTTACGTTTCCCTGGCAGGAATTTGCCAGACTTCAGCACCATATGTTAAAATTCTCTGAATTATGGTTTGATGTATTTGTAATTTTCTATTTTTTGTAATATTTTTGCTCCACCAAACAGAGTTTAAAGCATTTATTGCTTGTTTTGTTTGAGCGATTCTATTTTTAATTTCCACTGTGTTATCGCCTGAATGGTCTAATTTTGTTCCTAAGTAAGTGCATTCAATACTAGGTTTTAGTTCTTCTCCATTGTTGAAATTATTTATTTATCTATTCAGTAGATTTAGATTTTTTAGATTTATTTATTTAGCCTGGTGGAGTTAAGGCCATGTGGCCTTCTCTTCCACTCACCAGGGCAAACATATGTTACATCAGAATATAACAATCACAATGAACTCTAATATTAAATACTAAATAAAAATTTGATCAAAAAGATAATATCTATTATATTATGATCTATAATGCAACAATTAATGTTAGTTAAAATTAAGACTAAAACTAATAACAAAATGTATACAAGCAAGACATATTAAATTGTCCCTGTCTAGTGTATATATAAAACAAAGAAAAATAATGAGATACATGGCCATTGGCTGCAATGATACCTATTATTATAACTAATTTTACGTTTGTACAATATTTAAAACAAAACAAAAGAAAATATTTGTTAATCTTAATATTATTTTCATAGATAATTAAATTTATTAATTGTTAAAAGAATACTATCAGTGAGGTGTATAAGTTAGTTTGTTATTAAATAATTCTTTAATTTGTTTTTGAAGGATGTTATAGTTTGACAGTCTCTGACATAGGGCGGAAGGGAATTCCATGTTTTGGTAAGCGAGACCGTAAAAGATAATGAATAATACACAGTGTGATGAGGAGGGATATAAAGGACAATGTGCTGATGGGATCGAGTGTCAAGATTATGTGTGTCGGATAGTCTGATGAAGCGGCGTGATAAATAATTAGGCGATGATGTGTGAAGGATTTTATAGAGAAGGGATAGGGAATGGACAGTTCTACGATCTCTTAGATGAAGCCACGATAATTGTTCCAGGGACGGTGTAACATGGTCAAATTTGCGAATACCACAAATAAAACGTGCGCAAGAATTATGAACATAAATTCAACTTGCTTAAGGAATTCACTTAGATTACGCAGTTGACGCATGATGGACATTCATTCAATTTCAACCTTGCAAGAGAGCACCCTGACCAATACGCAGAAATCAAGAACAACGTATAAGAGAATATATATTTTCCTTAATAAAAACATGTTGTTGTTGTTGTTGTTGTTTTCAAATGCTGGGCCTTGGCACCGAAGCCATTAGCGTTCTTGCTCTCCAATATTTCTCTATTGTGGATCCAACAGGTAATACTTCACAGGTTTGTAGGTGTTCTTCATTCATTTCTTCGTCTTTATTGCATAGAGGACAATTTGGATTCGTGTAGATTCCTATTTTATATAAATGTTTGGCTAAATAGTCATGTTCTGTAAGCAGTCTAAATGTTGCTACTGTAGTTTTACGTGGAAATTCTGGAATAATATCTGGCTTCTTTACTAAAATATTCCATTTTTTGTCTTTGGCTTTATTACATAGGTCTTGGTTGTGTTTGATTTTATATTTGTTTTTAACTATTCTTTTTATGGATGTGAAAGGTAAGCTTTTAGTAGTATTCTGAATTAAATTGGAGCCTTTTTTGGCAAGAAAATCAGCAGTGTCATTTCCAGCAATTCCACAATCTGCAGGTATCCATTGCAATTGAATTCTTTTCTGTAGTTTTTGGAGTTGTTGAATCATTTTGTAGCACTCTTTAATTTGTATCGACTTCATTTTGTGTGAATTTATTGTTAATAAAAAAACATAGACCTCTCTGTGTGACTTATCGTTCCTAAAATCTGGCGGTAATACCCAGTATTTTGTGGTGCAGTTTATCACTAGTGGCTGACATCATCTTGCTATAAAACAAAGAACAGTCTGTTTTCTAACATATTTAAACATTAACCAATTAAAATAAAACTAAAGCAAATCCAGACAAATAACTGTCAAATGTCTGAGAGCCGCAGTTGCATTAGAATTTAAAATGTGACATAACCGTTACAAAGACTGGAGCGAGTCCAATACTTAAGTCTTTGAACATAGAGCAGGAACAGGAGCGGTGATTTTTCTATTGTGCAGTGCTTGTAGTGTACACAGTATCACGCCCTGAATTCCTGGCTAATAACACAATTTCTTATCACTACTTACAAGTGACGTAATAATGATATCCCACATAGGTCAACATTTCTTCCTCTATTACGTGTAAAATAATAACCATTCAATTGTTTCGCATATTTTGAGGGCGTATTTACAATTTTTTCGAAGCGAAAACGATCTTAATATCAAACTCTCAACATTTTTATAAATACTTACTTACTCACTGGCACTATCGAACCCGTAGGTTCATGGCCGCGCGGACATAAGCTCTCCATACATCCCTATCCTGAGCTAATGCTTTCCAATCATTTCCTGTATAATCTACTTCCCTCAAATCATTGTTAATGTTGTTCTCCCACCTCATTCTTGGTCTACCAACTGGGCGTTTTCCTTCTGGCTTTCCTACAAGAAGTTTCCATGCATGTCTTTCATTCCCCATACGTGCAACATGTCCTGCCCATCGCAGTCTACGAGACTTAACTGTTCTTATTATATCTGGCTTCCTATAAAGACCATGTAGTTCATTGTTACCTAGTCTTCTCCATTCACCTGTCTGTTCATCTCTCTTTGGTCCAAAAATGTTCCTAAGTACTTTATTCTCAAATACTTGTAATCTTCTTTCCTCCCTTAAAGTAAGAGTCCATGTTTCGCACCCATGTAATATAACTGGTAGAATAATAGTTTTATATATTTTCAGTTTAACGTTCTATGAAAAGAGTTGGGACATCAAGAGTCTCTGCAATGCATAATAGCACGCATTTCCAGAATTGTGCCTATGTTTAATTTCTTTGTGCATATCATTCCTATTTGTGGTTATTGTTCCTAGGTATTTGAATTCAGTCACTTCCTCAAAATTTCCCTCATTTGTCATTAGCTGTCCATATCCATTATACAATTTATTTCTACGTGTCACCATATATTTAGTTTTATTGATATTTACTTCCAGTCCTAATTTCTTAGTGTTACTCAATAGTGTGTGCGTGTTGTCCCTTAGCATCTCCTTGCTGTCGGCCAATAATACTACATCATCAGCATAAACTAACAGCTTATTAATACCATTCAGTTGTAATCCTTCCTCATTCTCTAAAGATTTAATGGCATGCTCTAGTACAAAATTAAATACTAGAGGAGATAGTGCATCTCCTTGCTTCAACCCATTCTGGATTTCAAAAGTGTCCGAAAACCGTTTGCCTACACGCACCCTACTCTTTGTGCCATTTAGACACATTCGTATAAGTCTAACTAACTTTTAGGGAATTCCGAACTCCAGCAGGATACTATAGGCCTATAACTTCTCCCTCTTAATTGAATCATATGCTTTTTTGAAGTCTACGTATAATTGATGTACAGTACCATTATATTCCCATATATTTTCTAAAATCTATCTTATACTAAAAATCTGATCTGTTGTAGACCTTTTTCTTCTAAATCCACATTGATGATTTCCTAGAATGTCATCAATATAGGGAGTAAGTCTGCTGACTAATATATTTGTTAGAATTTTGTACGAAGTTGAAAGTAATGAGATGCCCCTGTAGTTGTTGCAATCAGTTTTATCTCCTTTCTTATAAATTGGTACGATAATTGATTCCTTCCATTCATCTGGAAGAGCTTCTTTTTCCCAAATCATACTAAGCAACCAGCGTATCTTGTCCATCAATTTTTCTCCCCCTGATTTTATCAGTTCTGCTGGGATCTCATCTGAACCTGATGCTTTATACATCTTCAATTTTTCAATTGTTAGGCTTAATACATCATCTAACGAACAAATTCGTTTTAGGCCACGTGATCTGTTACGGTAAACCTAACGTATATGGCCTTGATCTTTCCACCGATGTTTTGGTCTTCCTTGGTCAGTATGTCCATTTGGAGTTGCCTATATTGGAACGCCAATTTTTAAAGTCTATTTATTTCCATTCTCCTCAGATGGTTTTTCCATTCTTGTTAGTATCTTTCTATACCTTCTTCTAAACTTGGTACTCCAAGTTTTTTCTCTGCCCCAAATGGGAGTCAATGATCTATTACCCATCCAAGTGTTTTGTGCAGGCGGAAAATATGTTAACTAACAAACTGTCTTTCTCTTTCTCTTCCTTACTATGTTGCCACTTCCTGTCCTCTGTATTATGTTGTTTGATTGGCAGGTAGAGAGCTGACAAATACTATGTATTTTAATGATCCGTCGTTCTGCGTGGTCAGTGGCAGAATGACTAACTTGACAACCCTGTTGCTTTTGGGGTTACGCCTAGGAATGAGCTGTCCCTTCCTTGCCTTCTCAATGCATGTTGCCACTTGTGATTTATTGTCAGGCTGGTAATGGAGAGACAAATACTGTGATTTTAAATGATCCGACGGCTTGAGCGTTCATTGCTTAAATGACTATTTTGACCAGATTTTGACAACCATGTTAAGATCTTTCACACGTGTTTAGAGATTCTCCCCTCACATTTGAAGTTGAAAAATTTCAATACGTGATCGGATGTATAGTTTTCTCCTACATCCCTTCCACAGATTCAGTAGATCGGCGACACTAGCGCTAAAACTCTTCCCCTCCACCCGTGAATAGTTAACTTGGATGTGTAATATGTATATATGTATGTATCTTGTCTTATATAAATATTTTAAAATAACTATATTTAAATAATGATTTGTGAGTAAACAGCTTAATTTTATTACTTAAATAGTCCTAACAAATACCACTGTTGATTTCTAAATACTC
This sequence comes from Diploptera punctata, assembly GCA_030220185.1. NCBI lineage: Eukaryota > Metazoa > Arthropoda > Insecta > Blattodea > Blaberidae > Diploptera > Diploptera punctata. The sequence goes on along the minus strand of JASPKZ010003887.1, from coordinate 1,888,782 downwards.
TATATAAATTGGAAATCACTCGAGTGTTCATTTGGTGTCCAGTCTATTTACTCCTAACAGTAGACGTAAGAAGCGCATTTGGTTTACTCTAGGTTCATGAGAATTTCTGCTTAATAAATTATATATTTTAAAACCACATCTTGTACAAAAACATTCAATACTTAAATTATATAAAACACTCGCCTTTCCGTCTTTCCTGTATCGAAGTGAAATCTGGGTTCTAAAAAAATAAGATATCGCCAGATTCAAAGCTGCAGAAATGAGAATCATGCGCCGGACTGTTGAATGTAGGGAATACTCTACTTGGCCATCAGAGGAATGAAGATATTTGAAAGTAACACCACATTCAACTTTTAGAAGAAAATATATTCACCTACAGAGAGACAGATCTGAATCTCACCAACTAGGATCCCAAATGCAGTTCTTCGGTATCGTCCACGAAATACCCGTAAGCATTTTCCCTCTCTTAAAGTAAGAGTCAATGTTTTGCATTCGTATAATATAACACTGGTCAACAAGATTTTTGTCTCATGAGTACCAATAGTTGTACTTAAGACAGTTTTTTATCGTGTTTTCAAATATGTATTCGGAATTTATCCATCGCCCACAGTTCATTATTTCAATTTCAATTAATGGATTTAAATAATTATTTTTTTAATAAACGTTTTTTCGTCCATTTGTGCATTGTAAAATAAAACCAAATGAGCTAACTCAGGAGATTTCAGTTATGAAAAAGAGATATCAAGGCAAATGGAATCCTAATATACTGGCCGATTATTGTTGGACCATCAAGAGGATGCTCCACAGGCGAAATATAGCAGAAACTCGTAATTTCTTACTTTCTAGGTGAGTCCAAATGTTCGAATATTGTATAGTTACGAATATAGAATATATTAAAGTGTTTGAAATTATAAATTCCTGTCTCTTGCAAACCTTGCGTGATGGAGAAAAACCGATATCATATTTGAATTCAGGATAAAAAATACTATCAGAATCACATATTTTTCTTTCCGAGACAAAACAAAAAGTTTATTTTTTGTTGCTCAATGTAATTGGTAGAATAATAGTTTTTTTGATAATTTCAGTTTAACGTTTATTTGAGAGAAATTGGGAAAACAAGAATCGCTGTTATGCGTATAGCATTCATTTCCAGATTTGATGTTTTGTTTAATTTTTCCCTGCACCTCATTCCTGTTTGTAATTATTTTTCCTAGGTATTTAAATTTAGCCACTTCTTCCAAATTTCCCTCATTTGTCAATAAGTGTTAATTTCCGTTAAATAATGTATTTCTATTGGTGACCATATATTTAGAATATATGGCTAAAAAACTAAAAGAGGAATGTGAAAAAATGGGGACTTTATATAAACATTGAGAAAACTAAATATCTGTGTATAGGAGAAGAAATGGAAAATATAAATTTCAACAATGGAGAAGAACTAAAACCTGGTATTAAATGCACTTAATTAGGAACAAAATTAGACCATTCAGGCGATAACACAGTGGAAATTAAAAATAGAATCGCACAAACAAAACAAGCAATAAATATTTTAAGCTTTATTTGGCGGAACAAAAATATTACAACAAATATAAAATTACAAATATATAAAACCATAATTCAGAGCGTTTTAACATATTGTGCTGAAGTCTGGCAAATTCCTACCAGGGAAATGAAAAGAATTTTAAGTGCAGAAATGGATGTTTTAAGAAGATCAGCTGGAAAACCTAGAATGATAGAATACGAAATAAAGAAATAAAGTAAATTATGGGTGTACAAGAGGAGCCGGACATCATAGACATTATAAAAAAGAAAAATATTACAATGGTATGGCCATGTCAAAAGAATGCCAGAGCAAAGATTGCCTGAAATTGTTATGGAATGGATCCCAATAGGAAGGAGGAAGACCGAAGAAAACTTGGATAGAAGGGGTACAAGCAGCTATGAATATAAGAGGATTGTAGGAAGATCAATGGATGGATAGAGAGGAATGGCGTTTGGTTTCCGGAAGACGGCGGCAGCTGCCATGATACCGGATGATATTTAGTTTTATCAATAGTTACTTCCAGCCCAAATTTATTAGTGTTACTCAATAGTTGGCACTTAGTACCTTCTCGCTATCGCCTAATAAAACTGCATCACCATCATATATGTACAGGGTGGACCGCTCGAATGGACCTAATTTCAATTGCTTGTTACTGGCAAACGGTTGAAGATAGAAACTTAAAACAACGTTCATATTACAGAAAAACTCACCAAGTTTTGATATCCAGATCACCACATCTCTATATGAGCCCCAGCAGTCACTGTGACGATATCAAAGCGATGAACAATTTCTTGCCAAGTACGTTGGAGTATGTCTTCTGGAATGTTCTCAATAGCCTCTATGATGCGCTCACGAAGATCACGAAGGTCTTTGACTGGGGTGGTGTAAACTTTATCTTTGACATAGCCCCAGAGAAAGAAATCCAGTGGTGAAATCGGGAGATCTCGGGGGCCACGCGATTGGTCCTCCCCTACCAATCCAACGGCCAGGGAAAATGTTGTCCAAAGTCGTACGAACTTCATTGGACAGTGGGGAGAAGCACCATCTTGCTGGAAAACGATGTTAGGCTGCAGTTGTTCAATTTGTGGAAAGAAGAACTGCTCCAGCATGTCAAGATATGTGGTACCACGAACAGTTTTCTCGGCGAAGAAAAACGGTCCAATGACCTTATTATGTGACAAACTGCACCAAACATTCATCTTCGGACTATCACGAACATGCTCTTGAATAGCGTGAGGATTCTCCGATCCCCAGATCCGCACATTATGCCGGTTTACCTTGCCTGACAAATGGAAAGTGGCTTCGTCCGAGAAGAAAATCTTGGTCATGAAGTCAGGATCAGCGCCGAGACGGTCCAGCATCGTATTGGCGAATTCCACTCGTTTCGGCATGTCATTCGGCTCCAGACGTTGCACTAACTGCACTTTATATGCGTGCAGTTTGAGGCGTTTGGACAATCCGTTGTAATGTCGATTTGGTATTTGAAGTTCCCGCGAAGCTCTTCTTAATGACTTCCGGGGGCTTCGCTCAAATGCGGCTTGAACATTTGCTACCATTTCATCGGATGCTCTGCGACCACCACCATGCTTCTTCAACACAGATCCTGTAGCTAATAATGTATCACGCCACTTCTTTATGCTTCTAGCAGTTGGAGCATCACGGTTAAACACAACGCCGGAACTCTCTTTGAACTCTAATGATTGATTTAAACTCCGCATACCACAAAACAGCTTGCGCTTTCATCTGCGGAGTCGCCATTTTCACAAACAATTAAATCTAAGAACGAGAAACGTATCTTTGTGCCATCTACCGACAGGATTCGAAACTTGGTGAGTTTTTCTGTACTATGAACGTTGTTTTAAGTTTCTATCTTCAACCGTTTGCCAGTAACAAGCAATTGAAATTAGGTCCATTCGAGCGGTCCACCCTGTACTATTAACTCCTTCTTTCTCCTCTAAACACTTAATGGCATGATCTAGTACAAAATTGTATAATATGGGAGATACACTTCTGCCAGAGTTTGGAAAACCTTACCTCACATCACCATGTGTGACAGGTTACAACATTTAAAATTATTGGTAGTAAAAGCCTGCATTCCACTATTTAAAATTATTGCCACTTTACTAGATATATTGTTGTCTCTAACAAACTAAATTCTCATAAATATAAAATTATTGACAACGGTTGTCTCTAACAAACTAAATTCTCATAAATATAAAATTATTGACAACGGTTGTCTCTAACAAACTAAATTCTCATAAATATAAAATTATTGACAACGGTTGTCTCTAACAAACTAAATTCTCATAATATAAAATTATTGACAACGGTTGTCTCTAACAAACTAAATTCTCATAAATATAAAATTATTGACAACGGTTGTCTCTAACAAACTAAATTCTCATAAATATAAAATTATTGACAACGGTTGTCTCTAACAAACTAAATTCTCATAAATATAAAATTATTGACAACGGTTGTCTCTAACAAACTAAATTCTCATAAATATAAAATTATTGACAACGGTTGTCTCTAACAAACTAAATTCTCATAAATATAAATTATTGACAACGGTTGTCTCTAACAAACTAAATTCTCATAAATATAAAATTATTGACAACGGTTGTCTCTAACAAACTAAATTCTCATAAATATAAATTATTGACAACGGTTGTCTCTAACAAACTAAATTCTCATAAATATATAAATTATTGACAACGGTTGTCTCTAACAAACTAATTCTCATAAATATAAAATTATTGACAACGGTTGTCTCTAACAAACTAAATTCTCATAAAATATAAATATATTGACAACGGTTGTCTCTAACAAACTAAATTCTCATAAATATAAATTATTGACAACGGTTGTCTCTAACAAACTAAATTCTCATAAAATATAAAATTATTGACAACGGTTGGTCCTAACAAACTAAATTCTCATAAATATAAAATTATTGACAACGGTTGTCTCTAACAAACTAAATTCTCATAAATATAAAATTATTGACAACGGTTGTCTCTAACAAACTAAATTCTCATAAATATAAAATTATTGACAACGGTTGTCCTCTAACAAACTAAATTCTCATAAATATAAATTATTGACAACGGTTGTCCTCTAACAAACTAAATTCTCATAAATATAAATTATTGACAACGGTTGTCTCTAACAAACTAAATTCTCATAAATATAAAATTATTGACAACGGTTGTCTCTAACAAACTAAATTCTCATAAATATAAAATTATTGACACGGTTGTCTCTAACAAACTAAATTCTCATAATATAAATTATGACAACGGTTGTCTCTAACAAACTAAATTCTCATAAATATAAATTATTGACAACGGTTGTCTCTAACAAACTAAATTCTCATAAATATAAAATTATTGACAACGGTTGTCTCTAACAAACTAAATTCTCATAATATAAAATTATTGACAACGGTTGTCTCTAACAAACTAAATTCTCATAAATATAAAATTATTGACAACGGTTGTCTCTAACAAACTAAATTCTCATAAATATAAAATTATTGACAACGGTTGTCTCTAACAAACTAAATTCTCATAAATATAAAATTATTGACAACGGTTGTCTCTAACAAACTAAATTCTCATAAATATAAAATTATTGACAACGGTTGTCTCTAACAAACTAAATTCTCATAAATATAAAATTATTGACAACGGTTGTCTCTAACAAACTAAATTCTCATAAATATAAAAGTATTGACAACGGTTGATTTTAGAGGGTTTGTCTTCTGTCCCTTTCTCTGCTAAATCCCTAATGAGGGTCGCGCGCCTCTATGATTTATGGCTACCTGCTAGCCCATGTTTTCATATTCCTGGAAGGAATTTAGTGCACCTCCCTGGTTTAACCCATTGTGAATTTAAAAAACATCTGAAAACTATTTGCTCTCAGCACCCTACCCTTAGACACATTCGTGTAAGTCTAATTGACTTTTAGGAAATCCGAACTCCAGCAGGATACTATACAACTTCTCCCTCTTAATTCAATCGTATGCCTTTTTGAAGTCTAGGTTCGTGGGTGAGGTTTTTCCGGGGTTTTTCCTCACCTGTAATACAAATGTGAGGATAGTTTAAGGCCCAAACGGGGGCCACCTCATATCATATCATTCAAATCATTAGATTAAGTTTAGGATTAAGGCCTTTCCTGGCGCATCATTACCATCTTCATCTCCCATATCATTGGGCTAGCATAACCCAGACTTTCAGGCGCCCCAACCTCAGAAGTGGGTTACAATATACCAATGCCGGGGGAGAATACCAGAAATGACAAACTGGTGGCATTGAATAATAATATAAAATTAATAAACCGTAGCCTGTGGTGTGCTGTGTGCAGTATGTGCCGTATTTTTAATTTACAAAATAGTTTTATTGTTATTATTATTATTGTTAATATTATTATTATTATTATTCTAGTTAACATTATTAATGTTAATTTTATTATTATTATTATTATTATTATTATTATTATTATTATTATTATTATCGGCCGCGGTGGACTAGTGGTTATGCTCCTTGCCTCTGGTCCCGAGGTTCGCGGGTTCAAACCCGGCCGGGGTCGATGGATTTTTTTAGGATGGAAAAATCCAAGGAGCAAGTCCTCCGGGAGGGACTTTAACCCGTGGGTCCCGAGTCTGAAGATTTTCAGGCTCGTAAAAGATCCTTAAGCCTGAATAAAAGGCCTCTAAGCAAAATTTACCGAATTTTCTTGTCCTAGTACTACCTTGGTTTCCTAGATGTCAGTATGAGGCGGAACGCTGACCACGGACTACTCCAACGACATCTATACGAAAACAAGTGTAACTAAATTAGTATGGTTCAAATTATTCCCTGTAGGGGGAGAGCGCCTAAATCTCTGTCAAGGGAAAGATGAGCTTACAAGAATTATTATCATTATTATTATTACTATTATTATTATTATTATTATTATTATTATTATTATTATTATTATTATTATTATTATTATTTTATAGGAAGCCAGATATAGGCCTAATAAGAACAGTAAAGTATCACAGACAGCGACGGGCAGGACATGTGGCACGAATGGGTAATGGAAGACGTACATGAAAGCTTCTTGTAGAAAAACCAGAAGGAAAACGGCAAGTTGATAGACCAACAATGAGGTGAGAGAATATCATTAACAATGATTTGAAGGAAGTAGATTATACAGGTGATGGTTGAAAAATATTAGCTGAGGATAGGGATGTATGGAGAGCTTATATCATGCCATGAACCTACAGGTTCGATACTACCAGTGAGTTAGTTATTATTATTATTATTATTATTATTATTATTATTATTATTATTATTATTATTATTATTATTATTATTATTATTATTATTATTATTATTGTGGGAGATGATAATCCTGGGTTGAATGAGAACACTTTATAGGGCTTAGAATTGGAGAACATATTTATGTAACAAGAAGTCAGTTGATATGGAAATTATAATCCCCGTTTGCAATCATTATTTCTATAAAATAATATAAAACGCATCTTAATTTTAGGGGACTCTCCAATTAAGAAAGAGGGCGATACGTGAAAAAAAAATGAAGTAAAAAAATTAGTAAATGAAGTAGGAAGAATAGAGGATATAAAAACACGAACAGAGATGGTATTTCTTCTTCTTCTTCCTTCCAAGTATTAGGCCAAGGCCTGTTACGATCCTATAGAAAATTTTCCCTTATGGGAAATTCTCGTATAAGACTTGAAAGCATAATAATAGTCTTTAATAATATGAATTTCCTATGCGAGGAGGAATGCTACTGGCATCAGAAGACAACCTTGTACGAAAACAAATTTAACATCTGATATGACGCTGTGGGGGCGGGCTCGTCGCGACGCAAAATTGCCAACTTGAAGCTTCCGCTGAGATTAATAACACTCTGCCTCTAACCAAATTACGTTTATTTTATAATGTTTAATTATCATGATGGCAGTGGTTTACTCTTTTCAGAGTCCACAACAATTACTGTAACTGGCGAATAATCTGATATTCGACATATGAGGCATTGCGGATATTAGGTGCGAATTATCTCGGAGAACCACTGTAGTTTACATACGACTAGGTCACTCCAGTTCGCCCTTAATATCCACAACGCCTCATAAGTGCTCATAAGTAATGCCAACAGTGATTTCCAAATTATCGATAAATTCACGACTCACGAAGTGAGGAGTGAATTTATCTAAGAGAATTTGAAAATCAAGAGTGGCATTTGTTAGGACTATTTAACGAATAAAATTAAGCTGTTTACTCACAAATTATTGTTTAACTATAGTTATTTTAAAAAATTTATATATTTAATGTAAACGGCGATGTTTGAAAACAAATGAGAAACGCTTCATTTCCTTCCTTTCTTCATCACTGCAACCAGATCATATTATTTATTGCCAAAGTATCACAATATTGTAAGAATGCACCCTAGTGGAAAAATTTATAACCAACTTTATAGGTATTAATTCATTTCTGATATCCTATGATGTAAATATGTCAATTATATTTTTCTGCAACGTCATTTACTGGAAAATAATTCGTTTAAGAAAGTGCAAACAGTTGTTTCTTTTTTTGTGTGGTATCATCAATTTCTATAAATGTTTTTATATTAAATAATCAATTGAGTCGGTGTTTACTTACTTACTCACTGGCACTATCGAACCCGTAGGTTCATGGCCGCACGGACATAAGCTCTCCATACATCCCTATCCTGAGCTAATGCTTTCCAATCATTCCCTGTATAATCTACTTCCCTCAAATCATAGTTAATGTTGTTCTCCCATCTCATTCTTGGTCTACCAACTGGGCGTTTTCCTTCTGGCTTTCCTACAAGAAGTTTCCATGCACGTCTTTCATTCCCCATACGCGCAACATGTCCTGCCCATCGCAGTCTACGGGACTTAACTGTTCTTATTATATCTGGCTTCCTATAAAGACCATGGGTGTTTACTTGATGAAAATCCATATTTATTAATTAAATAAAAATAAAACGTAGTTTTATTTGATTTTCATATTTATTATATAATTCAGTGACAGCTGTTTCGGTACACTGTACCTTCTTCAGAAATGTTAACAAAGTATGAATTGTGTTCCCCGCATGCGCTATCTGCTGACATTCATGCACTAGGCCTACATATACAATCTGGTAGCCGCATTTCTTAGAGTCAGTCACTGCAAAATAATGCTATGACCAATTCAGAATGTTAAAAAAAGGAGGAGCTTTCTTTAATATGATGAACTACAGTTGATAAATTCGAAGCGAAATTGGTTGTAAATCAAAAATCATTGAAATGTGATTGGTCATTGACTCCCATTTGGGGCATGTGTTAAATAGTATATATAAGGTTATAACTTTTTGGACTTTTGTGAAATAAAATATTTCCTGTGCAATGAATGGGTGAATTTTGCTTAAAACCATTGAAAAATACCTTCATTTCACTGAGCTTCAAGAAAAGGTCACCCCCAAATTAATATTAAATATTGATATAAAAATATATTTAGGGGTGACCTTTTCTTGAAGATCAGTGAAATTAAGGCCTTTTTCAATGGTTTTAAGTAAACGGTTAACCCATTAATTGCACAGGAAATATTTTACATCCATTCACTGCACAGGAAATATTTTATTTCACAAAAGTCCAAAAAAGTTGTAACCATAAATTATAGGATTATAACATTTGGACTTTTGTGAAATAAACTATTTCCTGTGCTATGAATGGGTGAACTTTTACTTAAAACCATTGAAAAAGGCCTTCATTTCACTGAACTTCAAAAAAAGATCACCCCCAAATCAATATTAAATATTGATATATAAATATATTTGGGGGTGACCTTTTCTTAAATATCAGTGAAATGAAGGCCTTTTTCAATGGTTTTAAGGAAAAGTTTAACCATTCATTGCTTACTTACTTACTTACTTACTTACTCACTGGCACTATCGAACCCGAAGATTCATGGCCGCGCGAACATAAGCTCTCCATACATCCCTATCCTGAGCTAATGATTTCCAATCATTCCCTGTATCATCTACTTCCATCAAATCATAGTTAATGTTGTTCTCCCACCTCATTCTTGGCCTACCAACTGGGAGTTTTCCCTCTGGCTTTCCTACAAGAAGCTTCCATGCACGTCTTTCATTCCCCATACGTGCAACATGTCCTGCCCAACGCAGTCTACGAGACTTAACTGTTCTTATTATATCTGGCTTCCTATAAAGACCATGTAGTTCATTGTTAAGTAGTCTTCTCCATTCACCTGTCTGTTCATCTCTCTTTGGTCTAAAAATTTTCCTAAGAACTTTATTCTCAAATACTCGTAATCTCCTTTCCTCCCTTAAAGTAAGAGTCCATGTTTCGCACCCATATAATATAACTGGTAGAATAATAGTTTTATTTATTTTCAGTTTAACGTTTTTTGAAAGGAGTTGGGATATCAAGAGTCTCTGCAATGCATAATAGCACGCATTTCCAGAATTGAGCCTATGTTTAATTTCTTTGTGCATCTCATTACTATTTGTGATTATTGTTCCTAGGTAGGCTATTTGAATTCAGCCACTTCCTGAAAATTTCCCTCATTTGTCATTAGCTGTCCATTTCCATTATATACTGAATTTCTACGTGTGACCATATATTTAGTTTTACTGATATTTACTTCCAGTCCTAATTTCTTAGTGTTACTCAATAGTGTGTGCGTGTTGTAACCATTCATTGCACAGGAAATATTTTATTTCACGAAAGTCCAACAAGTTATAACCCTAATATATATATATATATATATATATATATATATATATTGAAATGGATTACTTGAGAAGAGCAACAAAATGGTCAAAATTTGAAAAGAAATAAATAAATAAAGTCATACAAAAAAATAGTATTAAATATTCAGTATTAGATTATACTATTATATAAGCAATTATATTGGCACGGGCACATACAATGAATGCAAGAAGAAAAGTTACTCAGATAAACACTGGAATGGCGTCCACCTGGAAGAAGAGAGAAAGGAAGACCTCGAAAATCGTGAATAACTGGAATGACAACAAGAGGACTAGAGGACATGGAGTGGATTGATGGGACAAGTAGAGAAGAAAAGAGAGAGAGAGAGAGAAGCGAGAAGAGAAGAGAGACGAGAAAGAGACCTCAGCCTAGAAAATATATAGATCTAGAGCGCGAGCTCTCGTCCCTCTAGATCGCCACCCTTATCCTCATCTCCCCCCTCCTCCGTCCCTATCTCTCTCCCTCCCTCTCTCCCCATCCCTCCTCTCCCCTCTCTCTTCTCTCTCCCCTCTTCGCTCCCCCTCTCTCTACTCCCTCTCTCTCTCGCACTCTCTCTCTCCTCCCTCTCTCTCTCTGCTCCCCCTCCTCACTCTCTCATCACCTCCTCTCTCCCTCTCTCCCCCCTCGTCTCCCTCTCTCTCTCCCGACCTCTCCCCCCCTCCACTCTCTCCTCTCTCGCGCCCTCTCTCTCTCCCTCTCGCTCCCCTCCCTCTGCTCCTCTTCGCCTCTCTCCCCTCTCTCTCTCTCCCTCTTCTCTCTCCCTCGCACTCTCTCCCTCTCTCTCTCTCCCCCTCTCTCCCTCCCTCTCTCCCAGCCCTCGCTCCCCTCCTCTCTCCCTCTCTCGCTCTCTCCTCTCTCTCTCCCTCTCTCTCCCTCCCTCTGCTCCCTCTCCCCTCTCTCCTCTCTCTCTCTCCTCTCTCTCTCTCCTCCGTCTCTCTCCTCTTCTATAGAGCATGACTTCCAATTGTTTCTTATATGAAGATTCTAAAATGCAATTCTACACTTTAATACATTTTTCATTACACTTTGTTATGAATTCCTTTTCTCCTCCAGGATTTCGTGACAAATCAAAATATCCCCTAAGAGAACCGGTTGTCATGTGTTGAGAAAAACTGTCACATGCACACAGAAAATATGGTGACACATGGAAATAGCAGAGTTTAACCTTGTGCTACCTGCGTAAGCTAGAATTTCCTCGTGAAGGGTTTTAAACTGTCTTCTTTATGATGTTAAAAATATTTTTGCTTCTGTTCCAAGTATGTCGTTCAGAGACATCAACTTCGCCACACACCTACTGTGTGCATCTGAAAATAAATTGTGTAGAATTCGACAGTTTGTACTAAAAGCTAATTACACTGGTCAACATGATTTTTGCCTCATTAGTACCAATAGTTGTACTTAATGCAGTTTTTTTATCGTGTTTTGAAATATGTATTCAGAATTTCTCCATCACCCACAGTGTTTTTATTTCAATTAATGGATTTAAATAATTATTTTTTAATAAACGTTTTTTCGTCCATTTATCCATTGTAGAATAAAACCAAATGAGCTAACTCAGGAGATTATAGCTATGGAAAAGAGATATCAAGACAAATAGAATCCTAATATGCTGGCCGATTATTGTTGGACCATCAAGAGATATAGTATAAAATCGTCATTTCTTACTTTCTAGGTGAGTTCGAATATTGTGTAGTTACGAATGTAGAAAATATTAAAGTGTTTGAAATGATAAATTCCTGTCTCTCGGAAACCTTGCGTGATGGAGAAAAACCGATATCATATTTGAATTCAGGAGAAAAAATACTATCAGAATCACATATTTTTCTTTCTGAGACAAAAAAAAATTCATTTTTTGTTGCTCGGTGTAATTTAAGAATTGCTTAAAATGTAGTTAATGTATAAATGTGCGTAAATACATATTTTGCTATTATATTCAAATGCATAAGCAACGCATATATATATATATATATATATATATATATATATATATATATAAACTGGATTTTAAAATTACTTCAAACTTATTTCTGATTTTTTAACAAGGTTGCAAAGGTTAATGATACTACATAAACATGCCATTAAAATATGCATTTTAAGGCCCATATGACGTAATTTCTCTTGCTAGAAAATGGAATTCCCTTCCACTCTATGTCAGAGACTGCCAAACTTTACAATCTTTTAGAAACAACTCAGTAATATTACTTTTTAAAAATTAATAATTTGTTTTTTCATTATTTAATAAAAATAGTTTTAAGATTTGTTAATAAATTTACCTAATCTCTTGTATAATAAGCGATAGATTAATTAATCATAGTTTATTACTTCTTTGTATTTTTTTCTTTCTTTTCTTTTTATGTATAGTAGATTCGAGCTGTTATTCCTTTCTGTATTCATTCTATCATTAATTTAATTTTAATTGTATTTAATTGTATTGTATTATTAGACATTATTTTCATTATTATTCAATTTGACAGATAATTAATTGTTTAGTATGTACTATTATTGTAATTTTTTGTATTTATATGTAACATATGTTTGTCCTGGTGAGTGGAAGAGAAGGCCACATGGCCTTAACTCCACCAGGCTAAATAAATCTATTCTAAATTAATTTCACATTTCCAGATTTAGACGAGATGCATTTGGGATTGCTTCGTGTATCTGTGATTTAATTACATTAGACATGATTCTTCTTCTTGTTTACAAGAAGGATGGTCAAACAGATTAACCTAGGGTCACGTGATAGACTCATGTATGTTCTCTATGATGTATGACATCATTGTAATTACTATCATTTCTCTGTTAATTACTTAAGTCAACTGATACCATCTGTTAATAAACAGACCATCAACAACAGATATTCAATCATACATATTATTATCATCAGTATTATTATTATTATTATTATTATTATTATTATTATTATTATTATTATTATTATTATTATTATTATTACTATTACATCACGAGTCGTATAATCATCTTCACATACTTACTTACTTACTCACTGGCACTATCGAACCCGTAGGTTCATGGCCGCACGGACATAAGCTCTCCATACATCCCTATCCTGATCTAATGCTTTCCAATCATTCCCTGCATAATCTACTTCCCTCAAATCATAGTTAATGTTGTTCTCCCACCTCATTCTTGGTCTACCAACTGGGCATTTTCTCTCTGGTTTTCCTACAAGAAGCTTCCATGCGCGTCTTTCATTCCCCATACGTACCACATGTCCTGCCATCGCAGTCTACGAGACTTAACTGTTCTTATTATATCTGGCTTCCTATAAAGACCATTAGTTCATTGTTATGCAGTCTTCTCCATTCACCTGTCTGTTCATCTCTCTTTGGTCCAAAAATTTTCCTAAGTACTTTATTCTCAAATACTTGTAATCTCCTTTCCTCCCTTAAAGTAAGAGTCCATGTTTCGCACCCATATAATATAACTGGTAGAATAATAGTTTTATATATTTTCAGTTTAACCTTTTTTGAAAGAAGTTGGGACATCAAGAGTCTCTGCAATGCATAATAGCATGCATTTCCAGAATTGAGCCTATGTTTAATTTCTTTGTGCATCTCATTCCTATTTGTGATTATTGTTCCTAGGCATTTGAATTCAGCCACTTCCTCAAAATTTCCCTCATTTGTCATTAGCTGTCCATTTCCATTATATAATGAATTTCTACGTGTGACCATATATTTAGTTTTATTGATATTTACTTCCAGTCCTAATTTCTTAGTGTTACTCAATAGTGTGTGCGTGTTGTTCTTTAGTATCACCTCGCTATCGGCCAACAATACTACATCATCAGCATAAAGTAACAGCTTATTAATACCATTGAGTTGTAAGCCTTCCTCATTCTCTAAAGATTTAATGGCATGCTCTAGTACAAAATTAAATAGTAGAGGAGATAGTGCATCTCCTTGCTTCAACCCATTCTGGATTTCAAAAGTGTCCGAAAAGTGTTTGCCTACACGCAATCATCTTCACATACTATTACTATTGTTATAATTAAATTATTATTATTATTATTATTATTATTATTATTATTATTATATTACATTAGGCCTATTCCTATATTTTCATTAAGTGCACGCAGATTTCTCGTTAGTTTTTTAAAATATACTTATGTGCCCTTTTGACATAAAAAAAATACGGAATTCAAGTATGCTTAGAACTAAATGGCGAAAGTTACATTGCCTCTGCTTCTTATACAACACTTTGTCCACCTCATCGCCCCTTTATATTTCTACTCGCTTCCATTCGCTATCCTCCCACCATAACTTAAACACACGATCGAGAGAAAATTTAACTCTAGCTGTTCCTCTACATCAAACATCTCACTATTCCTCATCCTTCCTTGTTTCAGCGACTCGACTCTGGAATTCCCTCCCCTCGTATATCAAGGACTGTCCGACTCAAAAACAGTTTAAAAAAACTCACTTCATATTTCCTTAGACAATATAATATATAACCGTGTTCCATGTACACTTTTATTGTTTCTTTGTATTTTAAACTTTTTTTATCAAGCCATTTACTTAATCTAATTATAGGTTATTATTTCTGTTATTATTATTATTATTATTATTATTATTATTATTATTATTATTATTATTTATCAACGAACCCTCGAAATTTTAGTGTTAATAAATTCTATCTTCAAGCCACAGTTAGTCCAAAAGCATTCAAGATTAAAAGTGTATAAAACACTGGCTCTTCCAACTCTTTTGTATGGTAGCGAAGTATGGACGTTGAAACAGAAGGATATACAGAGACTTAGATCTGCTGAAATGAGATATCTTCGGAGGACTGCAGGATACACACTACTAGATCACAAAAAAAAATGAAGACATCTTAGAAGAATTACACATGGAATCTTTAGAAAACAAAATTTCTGATTATTAGTCAAGATGGATGCAACATGTTCATCGAATGGAAGATCACAGAATACCCAAACAAATGTTAAGATATCAACCTGCAGGAAGAAGAAGACCAGGACGTCCATTCAAAAGACTTTTGGATGGTGTTTCTCTTGAGGCCGAAACAGGTCAACAAATGGCCTAAATTCGTGAATGTACTATGATGATGATTATTATTATTATTATTACTGTTTTTCTTTCTTACCTTTGTCATATTTATATTGTGTAGTATATATTTATTATGTAGCTTCTTGTAGGAAAGCCAGAGGGAAAACGCCCAGTTGGTAGGCCAAGAATGAGGTGGGAGAACAACATTAACTATGATTTGAGGGAAGTAGATTATACAGGGAATGATTGGAAAGCATTAGCTCAGGATAGGGATGTATGGAGAGCTTATGTCCGCGCGGCCATGAACCTTCGAGTTCGATAGTGCCAGTGAGTAAGTAAGTAAGTATGTATCAATCATAATAATTCTTATTGTATGTATAATTTAACCTGGTGAAGTGGAAGAGAAGACCTTACGGCCTTAACTCCATCAGGTAAAATAAATAAATAAAATAGTAAATGTGCAGAACTGACCAATAACTTTGGGGTTGGGCCGGCCCTGCGTATAGCAACCGAAAAATATGCGATATAGCCAACTTAAGCATTTGAATAAGAAATAAAATAATGACATGATCGTCGAAAAAGTGTTCAATTTCTTTTAAACGTAAAACTTTTGCCTCAGAAGCAGCGGTTCGGGTTCGATCAATCGTCGGACAAATTTCTTGGGCGAGGTTTTTTTGAGCTTTTTTCCTCATCTGGAGATAAATCCCATAAAACTGTAAAAGCAAAATAGTCCCCAATCACCATCACAATCTTCCACATCTTGTTTAGTATGAATGTATAAGTGAATGGCGTGTCTTTAAATGTTCCTGCTGTCTCGGAGGTAGCCCTACCACAGCTGATCACTCATCTAAATAGTCCCCCCCCCCCCATGCCATTATGTGGTCAAAAGGTATGTATGTGATAAAACTAAAGTCCTTTGCTGACAGGTCTTGTCTCTGTTAAGTTCGGCTGACGTGGGGCATATAAAGGTATCTACAAATCTTCTTCACTTCACGGGCTAGGCAAAATACCTGTTCCGCCTCACAGTTGTTCTGTCCATCTTTTCACTGGCCTTCCTACATTCCTTGAACCTCTTGGCTTGTAGTTAAATGCTGCTTTTGGTAATCTTGTTACGTTCATTCTTTCTATATGTCTAAACCATTTTCTCTATATTATTTGATTTTATCATTTAATGGATATATATTTAACTCTGTCCTTATATCTTCATTCTTTAACCGATCCATTCTTGTGCAGCCTTTTGTTCTTTTAAGGAAGTTCATTTCTACACTTTGTATTCTACTGTGTAATGTTTTGGTCATTACCCAAGTTTCACTCCCATAAAGTAATGCAGGAACTGCCAATGTTTTATAAAACTTCAATCTAGTATCTCTTCTTGTTTTGTTCTTTAATGTTTTATTTATAGTTCCACATATAATTTGAAATCTTGACAGTTTCACATTTACGTCTCTTTCGGTTTTTGTGTTTATAGTAAAATTACAACCCAAATAATTAAAATTTGTTACTTGTTCTAGATGTTTGTTTTCTATTATAATTTTTGATCTTATATATTAATTTCCCCAAAATGTCATAATTTTCGTGTTATATTTTAATATTTTAAAATACATTCTTGGCATAAACGATTTAATTGGTGTATAGAGTACTGCAAATTATTTCCATTTTCGTGAATAATAACCATATCATCAGCATACATTAAAATGTTTAATATTTTAAAACGGTCCATTCTTATACCTATATTAACATTTCTCTTCCAATTTTGGATGATGTCATTAATATATAAATTAAAAATGGTAGGTGATAAACTACACCCTTGTCTTACACCTCTATTTATTAAAATTGGTTTGGTCTTTGATGTGCCTATATTTATTATAATTTGAGATTTTTCATATAAGCTTTTTATCACATAAATTAATTTTGCAGGGTAGCCATGTATTTCCATAACTGCACAAAGAAATTAAACATAGGCTCAATTCTGGAAATGCGTGCTATTATGCATTGCAGAGACTCTTGATGTCCCAACTCCTTTCAAAAAACGTTAAACTGAAAATATATAAAACTATTATTCTACCAGTTATATTATATGGGTGCGAAACATGGACTCTTACTTTAAGGGAGGAAAGGAGATTACAAGTATTTGAGAATAAAGTACTTAGGAATTTTTTTGGACCAAAGAGAGATGAATAGACAGGTGAATGGAGAAGACTACATAACAATGAACTACATGGTCTTTATAGGAAGCCAGATATAATAAGAACAGTTAAGTCTCGTAGACTGCGTTGGGCAGGACATGTTGCACGTATGGGGAATGAAAGACTTCCATGGAAGCTTCTTGTAGGAAAGCCAGAGGGAAAACGCCCAGTTGGTAGACCAAGAATGAGATGGGAGAATAACATTAACTATGATTTGAGGGAAGTAGATTATACAGGGAATGATTGGAAAGCATTAGCTCAGGATAGGGATGTATGGAGAGCTTATGTCAGCACGGCCATGAACCTACGGGTTCGATAGTGCCAGTGAGTAAGTAAGTAAGGTGATAAACTATACTCTTGTCTTACAGTATCTACAAATGGAGAGAATAAACCAATGCAAAGAAAGAGATAAATAATGAAAATGAATATTTAAAAACTATAATCAATAATAACGATTATCCTCTTTTTAAATCCCGCACTTTTCATAAAATTATATTTATTCAAAAAATGTTCCTGATAATTGCAGAGAATGTTATCGAAATGGGTAATATAATCCATCAATGTACACTCAAACGAGGAATCTGTGTTGGGGATTAGGATAGCGACGTCCTAAGGACTTGGGCTAGATAGAGTTAAAAGCCACTTTATCAACAGTAAAATATTTCCGAGAATAAGTTTACAACCTTGAGTGACTAATGTAAAGTATTAATCGACCGTATCCATTGTGTAAGGTTGATGTAAGCATCACTTATTTATTATCAGCTGAGTGATCTCAGCTTACTTAGATCATACCACGAGAACCCTTGAATAGTAAATTACAATTTTATTACAAGTAGAAACGCATAATAATACTTTAATAATAATAATAATAATAATAATAATAATAATAATAATAATAATAATAATAATAATAATATATAATAATAATAATAATAATACTTTATTTATTCTGGTAGAGTTAAGGCCATAAGGCCCTCTCTTCCACTCAACCAGCACAAATACAAATAAATATTCGACAAATATAGATATACACTATACTAATTCATCATCATCATAGTACATTCACGAATTTAGCCATTTGTTGACCTGTTTCGGCCTCAAGAGAAACACCATCCAGAAGCCTTTTGAGTGGACGTCCTGGTCTTCTTCTTCCTGCAGGTTGATATCTTAACATTTGTTTGGGTAGTTGAATGCAGGCTTTCACGGCCGGTAATCATGATGTTGAGTGATTCCGGGTTCTGTGGCCGTGGTCCATAGTTGGTGTTGATACCAGACGTTTCGCCCTCAACTGCGGAGGGCATCTTCAGTGGCGAGTGCTTCTAGGCGTGTTTCCTGGTCGGAAGCTCTACTTAGAGTGAACGCTGCGGGTGTTGTATTGATACTAGTGGTGGGAGCAGGGTGAGCGGGCGTGGCTCTTGCTGATTGGCTAATGGTCGTCTCCTTGTTGTCCCTAGTGTTGATGCATTTATTTTCTAGTGTACGGTACCAGGCCTTAGACAGTTTAATACCTTCCTCTTTTCTGTTAATATTTTCCTTATGCTTGTGTATTTCTATAGCCTCTCGATATAATCTAGGGAAATAATAGGAAGTTGTGGCTAAAACTTGTGTATCATCGAATAGAATCTGGTGTCCATTCATAATGGCATGTTCTGCTACAGCCGATTATCCATTTCTCCTTGTCTGCAGTTTCTTTTGTGTTCTGATAAACGGGTGGCTATACTTCTTTTTGTGGTCCCTATGTATGGTTTACCACACGAACAAGGAAGTCGATATACGCCGCAAGTGGAGAGAGGTGGCCGAGGATCCTTAGCTGAGCGAAGGCAGTCTTCTATTTTCTTGTAGGTCTGTAAACTGTTTTTATGTTGTATTTTCGTAGGAGTTTTCCGATACGATCTGTGACTCTTTGTACATATGGTAAGTAGGCTATGCTGGTTGAGGGGTGTGTTATCCATTCTGACGTGCTGTCTTCGTGGATGTATGGTTTGTCTTATTTCCTTGGATGTGTAGCCATTTTTCTGGAAACAATTGAACAGATGGTGTTGTTCTTGTTTAAGGTGTTGTGGTTGGCATAACTTAGTCGCTCTGTCGAACAGTGTCTTAATGACACCTCGCTTTTGTCTTGGATGGTGGTTAGAGTCTTTGTGCAGATATCGGTCTGTGTGTGTAGGTTTTCTGTAAACTGTATGTTGAATTTCCCCATTGCCAGTCCTTATTATTTGAACATCCAGGAAAGGAAGTCTTCCATTATCTTCTTTTTCCATAGTGAACTGTATTTTGTTGTGTCTGCTGTTAAGGTGTTGAAGGAAACGTTCCAATTCTTCACTGCCATGTCTCCATACTACGAATGTGTCATCAAACATAGCGAAACCAATGTTCTGGAGACTTGGGAGCTGTTTTTAGTGCTTCTGTTTCGAATTTCTCCATGAAAAAATTCGCTACTACTGGGCTTAGAGGACTGCCCATGGCTACTCCGTCGGTCTGTTCATAGTAGCTGTTGTTCCATTGGAAGTAAGTAGTAGTTAGTACATGCCTGAATAAATTGGATATTTCTTCTGTGAAAATCTGTCTAATGTAGTCCATGGTCTCATTTACTGGCACCATGGTGAAAAGGGAAACCACATCGAAGCTAACCAGTATATCTTGAGATGTTACGTTTATATTCCGTAGTCTCTCAATGAAATGTGTCGAGTCTCTGATGTAGCTGTCCGTTTTTCCAAGAGTGGTTTCAGAAGTCCTGTAAGATGCTTTGCCAGTAAGTAGGTCGGAGAACCGATGGCACTGACAATTGGCCGGAGTGGAATGTTGTTCTTGTGTATTTTTGGAAGACCATAGAGTCTTGGAGGTTGAGCTTCGGATACGCGTAATTTCTTCTTAATTCCTTCTGGCAAGGACGATTGCTTGATAAGATTGTTGGTTTTTCGAAGAATACCGGATGTAGGGTCTCGCTTGATAGGTTTGTATATATCTGGTGTCAGAATCTCTATTATTTTCTCTTTGTATTCATGTGTATTCATAACAACTGTAGAGTTTCCTTTATCGGCTGGTAAAATAGTGATATTATTATCATTATTTAAAGTTTTTAGCGCTAGTCTCTCCTTCTTAGTTAAATTGCTTTTCGGTGGTTGGGCGCGACGGAGTATCTTGCAGCTTCATAACGAATTTCATCAGTTGTTTGCAAGGGGAGATTCTTGATGCTTGCCTCGATGTTAGAGATAATGTCCTCTACAGGTATTGATGTGGGTGTGATAGCGTAGTTGCCTCCTTTTGATAGTACAGATGTTTCTTCAGTTGAGAGCGTGCGTGATGACAGGTTTGTTACGGTATGTTGTAGACCGACTGATTGCTGTAAGGGTCGCGATTGCATTTTTAGAAAGTCAAATTTCTTCATCTGCGTTCTAGTAGACTTTACCATGGTTGCTTCACTTGAGTTGTATGTAATGCTGTCGATCTTGTTCCAATCTTGGTAAGGAATGCTGTTACTGATTGTTATGTGAAGTGTAAAGAGTTTTGCGTCGTTGGTTGCTAACTCCTTCCGTGTTTGTTGGATCCGTTCTCTGAGTAGAGCACGTTCAGTACGGTCGTATATGCGATGGGCTTTTTTAGATCTAAAAGTCCTCCGTTGTTGCAGGAATTTGGGTATATATCCAGCGTCTCTGCACCGTAGTAAAAAAGTATAAGATGATAGTAATTGGGATTTCTTCTTCCGGAGTGTCTCCAGGTGTCGAATACGTAAATAACTTTCCTCCCCGTAGAGGCGTTTAATAGTTGAATGCAGGCTTTCACGGCCGGTAATCATGATGTTGAGTGATTCCGGGTTCTGTGGCCGTGGTCCATAGTTGGTGTTGATACCAGACGTTTCGCCCTCAACTGCGGAGGGCATCTTCAGTGGCGAGTGCTTCTAGGCGTGTTTCCTGGTCGGAAGCTCTACTTAGAGTGAACGCTGCGGGTGTTGTATTGATACTAGTGGTGGGAGCAGGGTGAGCGGGGCGTGGCTCTTGCTGATTGGCTAATGGTCGTCTCCTTGTTGTCCCTAGTGTTGATGCATTTATTTTCTAGTGTACGGTACCAGGCCTTAGACAGTTTAATACCTTCCTCTTTTCTGTTAATATTTTCCTTATGCTTGTGTATTTCTATAGCCTCTCGATATAATCTAGGGAAATAATAGGAAGTTGTGGCTAAAACTTGTGTATCATCGAATAGAATCTGGTGTCCATTCATAATGGCGACCATTAGCCAATCAGCAAGAGCCACGCCCGCTCACCCTGCTCCCACCACTAGTATCAATACAACACCCGCAGCGTTCACTCTAAGTAGAGCTTCCGACCAGGAAACACGCCTAGAAGCACTCGCCACTGAAGATGCCCTCCGCAGTTGAGGGCGAAACGTCTGGTATCAACACCAACTATGGACCACGGCCACAGAACCCGGAATCACTCAACATCATTTGTTTGGGTATTCTGTGATCTTCCATTCGATGAACATGTTGCATCCATCTTGACTTATAATCAGAAATTTTGTTTTCTAAAGATTCCATGTGTAATTCTTCTAAAATGTCTTCATTTTTTTTTGTGATCTAGTAGTGTGTATCCTGCAGTCCTCCGAAGATATCTCATTTCAGCAGATCTAAGTCTCTGTATATCCTTCTGTTTCAACGTCCATACTTCGCTACCATACAAAAGAGTTGGAAGAGCCAGTGTTTTATACACTTTCAGTCTTGAATGCTTTTGGACTAACTGTGGCTTGAAGATAGAATTTATTAACCCTAAAATTCTTAAAAATTTAGATATTTTTGCATTTACATCCTTTTCTTCTTCATATGAGATATTGCATCCTAGATATGTAAAATTATTCACCTGCTCCAACACTATACTAATTATAAACAGTTAAAGATACAATAAATGTAGCAATGTAAATGTCATGTACAAACAACATTTTATAAGGGTAATAACAACAATGATACAATAATAATAATAATAATAATAATAATATAAATATGATACATTATACGGGAAACACCAATTAATATATATATCTTACACTGGATAATAATGAAGTCGAGTTTAGAGCAAATATAAATTTAGATTCTTTTAAAAGATGCCAATGTCCGGCAGCCCCTTATTCTTGTGGTAGGGAATTCCAGTTGCGAGAAGTGGAGATGGTATATGACATGGAGTGATGTGATGTCCTATGTTGCGGTATATTAAGCAAGAGACTATGTTGTGATCTTGTGTTTAAGTTATGGTTTGAGGATAGATACTGGAAACGGGATGATAAATAATTGGGAATCGAGGTATGTAGGATCTTAAATAGGAGAATTAGACATATGTAAATGGGTACTGAATATAAATTTACAGAAAACAGAATATATGTCTTTGGGAAAGGATGTGGGTGACCTCATTCTCGAAATAGGGAAAATAAAAAAAAAAGTGAAATTTTTAAATAAATTGGGTCAATAGTACATGTTTAGATACAGTACATGTGAAAGATATTTATTCTACAAACTAAAATTGCAATGACAAAAAATGCAACTAAGACATTACATGGGATAATTTGAAACAAAAATATTACAAAGGAAACTTACTTGTTGTTTGCAGATCATCAAATTATTTTTGCAGGGGGATGAAGATGATATGAAATATATGATAAATAAACTAATGGAAGAATATAAAAAATGGGGGCTGAATATAAATTTACAGAAAACAGAATATATGTGTTTGGGAAAGGATGTGGATGACCTCATACTTGAAACAGGGTAAATAAAAAAGTGTGAATTTTTTAAATATCTTGGGTCAATAATTACAAGTTTAGGTACCTGTGAGAGAGATGTACAGACTAAAATTGCAATGGCAAAAAATGCAACTAAGACATTACATGGAATAATTTGGAACAAAAATATTACAAAGAAAACTAAAATGAACATTTATAACAGCATAATACAGAATATTTTGTCATATGGAAGTGAAACTTGTTATTTGACGGAATTACAAAATAATAAAATTAGAACAGTTGAATTTGATTATCTTAAAAGAAGCCTTCAAAAAACAAGACAGAATAAAATAAGAAATGAATTGCTTTGGAGAGAAATGAATGTCACCACATCTGTTGTTAAGAGGATTGAGAATCAAACTCTTAAATGGTATGGCCATGTACAAAGAATGGGAAATAAAACATGGTCAAAAAATATATACCAATGGCCACCTCTTGGAAGAAATAAATGTGGCAGACCAAGATGGAAATAGAAAACTTATGTCAGATACGGGTCTCGTGTCACAGATATAACTAACTAACTCACTCACTAACACTATCGAACCCGTAGATTTGTGGCCGCGCGTACATAAGCTCTCCATACATCCCTATCCTGAGCTAATGTTTTCCAATCATTCCCTGTATAATCTACTTCCCTCAAATCATAGTTAATGTTATTCTCCCACCTCATTCTTGGTCTACCAACTGGGCGTTTTCCCTCTGGCTTTCCTACAAGAATCTTCCATGCACGTCTTTCATTCCCCATACGCGCAACATGTCCTGCCCATCGCAGTCTACGAGACTTAACTGTTCTCATTATATCTGGCTTCCTATAGAGACCATGTAGTTCATTGTTATGTAGTCTTCTCCATTCACCTGTCTGTTCATCTCTCTTTGGTCGAAAAAAATTCCTAAGTACTTTATTCCCAAATACTCGTAATCTCCTTTCCTCCCTTAAAGTAAGAGTCCATGTTTCGCATCCATATAATATAACTGGTAGAATAATAGTTTTATATATTTTCAGTTTAACGTTTTTTGAAAGCAGTTGGGACATCAAAAGTCTCTGCAATGCATAATAGCACGCATTTCCAGAATTGAGCCTATGTTTAATGTCTTTGTGCACCTCATTCCTATTTGTGATTATTGTTCCTAGGTATTTGAATTCAGCCACTTCTTCAAAATTTCCCTCATTTGTCATTAGCTGCCCATTTCCATTATATAATGTATTTCTACGTGTGACCATATATTTAGTTTTATTGATATTTACTTTTACCATGGCTTTTAGAGGAAGAGATCCAGTGAGATCCAAAATTATTTTAGAAAATCAAAGTATAGAACAGGTGTCTAGTTTCAAATATTTGGGCTGTGATGTTGGCTACAATGTGGAAAGAGATATTGACTCCAAAATAAATAACTTTCAGACGGTGTGTGGAACAATACAGAGAACATTCAAAAATAAAATTAGAAAAGAAATCAAGATAAAAATGTATAATGTTATGGCGGTTCCCACAATATTGTATGAATGTGAAACTTGGGCTCCAGTGAAAAGACAGAAGGATAGAATACAGACGGCAGAGATGAGGTTCCTAAGACAAGTAAAAGGATGTACAAGACTTGATAGAATAAGAAATGAGGATATAAGAGAAGAATTGAAAGTACAGCCTTTATTGGATAAAGTCACGAATTACAGACAGAAATGGATTGATCACATGGATGGAATGAGTAAGGAGAGATATCCATTGTTAGCAAGAAATTATCAAGCAAGAGGAAGGCGTGATGTTGGAAGACCTAGAAGACGTTGGGCTGATGCATTATGAAGTCGGAACGGGCAATTGCCTAATCCCTGGAGTGATGATGATGATGATATTTACTTCCAGTCCTAATTTCTTAGTGTTACTCAATAGTGTGTGCGTGTTGTCCTTTAATACCTCCTCGCTATCGGTCAATATTTAAATCTTTCTATACTATGTCGGGATCGAACTCCGGCCAACGAGTGCAAGCTCGATCGGGATTCACGGCAACATACGCCATCTTAATGTATTAAAGAAATTTTGACTGTGACTAAGTTAATCGTCAGGTTGACATCCATGGCTCGTGCTTTGATAGAGGGCGCGTCTCTTATCGAAATTATGACGCGGAACATGGGGTGGGGTCCATTAAAGAACATGTCATCGCAATCATCTAGCTACTTCTAATTCAAGTTAGCATTTGAAATCGGTCGACTGTTAGACAAAAAAGACTTTACTCTAAAGATGCATTAATAACATCAAGTCAGTACTCACATTTTACAGAGTGATTCCACACTGCAGTCACTCACCTGTAACATAACAAGTAGAAAAGGTCACAACTACTTTACAAAATAAGAAATAAAAACAAATTACAAAGAGACAAGATTTTTTCAAAACGACTTAAAGCTAATTACTAGGGAAAGGGTTTTAAGGTGCGGCTCCTTTCCAAAAATATAGTTGTTTTCATCATACCAATAGTTCAATATATATATATATATATATATATCCATTCATAGTAATTCTGCCCGAAGGCAGGTCTTTCACAGCAATCAAAGCATTTTCATGCTATGCTTACAGCTCTACTAGGGAATTGTAGGTGTGGTAGCTTCCCGTTGCTTTCCACACCGGTGAGGGATGATGACGCTGCGTGACATGGCAGCACGCTACCTCGAGACCACAGCGGCGGACAAAGAAGATATAAACTATAGAAATGTCTTTAGGAAGAAAGCAACAAATGGTATGCAATCTGGAAAAGCAAACGTAAGAAAATGTACATAGAGTTTACTTGGATAAGGAAAGTTCTTGACATCATGAGTAAATATTTTTTTAATTCATGACGAAACACCGATGAGATCACTATGTAAAATTTAAAATACATAGAAACAGGTAATCAATTTAATACTACTTCTTCTTCTACCACAAGGTTTAGGCTATGCAGCCTGTTCCGGCGAAGTTAAAAGTGGAGTCCATCTTCTACGTGGTCGGCCAACATCTCTCGTTCCTCTGGGATTATACAGGAAGGTTCTTTTTGGTATTCTTTCGTCGTTCATTCTCATTAAGTGTTCTGTCCATTTCTTATTATTTTCGCTGATTTTATCTTCAATTTTATATATATTTAATTCTTCTCGTATAGTTTCATTCCTTATTCTATCCGCTCTTGTGCATCCTTTCACATTACGTAAAAACAGCATTTCCGCAGTCTGTATCCTGCTTTTATCCCTTGATTTCATTATCCAATTTTCACTTCCATAGAACAACAAAGGAACAGCCATTGTTTTATATAATTTAAGTTTCGTATCTTTCCTTGTTTTCCGACCTAAGGTTCTTTTTATAGTTCCACAAATAGCCTGAAAATGTAATACTATGGATAACGCATTATCTATTATGCATAAAGAAAACAACAGCTTGAAGGTCAATATTCTCGAAGAGATGGAGGTATTGAAAGAGGCCAGCACACTCACTTGCTTAATGAGAACACACTCAATGACATCAACCCCCTCTACAAGATTCTCAAAAGTAATGCCACGAGTGATTTCCAAATTATCGATAAATTCACGAATTCAAGAGTGGCATTTGTTAGGACTATTTAACGAATAAAATTAAGCTGTTTACTCACAAATCATTATTTAACTACAGATATTTTAAAATATTTATATATTTAATATAAACGCCGATGTTTGAAAACAAATGAGAAACGATAGGTACGCTTCATCTGCTTCTTTTGTTTTTGTTTGCAATCAGATCATAACATTATTTATTGCCAAAGGAACGCAATATTGTAAGAATGCTCTCTAGTGGAGAAAAAATGAAACACGTCAAACTGTATATTAATTCATTTCTGATGTCGTATGATGTAAATATGACAATTATATTTTTCTGGATTGTTACCTGGGGAAAAATACATTTAAGAAAGTGCAAACAGTGGTTTCTTTTTTTGGTGGTATAATCAATTGCTACAAAAGTTTTTTATATTAACTCCCGCATGCGGCATGTGTTGACATCCATGCACTATATATACAATCTGGTAGCCGTATTTCTCACGGGCTCGGTCACTGCAAAATAATGGTCAGACCTGTTCAGAATATTAAAAAGGAGGATCTTTCTTTAATATGGTAAATATAACACTGATAAATATTTCGTGAAACACGACTCTGATTGGTTGTAAAACAGGAATCATTGAAACGTGATTGGTCATTGACTCCCATTTGGGGCATGAGTTAAATAGTCAACAACATTGGTTTGATTCAGCACGAACGGTGCACATGCCCTTGTGTGATGTATGATCCAGTGTTTAAAACTCTCTCCCGACAATGCATGTCCCTTAACCCATTCGCCTCAAAAGACGAGGTAGACTCGCCAGCAGTTAAATGACCTTCAACTCAGATGGCGAGGTTCACTCGCTTTAACTCTGCTGTTATATATTTTGCAATATTTTGTATATGCCTTGGCATGGCAATCTTTTGTTAACATTTATGAATAGTAGAGGAATGTGTTTTGGCCTTCACCCTTATTGTGATCTCAAGTACCGTTACCTTTTGTTTGTTTTGAATGTCTGAAAATAGACAATATAATTTATGGTAACTTAAATCCGGTTTCTGGGGAAATGCATTGAGCATTTAAACCTGAAGCGAATGGGTTAAGGCTCGGTTGGCGCGAGGCATGTAAAAGCACCTAAAAAGGGAAAAGCTAAAGTAAGGTAAAGAAAGAGAGATAAAAATAAAGGAAGAAAAAGAGCAAGGTCAGTATTGTTTAACCCAGATATTAATAGCAAGGTGAGAAGGAAAGAAACCTGCTTAAATATTCGCGGTCAGAGTTCACAGGAACTAACATGTCACGTGATGCAAATGTAGTTAACATAAAGCACGCGTAAACATGACAAAATGTATGTATTCAAGACAACTAACTGTATATTTAAGATTTATTCCAAATAAATTTCTTATTTTATTATATCCTATTTAGGGTTGCCAGTCTTGGACAATAATTTGTTTTCCGGCATTGCACTTAATTATATAAATAATTACTTACTGGTATTATCGAACCCGTAGGTTCATGGCCGCGCGGACATAAGCTCTCCATACATCCCTATCCTGAGCTAACGATTTCCTATCATTCCCTGTATAATCTACTTCCCTCAAATGATAGCTAATGCTATTTACCACTTCATTCTTGGTCTACCAACCGGGCGTTTTCCCTCTGTCTTTCCTACAAGAAGTTTCCATGCACATCTTTCATTCCCCATACGCGCAACATGTCCTGCCCATCACAGTCTACGGGACTTAACTGTTCTTATTATATCTGGCTTCTTATAAAGACCATGTAGTTCATTGTTAAGTAGTCTTCTCCATTCACCTGTCTGTTCATATATCTTTGGTCCAAAAATTTTCCTGAGAACTTTATTCTCAAACACTCGTAATCTCCTTTCCTCCCTTAAAGTAAGAGTCCATGTTTTGCATCCATATAATATAACTTGTAGAATAATAGTTTTATATGTTTTTAGTTTAACGTTTTTTGAAAGGAGTTTGGACATCAAAAGTGTCTGCAATGCATAATAGCACACATTTCCAGAATTGAGCCTATGTTTAATTTCCTTTTGCATCTCATTCCTGTTTGTGATTATTGTTCCTAGGTATTTGAATTCACCCACTTCCTTGAATTTTCCCTCATCCGTCATTAGCTGTCCATTTCCATTGTATAATGTATTTCTATGTATGACCATATATTTAGTTTTATTGATATTTACTTCCAGTCCTAATTTCTTAGTGTTACTCAATAGTGTGTGCGTGTTGTTCTTTAGTATTTCCTCGCTATCGGCCAAGGTGATAAGCCAGACGAAAAAAGTACCTTGGTCGAAAGAGTAACGATCTTTCACCGTAAAAATACAACCGTCAAAAAATGCGGACATGGTAGCCCCCCATTCGGTTCTCCGAGCGGGGACTACTTCAGGGAATCCATGCCAAAGGCTCAAACATTATATAAATAATAATAATAATAATAATAATAATAATAATAATAATAATAATAATAATAATAATAATACATTTTTAGTGTTTATTCATAAATAATTTATATCGAATTATGAATTTATTTACGTTGAATCCAGTGTATATCTTAATCTAGTAGTAGGCCTATATAGTTATTCATTGCCTATAGTCCATTACTGATAATAGTAGGAGAGAGCAAACTTAAATTTAATTCTTATCAGCTTGAATATAGATTTTTAAATTCGAAATTAAAATGTAAGAAAGCAAAATAAAAATAAAAATGAAGAATGAAGAATACGATCGGAAAATGAATGAAAACGAATAAAGTTATCTGTAAAGAAACGTAAATCTATGACGTTGAATGTGGTGCAATCGTGCCAACATTCAGGAAGTGAAGTTATCAGAAAGACTTGGGATCAATCACCAGGTATCGCTGTAACTATGTGGAGACATTAACAATCTCTATGGGGTAAATGATACACCTGGTGTCATGTTTTGTAAGAAATCTGTTCCATAGGAAACAAGTGTCATGACTTGGGCTCGGATGTTGAGCAAATATCCTTTTTTATTTTATTTCCGAAGACAAGGCCCAACATAATCTAATATACTTACTTATTTACTCACTGGCACTATCGAACCCGTAGGTTCATGGCCGCGCGGACATAAGCTCTCCATACATCCCTATCCTGAGCTAATTCTTTCCAATCATTCCCTGTATAATCTACTTCCCTCAAATCATAGTTAATGTTGTTCTCCCACCTCATTCTTGTTCTACCAACTGGGCGTTTTCCTTCTGGCTTTCCTACAAGAAGTTTCCATGCACGTCTTTCATTCCCCATACGTGCAACATGTCCTGCCCATCGCAGTCTACGAGACTTAACTGTTCTTATTATATCTGGCTTCCTATAAAGACCATGTAATACATTGTTATGTAGTCTTCTCCATTCACCTGTTTGTTCATCTCTCTTTGGTCCAAAAATGTTCCTAAGAACTTTATTCTCAAATACTCGTAATCTCCTTTCCTCCCTTAAAGTAAGAGTCCATGTTTCGCACCCATATAATATAACCGGTAGAATAATAGTTTTATATATTTTCATATATAAAATCAAGGTTTGTTTGTTTGTTTGTTTGTTCGTATTCTATGGCGGTCATACAGTTGATTCGATTTTGATGTTTCTTTTTGCAAAATGTTCAGGAGATTCCCGGGATGAACATAGGCTATAAGGGAGTTGTGATACTCAACCCTTCCTTCACCACTAAAAATCACCCTTTGTAGCGAAAAACGTGAAATAAAGTCCCAACAGTATTTTGACGCTTAAATGGCTTACGCTGCCTAAACCATAACAAACACACCAAATTAATGTACACAGAATTGAATATCTCAACAATCTCTACAAAAAAGTCCGCGACAGCATATGTTTATATTTTACGGATAACTTACAACAATCATTTTTGTCTTTCATTGATTCCAAGAATATCGGGATAAGTAGATTCCAGGGCAAGCGTGTTCATCTGAATGTGATGCGGCTTTTTGAAAAATATTCAGGAGATTGCGGGGATGAACATAGGCTATAAGAGAGTTGTAATACTCAAACCCTTCACCCTAAAAATCACCCTTTGTAGTGAAAAACGTGAAATAAAATCCCTATTTTGACACTTAAATGGCTTACGCTGCCTAAACCATAACAAATACACCAATTATTGTTCACGGAATTGAATATCTCAAAAAACTCTACAAGAAAGTCCGCGACATCATATGTTTATATTTTACGGATAACTTACAACAATCATTTTTGTCTTTCATTGATTCCAAGAATATCGGGATAAGTAGATTCCAGGGCAAGCGTGTTCATCTGAATGTGATGCGGCTTTTTGAAAAATATTCAGGAGATTGCGGGGATGAACATAGGCTATAAGAGAGTTGTAATACTCAAACCCTTCACCCTAAAAATCACCCTTTGTAGTGAAAAACGTGAAATAAAATCCCTATTTTGACACTTAAATGGCTTACGCTGCCTAAACCATAACAAATACACCAATTATTGTTCACGGAATTGAATATCTCAAAAAACTCTACAAGAAAGTCCGCGACATCATATGTTTATATTTTACGGATAACTTACAATAATAATTTTTGTCTTTCATTGATTCCAAGAATATCGGGATAAGTAGATTCCAGGGCAAGCGTGCTCTGCCATACCGTTCATCCGATTGTGATGCGGCTTTTTGAAAAATATTCAGGAGATTACGGGGATGAACATAGGCTATAAAATAGTTGTAATACTCAAACCCTTCACCCTAAAAATCACTCTTTGTAGTGAAAAACGTGAAATAAAATCCCTATTTTGACACTTAAATGGCTTACGCTGCCTAAACCATAACAAGTACACCAATTATTGTTCACGGAATTGAATATCTCAAAAAACTCTACAAGAAAGTCCGCGACATCATATGTTTATATTTTACGGATAACTTACAACAATCATTTTTGTCTTTCATTGATTCCAAGAATATCGGGATAAGTAGATTCCAGGGCAAGCGTGTTCATCCGAATGTGATGCGGCTTTTTGAAAAATATTCAGGAGATTCCGGGGATGAACATAGGCTATAAGAGAGTTGTAATACTCAAACCCTTCAACCCTAAAAATCACCCTTTGTAGTGAAAAGCGTGAAATAAAATCCCTATTTTGACACTTAAATGGCTTACGCTGCCTAAACCATAACAAATACACCAATTATTGTTCACGGAATTGAATATCTCAAAAAACTCTACAAGAAAGTCCGCGACATCATATGTTTATATTTTACGGATAACTTACAACAATCATTTTTGTCTTTCATTGATTCCAAGAATATCGGGATAAGTAGATTCCAGGGCAAGCGTGTTCATCCGAATGTGATGCGGCTTTTTGAAAAATATTCAGGAGATTCCGGGGATGAACATAGGCTATAAGAGAGTTGTAATACTCAAACCCTTCACCCTAAAAATCACCCTTTGTAGTGAAAAGCGTGAAATAAAATCCCTATTTTGACACTTAAATGGCTTACGCTGCCTAAACCATAACAAATACACCAATTATTGTTCACGGAATTGAATATCTCAAAAAACTCTACAAGAAAGTCCGCGACATCATATGTTTATATTTTACGGATAACTTACAACAATCATTTTTGTCTTTCATTGATTCCAAGAATATCGGGATAAGTAGATTCCAGGGCAAGCGTGTTCATCCGAATGTGATGCGGCTTTTTGAAAAATATTCAGGAGATTCCGGGGATGAACATAGGCTATAAAATAGTTGTAATACTCAAACCCTTCACCCTAAAAATCACTCTTTGTAGTGAAAAACGTGAAATAAAATCCCTATTTTGACACTTAAATGGCTTACGCTGCCTAAACCATAACAAGTACACCAATTATTGTTCACGGAATTGAATATCTCAAAAAACTCTACAAGAAAGTCCGCGACATCATATGTTTATATTTTACGGATAACTTACAACAATCATTTTTGTCTTTCATTGATTCCAAGAATATCGGGATAAGTAGATTCCAGGGCAAGCGTGCTCTGCCATACCGTTCATCCGATTGTGATACGGCTTTTTGAAAAATATTCAGGAGATTACGGGGATGAACATAGGCTATAAAATAGTTGTAATACTCAAACCCTTCACCCTAAAAATCACCCTTTGTAGTGAAAAACGTGAAATAAAATCCCTATTTTGACACTTAAATGGCTTACGCTGCCTAAACCATAACAAGTACACCAATTATTGTTCACGGAATTGAATATCTCAAAAAACTCTACAAGAAAGTCCGCGACATCATATGTTTATATTTTACGGATAACTTACAACAATCATTTTTGTCTTTCATTGATTCCAAGAATATCGGGATAAGTAGATTCCAGGGCAAGCGTGTTCATCCGAATGTGATGCGGCTTTTTGAAAAATATTCAGGAGATTCCGGGGATGAACATAGGCTATAAGAGAGTTGTAATACTCAAACCCTTCACCCTAAAAATCACCCTTTGTAGTGAAAAGCGTGAAATAAAATCCCTATTTTGACACTTAAATGGCTTACGCTGCCTAAACCATAACAAATACACCAATTATTGTTCACGGAATTGAATATCTCAAAAAACTCTACAAGAAAGTCCGCGACATCATATGTTTATATTTTACGGATAACTTACAACAATCATTTTTGTCTTTCATTGATTCCAAGAATATCGGGATAAGTAGATTCCAGGGCAAGCGTGTTCATCCGAATGTGATGCGGCTTTTTGAAAAATATTCAGGAGATTCCGGGGATGAACATAGGCTATAAGAGAGTTGTAATACTCAAACCCTTCACCCTAAAAATCACCCTTTGTAGTGAAAAACGTGAAATAAAATCCCTATTTTGACACTTAAATGGCTTACGCTGCCTAAACCATAACAAATACACCAATTATTGTTCACGGAATTGAATATCTCAAAAAACTCTACAAGAAAGTCCGCGACATCATATGTTTATTTTCTCACAATAACCATTTTTTGTCTTTCATTGATGCCAAGAAGATCGGGATAAGCTGATTCCCGGGCAAGCATAGCAGGTGAAGGCTGGTGATAAAAACACATTAACAATTTATTTAGGAGTAGCAGCGCACGCCGGGTATTAGCTAGTCTAATATCTGTATAGGGTCATTGTTGGACAGAAAATGGTGGGTTTTATTTGTCTTTTTTCGACGTTCTTTTATTGGTCCTTTTTTAGCCTCTTTTTTTCAGCTTATCTTCTTTGCACTACTTTTATATCATTCGTATAATTAAAAAATCCGGAATGTCTAGTCTCGGTTCCAACTTCTTTTAAAAACGCCATCTAGTTTTACTTTCTAAAGAATTTTCATATTCCAAACACTTTTTTTGCTCTGCGAGAAACTATTGAATCTGCACAAAATACCCAGTTATTTTTAACTGACCGCCTGAACTACGCCTTGAAATACGCCTGAAAACGATGCATTTCGAACTCAAATTATCTTAAGAAATGACAACTTTGCTAAAATTACCTCGAGGCCAGAGGTGTGAAGGAAGGGGGAGGGGTGTCTGTATCCACCGGTTCGGCAACTGCAATGCTTTTTCCCATGTGGGTATGTCCGGGTATAAAGAATACTACGTTAATAAAAACCATATAGGCCCTAAGTGTATCATGTAAATTAAACTTTATTTTTCATATTGTACATTATTTTATTTCATTGTTCTATAGTATTTCTCATTTCATGTAAATTGAATAAATGTTTATGTTTATATTTCAATATAATTTGTTTGTCATAGATCAACTGTATTCAGCTCATATACTTTAGGTCTTCTATCAAATTATTTATTTTATTTTACTCAATTATACATTTAAATTAGATAATTTAAACTTCTATTGCATGTAAATTTAGGGGAAAATAATATAACTTGTACATATATTAATTCTAAGATATGTTTGTAACATGTATTGGATCTGGCAGAGCGAAAGGAAAAGCTTAAATGTCTTAACTCACCAATAAAATGATTTTTTTTTGTCTAATGCCACCAGGTTGTTTTTTTATGACTTATCTGGCTTTCTCCCCTGACATTGGCAGAATTGTAATCCATTCTTAAGTTGGGTCACCTGGAAGGCGGAATTACGTTGCCCCGATGGGTAATAAATGATAATGAAGAACCAGGAGAGCCCTTAACCTAAACTTAACTGAAATTCCAGTCCATTGGGCAAGCGCAGGAATAAGGAAAAATTTCAAGGTGTAGATTCTGTCAGAAGTAAAATTGTACTTGACAATACAATTTTGGAGCAGGTGAATAATGTTACATATCTAGGATGCAATATCTCATATGAAGAAGAAAAGGATGTAAATGCAAAAATATCTAAATTTTTAAGAATTTTAGAGTTAATAAATTCTATCATCAAGCCATAGTTAGTCCAAAAACATTCAAGACTAAAAGTGTATAAAACACTGGCTCTTCCAACTCGTTTGTATGGTAGCGAAGTATGGACGTTGAAACAGAAGGATATACAGAGACTTAGATCTGCTGAAATGAGATACCTTCGGAGGACTGCAGGATACACACTACTAGATCACAAAAAAAAAATGAAGACATCTTAGAAGAATTACACATGGAACCTTTAGAAAACAAAATTTCTGATTATAAGTCAAGACGGATGCAACATGTTCATCGAATGGAAGATCGCAGGATACCCGAACAAATGTTAAGATATCAACCTGCAGGAAGAAGAAGACCAGGACGTCCACTCAAAAGACTTCTGGATGGTGTTTCTCTTGAGGCCGAAACAGGTCAACAAATGGCCTAAATTCGTGAATGTACTATGATCATGATGATGAAAAATTCCTATGGTATGACCGATAATCGAAACCGGGATCTTACGAACTGTAGTCAGAAACGCTGACCACTAGCCCATGAGATTGGTCCATGAATAACTAAATAAATAATCAATTGAGTTGGTGTTTACTTGATGAAAATCCATATTTATTAATTAAATAAAAATAAAACGTTTTATTTGATTTTCATATTTAGTATATAATTCAGTGACAGCTGTTTCGGTACACTGTACCTTCTTCAGACATGTTAACAAATTATGAATTGTGTTCCAACTGATCTAAGCAACAATACAACAATATTTATTTAATTTTTTTAATTTAACAAAGGGGATTCATTCAAATCAAGTTGAGAATTTAACAGTTTTTTACTACTTTTAAATTTATTAGTTTCTACAGCCTCCAAAAGATCTAACTTTTTACCCTTATCACAAACATGTAAAATTTCAAAATTTGGATCGAAACAATGATTAAATTGGAATAGGTGGTTAGCATATTTTGAATATAACAGAAATTTAGAAAATTCAAACTATGCTAACCACCTATTCCAATTTAATCATTGTTTCGATCCACATTTTGAAATTTTACATGTTTGTGATAAGGGAAAGAAGTTAGACCTTTTGGAGACTGTAGAAATTAATACATTTAAAAGTAGTAAAAAACTGTTAAATTCTCAACTTGATTTTAATGAATCCCCTTTGTTAAATTAAAAAATTTAAATAAATATTGTTGTATTGTTGCTTAGATCAGTTGGAACACAATTCATAATTTGTTAATATGTCTGAAGAAGGTACAGTGTACCGAAACAGCTGTCACTGAATTATATAATAAATATGAAAATCAAATAAAACTACGTTTTATTTTTATTTTATAAATAAATAAATAAATAAATAAATAAAACTCTTGTAAATAAATCATATAATCATATCAATCGTGTGGATGATGATAATCATGGTATAAAAGCATGAAATATTTGATAATATTAATCCGTATGAAGGATTATCATGAGCAAGTCCTACGTGTGATGGAGTTAGGGCGACTGTGCATCACAGGATAACGAGAATTTTCCCGCTAATTAAAGATCCTAATAAACGTGAAATTTTAAATAGCTTAATAAGAAACGTGGAAACGCTTCAACTAGAGCAGAAACACAATGTGAATTAAGGAAGAGACTCGACTCACATTAAAAATAGTTGAAGGTTACGCGTAGGCGCTAGGAGAGCTAAACATTACGTCGTCTTACAAAACATAACATAACTAAACCATGCTTACGCTTTCCCGTACTTTCATATTTATTAAATTCCTAATCCTTGTTTTCATTTTCACAATATCAAGGGCCTCTATTGGTGGTCTTAACCCTTAAATTCGTAACGTATCCTTTTGGATACATCAGTTGGTTTAATTAATTTAATATTTTAAATCAATCAGAAGAAAACGAACAAAAAGAAACCACTTAAATGCGTGTCTAATCATACAATATACCTAATAATAACAGTTACACAAGAGTCCGTTTTCACTGCGGTCCGCCACATTCAAATAACTAACAGAAGAAATTTGTGTTTTGCTAAGGATGACAGACCTACACAACGTAGCGCAACTTCCCCATATTGATGCCATGATAACTGAAAATGTAAGCAAGATGCACAAATTTACATCTTTGCATACAAATTTTATGGTACGCAGTATTGGACGCTTGCCCCAGTGGCGTGCTGTACATAGAAACATATTCATCCGATTTACTCCTCATTAAATCCAGCCAGAGATTTGGCGATGTGCTCTCACCTGGAGTAGCGTGGCTCATTCCACAATGCTGGATTTCCGACTCTCGGCTTGAAAGCAATGTGGTTTCTGATGTCCTGCTTCAGGTCATCACATCCCTATCTCTGTCCAAATTTCATCACCATTTGCACACAAACGCTAGCGCCGCCAAATAGGCTCGGGTTAAGTGAACTACAACCCCGTAATGATAGCCACTATTAACTTAGCTGCCAAAGAGCCCTTAGTGGGTTCTAACATACGCAGCACACTGGGTGAAGCTAGACTTCGCCTTATCCAGTCCAGTTCAGTGTTTTGCTAATTTAAGGGTTAAAACGGTACACTCTCTTCGAGATCCAAGAGTTGTGAGTACGATCTTAACCAAGATCAATGGATTTTTTTTTTTGGATCAGGACACAAATTCCTTCAAAGGGAAATTAAAAAGCATCTATACCGAATCACAAACTTATGAGACATGCTAAAACAAGAAAATATTATATGCAAACATATACCTACCCAGTACAATTCTCAGAAGAATCATCCCTTGTACTTGAAAAGGGTATTGTTAAATCCATTGAATAAACCACTTACTTACTCACTGGCACTATCGAACCCGTAGGTTCATGGCCGCGCGGACATAAGCTCTCCATACATCCCTATCCTGAACTAATGCTTTCCAATCATTTCCTGTATAATCTACTTCCCTCAAATCATAGTTAATGTTATTCTCCCACCTCATTCTTGGTCTACCAACTGGGCGTTTTCCCTCTGGCTTTCCTACAAGAAGCTT
Source organism: Diploptera punctata (assembly GCA_030220185.1). Classification (NCBI taxonomy): domain Eukaryota; kingdom Metazoa; phylum Arthropoda; class Insecta; order Blattodea; family Blaberidae; genus Diploptera; species Diploptera punctata. Next base: position 1,850,585 of record JASPKZ010003887.1, on the reverse strand, counting down.
CCATGCAAGTCTTTCATTCCCCATACGTGCAACATGTCCTGCCCATCGCAGTCTACGAGACTTAACTGTTCTTATTATATCTGCCTTCCTATAAAGACCATATAGTTCATTGTTATGTAGTCTTCTCCATTCACCTGTCTGTTCACCTCTCTTTGGTCCAAACACTTTCCTAAGTACTTTATTCTCAAAGACTTGTAATCTCCTTTCCTCCCTTAAAGTAAGAGTCCATGTTTCGCATCCATATAATATAACTGGTAAAATAATAGTTTTATATATTTTCAGTTTAACATTTTTTGAAAGGAGTTGGGACATCAAGAGTCTATGCAATGCATAATAGCATGCATTTCCAGAATTGAGCCTATGTTTAATTTCTTTGAGTAATAATAATAATAATAATAATAATAATAATAATATAATGAAGATATCCCAAACAGAGATACATTTAGAATTAAGGTGAATAAGTGGCAAGTTGGCCAAGAGGACAAACCGAGGAAAAAAAACTGGAACAACTTGGACAGATGATAGAAAACAAGCTCATAGCAAAAGAATGAAAGAAATTTGGGCTCAAAGGAAACGCCTCTAAGTACTTTGCGTAGTCCTACATGGGCTCATCCGCAATCAAAAAAAAATAATAATAATAAATATAAAACCAAGAGTCCTGTTTTGCAGATTTATGGCACGTTAATGAACCTCGCGTCTGAAAGTTTTGAGCAAAATTTGCGACTGTTTCAGAGACAGCCTTGATTGATAAAGCTAAAACTAGAAACCTGAAATGTTAAAGGGCTTCATTAAATAAAATGCTACGTATGTAGTAATTAAATAAATTATAGCAGGAAATTACGTTTTATCAGAAATGTGTACTTAATGACGTGATATGCTCTGTGTTTCCGGACCGTTCAGAAGAATGAGGTGAACTTTAAACCATAATGAATCCTTTTATCTGAGACAACAGTAAGTTCTCTGTTCTTCAGACCTTTCCCAGCGGATGAATTAATTGAACAGCTAGTTAAAATAACCACATGTGCGCTATCATTATTCATTTATTACAGTTTTAAAATCTACACTGAAAACTATTCATATATTTATTTTACTGAGTTACAATTGTTCTTAGAATTTATATTAAGCCCTTCAACCTCGACCTGGACTACTTTATGGACAACGTCCCAAAATCTGTGGGAATAATCATTGTTTTTTTGTACTGCCATTGAAAGAATTTCTTCAAATAAATGCATTAAATGAATTTTAAGAATCAGAAAATCACAAATAATAATAATAATAATAATAGTAACTAACTCACTCTCCATATATCCCTATCTCGAGCCATTGTTTTCCAATCATCCGCTGTATAATCTACTTCCGTCAAATCATAGTTAATGTTATTCTCCCACCTCATTCTTGGTCTACCAACTGGGCGTTTCCCTCTGGTTTTCCTACAAGAAGCTTCCATTCACGTCTTTCATTCCCCATACGTGCCACATGACCTGCCTATCGCAGTCTAAGAAACTTAACTGTTCTTATAATATTATATCTGGCTTTCTATAAAGACCATGTAATTCACTGTTATGCAGTCTTCTCCATTCAACTGTCTGTTCATCTCTCTTTGGTCCAAAAATTTTCCTAAGAACTTTATTCTCAAATACTTGTAATCTCCTTTCCTCCCTAAAAGTAAGAGTCCATGTTTCGCATCCATATAATATAACTGGTAGGATAATAGTTTGATATATTAGTAACAATAATAATAATAATAATAACAATAATAATAATGTATATTTAAACTGCCAGAGTAAAGGCCATAGAGTCTTGTCTTCCACTCAACCAATAAAGTAAGTGTAATATATATTGAAGTATATCATAATATATATTGAAGTATATCATAATATATATATATTTTATAATATGAACATTCATTATAATGTATGACTGTCCTAAATTAACACAATTATTGACCTAATTGATCTTTTTGTTAAAATATGCTGAAGAATGATTTTAAAGAATTCTGTCATGAATATTTAAATAGGTATTACCTTTGTAGTTATTTGGAAAAGTCATGCAGTATAAGGGATTGTTACACAATAGGTAGTCTTACCTAATGATGACTTAGCTTTTAAAAAGGTCATAGGTTAAGCGCATTCAATATGCTTTTCAGAAAGGGAGAATCTGGTTACATGTACAATACAACCAAATTGATTCTCACGTATACATTGTAACTACGTCATTACTCAACTGGTATATATGTATGAAACTTATGATTGTAAGTTAGACAGTTTTTTTTCATCGGTGTTACCGATACCCTGTCTCACGTTTTTTTGTATTAAAGTCTGTTTGTTTCTCACTACTGCTCCGCTGTGTCTTCTTATAGTTAGGTTTAATCCTATCTACTAACCACATTTCCGAAGAATTCCTGGGGTTGATTCCTAATCTATAAATTTACAGATATCTACTAGAACTTCAAGACGATCTTCACCTCCTGACACAACTCTTACTTATTTTGATTATTATTTATACTTTAAAAATAATCCTTATAATTATAGAAGGAATCGACCACCCAGATATTACATGGTGGCAGCGCATCGGGATTGGAAAACCAGCGAGCAGTGAGACATCCGAAGGTGCGAACGAGCTGGAGAGACTCTTCAATTAGTCCCAGATAATTCAGAGCCTATCTCGAGGGATCAACGCTCCAGAGTAATCCACAGGCGCCGTGGTACCCGTAAACGCACCAGAGGAAGCAGACAGTGGTCCTGAGGCCAACACCAGCAGCCACCGACGCGCTCGAGGGACGTCCTTGGTGTTCAGCCGTTGGCAGCCTGCACCGCGAGAGGAGTCGCACCCTGAGGGGAGCTGAAAGGCCATCACTACGACTCTGAACTGTGCATCTCAGACCACCCTACATCTTTCTTTAGGTGAGTCCAATTCCATTATGGCTAGCGAGGGCGATATTGATATTAGCGAGGAAAGCTATATCCCTGTAGTTCAAGCAGTTAAGTTGATACCCCGAACATTCGATGGAAACCCCAAACATTTAAGAGAATTTATAGAAGGAGTAGAAGCTGCGGTTCAGGTAGTCCATCCAACCAAACAACCCTTATTGTTAAGATTTATAGAATCCAAAATTTCAGGAGACGCTAAAGATAGACTTTTAGCTAGGACAGAGAGAGAAACTTGGATTCAAGTTAAAGCAATATTGGAGGAGAACTTTTCTGTAAGGAGAACGCTAGAATATTATGCAGGAATACTCTTTAATTCAAAACAAAGTACAAATGAAACAGTTGCACAGTGGGGTTCAAGATTAGATGGAATAGCCATGGATTTAAGAAGAGAAGTCAGAAATAGATTGGAGAGGTTAGAAAGACGCGATAATTCGAGATATGTAGAAGGAGGCCTACAGCTGATAGGAGAATTTTTAAAAGGTACTTTCGTAGCAGGGTTAAAGGACGATAAGATTAAGTATATAGTAAAGGCTAAGGGTGAAGAAGAATCATTAGCGCAACTAATCGAAACCGCATTACAGGAAGAAAGCGAGGTAAAGTCCACGAGATTTAGGGGTAATCAAAATGGACAAGGACATCCAATCACAGGGGCAGTAAAAGGGAATTTAGAAGACCGTACGGATCAGAGATAAAGAGAGAGGTTAACCTGGCCACAAAAGAAATAAGGTGTTATAATTGTAATGAGATAGGGCACATTAGTAGAGAATGTGGTAAGAGACCGCAACCCCGTAGGCATGGAGGACGGGACAGAGCAGCTCTGGGAGGCCGCCAGGGAAACGAGAATTCGGGTTACCTGAGCAGTCGCAGGTAATCCTCCCGTCTGACTGCGCGCCAGGACTCATGGAGTGCCTGAGGGATCATACTAGGGTAAATATGGAAGGGGAATTACCTGAACTAGTTGATCAGAAGTTTAAGGATAGGATAGATAAAGCCGCTAAAATAGTTAGTGACGCAAACGAATCCCCAGATGACAGTGTTTGTTGGGCAGTGTCGCAAGGCGAACTGCATAAGTTGACTAGAACGCCAATAAATGGGTTCTGTGACTGTGGGCCTAGCGTGGTTGGGGAACGCCAAGAGACTGTAGGCTCGAAACAGTGGAATAATAGAGAGAAACGCCAGGAGATTGTAGGCTCGAAACAGTGGAATAATAGAGAGAAACGCCAGGAGATTGTAGGCTCGAAACAGTGGAATAATAGAGAGAAACGCCAGGAGATTGTAGGCTCGAAACAGTGGAATAATAGAGGGAAACGCTACGAGTCGTCCACAAGGGATAGAACTTGGGATAGTGGATTTAAGGAAAAATCCAAGGACACCAAACCTACCTCAATGGAGACAGCGTGTTGTGAGATCGAAGTAGGGACTCTTAATGCTATTAATCAGTGGGACGCCTCTGGTTATGAACCGAGACCCTGGGAGATGTATATCCTAAGTGAACAATTAAAAAATGGCCTAGGTTTAGTATTGATAGATACTGGTGCACAAATATCATTAGTTAAAGAAACATCACTAAAGAGAAACGTTATAAAGGATAACTGTAATATGAAAATACAAGGTATTAGTGGGAACTCTATAAAAGTAAATGGGATAACTCAATTAGTATTGAATAATTGTGAAAATCATACAGTTGTTAATTGTCATATAGTAGATAAATTACCCAGAGATTTAGATATAATTTTAGGCCAAGACTGGCTCATGGAACAAGGTTATATGTTAAATAAAAAGATGATTATTCCTCCGTATAGTGAAAATTTAATGGATTTCCTACGAACGAAAGAGGGAACAGATTCATAGAACGGCAAATTTTACAGCCAGGGCTAATTTGCGCTAACGGGATAACAAAATGTGATAAGACATTCACATGCCTAGTAATTAATTTAACAGCTGACGCACAGATAATAAAGAAAATACCAGAACTAGTTAAACCGCCCACTCAAATAAGTAAGGAACAGGAAGTATCAGTTGAAAATTTCGTACCTCAAAGATTAGATTTATTAAATAAAAATCTGAGACTTGAACACGTGAAAGAAGGAGCCCATAGTATACGAAACATTTGCACAGAATACGCGGACATATTTAAGCTTCCGGGAGATAGACTAACAAGCACAACAGCTGCTACACATTCCATACCCACACCTTCAATTCCTAAAGGAAGAGCTATAACTTTGAAGAATTATAGGTTAGCAGAGGCTCATCAAGAGGAGATTGACAAACAAGTTACACAAATGTTAGAAGACGGTATTATCGCACATAGTAAGAGCGAATGGAATTTTCCACTAATAGTAATACCTAAAAAGGAAGATGCTTCTGGAAAGAAAAGTGGCGAATTTGTATAGATTTTAGAAAGTTAAACGAAGTAACCGTAGGAGACAGCTATCCTCTTCCTAATATACAAGATATATTAGACAAAATAGGAAAGGCTAGATATTTTTCAGCAGTAGATTGCGCAAGTGGATACCTTCAGGTGCCGATCGCTGAGGAAGACCAATGTAAAACCGCTTTTAGCACCCCTAACGGACATTTCGAGTACAAGAAAATGCCTTTTGGAGTTAGGTCGGGACCAGCTACATTCCAAAGGATGATGAACTCGGTACTCCAAGACTCAATAGGCAATAGATGCTTTGTGTACATGGACGATATATTAGTAATGGGCGAAACCTTAGAAGAACATAATAAAAAATTACGGGAAGTGTTTAATCAGTTACGGAAACACAATTTAAAAATCGAACCTGATAAATGTGAATTTTTGAGAGAAGAATTAAAATATCTAGGACACGTGGTTACCGCTCAAGGTGTCAAACCCGATCCGAATAAGATACAGGCAGTTACCGAATTTCCAACTCCAAAGACACCTAAAGACATAAAATCATTCTTAGGTTTGGCAGGATATTACAGAAAATTTATAGAAGAATTTAGTGCGATTGCAAAACCTCTGACTGAATTGTTAAAGAAAGATAAAAATGGAAGTGGGAAGATACGGAACAGAATAGCTTTCAATAAATTGAAAGATAAATTAACGACAGCTCCGTTGTTACAGTATCCAGATTTCACACAAACCTTTATAGTAACGACAGACGCGAGTGGAATACGCTTTAGGCGCAATTCTTAGTAAAGGAAACGTTAGGAGATGATAACCCCATGCCTACGCTAGCAGGACTTTAAATCAAGCCGAATCGCATTACAGCACTGTAGAAAAGGAACTATTAGCAATAGTATGGGCATGCAGACATTTTAGACCTTATTTACTAGGACGGAAATTTCAAGTAGTGACAGATCACAAAGGATTGGTACTGGCTATTTAAAGTGAAAGACCCTAGTTCGAGATTAATACGTTGGAAACTTCAACTTTCCAGAATTTGAATTCGAAATTCATTATAGGGCAGGTAAAAAGACACGTAAACGCAGATAGTTGTGAGTAGACAAACCCTGTAAGAATGTTGAAACCTTGGATAATACGCACTTAACTGAGGATCGTAAGAAGGGAAATAATCAAGGAATTTCACAGCTGTCCAATTGGAAGGACATCTTGGAATCAATAAAAACTACCGATCGAATTAAATTATACATTACTAATGGACGGGAGTAGAGAAAGACACGTAACACAATTACAGTAAAACTTGTAAGGATTTGTCTCAATTTACTAAAAGACGAGAAGCAGAAAGTAAAAACAACCTTTAGAGGTCACGGACACACAAAAGGAACCTTGGATAAAAATTTATTTAGATGTAGTGGGACCACTTCCGCTAACCGAGAGAGGTCATAAATATATATTAAACTTGTCAAGATAACTTAAGTAAATATTTAATAGTCATACCCTTAAAGAACAACAAACAGCTGAAGAAGTGACAGAAGCTTTCGTAAACAATGTTATTTTAAGTTATGGGATTCCTGATATCATATTAACTGATCAAGGAACAAATTTTATGTCAGATTTATTTAAAAGAATATGTAAACTATTTAAGATTCAGAAACTAAGCACTACTGCTTATCACCCTGAAAAGAATGGAGCTCTAGAAAAGAACTCATGAGACCTTAGTAAACTACTTACGTTGTTTTTTGCAATCCTAGAGGGGCCGATTGGGACAAAAGTTGTTACCTTTCGGACCAGTTTTACGTACAACACTACCCCCCATAGTATTACTAAATACTCTCCTTATGAATTATTGTATGGAAGAAAATATAATATCCCAGGAATTTTACAAACTAAATCACACACCTTTATATAATTACGACGATTTAATTCTAAATGTACGGAATAAATTGCAAAGTTGTCATGAGATAGCTAGAGAAAGGCTTATTAAGTTTTAAGGAACTACAACGATCGCGTGTGAAAAGCAATTATGGTTGAATTCAAGAAGGATGATCTAGTACTTCTCAGAGTAGAAAATAGGAATAAATTAGATCCAATATGGAAAGGGTCCATATGAGGTTAAGACCTACTGAAGGTCACAACGTGATAATACAAAAGTTAGGTAAACGCAAATATGAGACGGTACATTCAAAATAGATTAAAGCCATATTTTCCTTTGCAGGGAAAAGAAAATGAAACTTCATAACACATGGGGTAATGCCTAAAAATGTTAATACCATTTTGGTTGGGGAAGCTTACAGACGCTCAAAGAAGTAAAAGCTCTGGATTCGAAGACCGGTGTGTACTTTGACGAGATAGGAATTATACAATTTTACCCTGATACAATGGAAAGTGGTAAGTTATATAAACTTGGAACCAACTAGAGATCTTTGGGAAACAGACAAAAAATCATTTACGGTTGATAACTGATTATTGTGATAAGATAAAGGGAGAAAAGTGGTATCATTTGACAGATTGTGGGAGTTTAAAATCACTTTGTAAAACCAAAAGTCAGGTATGTTGAAAATTTAAAAGAATTAGTCACAGAATATTTAAAAACACCTAATGAACAGAATACTAGAAGCAAAGAGAGGCGGTTTTACAATTTTATGGAGAGATATTGCTAAGATATTATTTTCGGTACTCTGACTCAATCTGATGCAGAGGAATATAATAAGCACATTTCACAGTTAGAGAAGGAACAGGCAGAATTTTTGCATATTCTAAAGGATTGAAATTACAGTGATTAAATCAACCATTAATTCAGTTAAACTAACTATAGCAAGGGTGAACCGGAATGAAATATTTTAAAAAATGGTTTAATAAAATTAAATAATTATACCACTAATAGGATTTACAACGCACTGCAGAAGGAAATAGAAGGTATTAGTTTAGCCAATGAACAAATAAGGATTTCTCTTAGAGGTGTGGAAGAATGCCAGCATTCTTTTGAGCTTCTTATAGACGCATTTGTACACGCAGAGCAAGGAACTCTTCAACCTCAATTAATTACGGGTGGAAAGAATTAAGAATGTTATGAAAGCCCAAAAACGCTACCAACTGGTCTGGACTACCCTAAATTTTCTTTTTCAGAAACTTCAAAATTTAATTACACCTCACACTCTATTCTTATAAAACAATATTCTAGTATATTGTATTACAAATAACACCCTTCTCTCTCCTACTTCTCCCGTATCACTTGTATAAAACACTTCCTTTTCCTGTCAAGAAGAAAGGTAATATTTACATTTTTCTAAGCGCAAACAAAGAATATATTTTCAGTGACCCGTTGAGACAACATTACGGAAAAATGACAACTAATGAACTAACAGGATGTTTTCGTCCTAATCTTTTGCATTATGTATGTAAAGAAAATATACCGATTATTTTGTACACCCCTGAAGCTGATTGTGAAGCTTCACTTCTTCAATCCATCCACCACTAAAGTTCCAAAAAGTTGCGAGACTAGAATTTTCACATTGACACAAATCCTACTGGATTCCCTTATATTTATCTAATGAATGGTTATTTGTCACCCCAAAACCAGATCGTATGACTGTGTTAGTTGTGGCGACAAATCAACACAACTCAATATTGAAAAGGAAGGTAAATTATCGCTAGGACAGAATTGCAAGGCTTTTAATGCCCACGTAACCTTACATGCCATGAGTAATTTGGTAAGTAACTTAACCATAGATTTTATACCGACAAGCACCCTCTTGACTTCGACTGTTGCTTTGATATGGATAAAACTAAACGACTACGAGAAATTACAAATTGGACATGCCTATGTCTAACCTAATGTCATCGGTAGATGATTTGAGAATGGGCCAGTATGAAGGCCGATGATTTAGGTAAGTTAATAAAACAGCAAGAAGAAAATGATTATTCGAAGTGGTATATACATATAACCACATGGAGTTCTGTAATGGGTACGATCATATTCGTAACCTTGACTTGTTGTTGTTGCATTTTGCTGTTGTAAGAGCTACAGAACTTTAATATTTTGGTTATGGGATAAATGGACTCCAAAAAAATGCTGGAAGGAGACGACCGAGAGGCTGTGTGTTAACATACATAATTACTCTGGGGCATGATCGTGTAGTATACACTAAAACTACAGGTAATGATGAGAGTTCACCTGTCGTGTCCCTCAAGTCATCACCGCTTATCGGAGAAAGAATTAGAGACCCCAGTTGTCCACAGAATGTATCCCCAAAAGATGAAGAAGATAAAGATAGTATTGCGCATAGAACTAGAAATAAAAATAAAACATTTCGTTAGTAAAGTTTCGAATTATGTAATTCAAAACTTTCTATAGGGGGAAGAGTGTAATATATATTGAAGTATATCATAATATATATTGAAGTATATCATAATATATATATATTTTATAATATGAACATTCATTATAATGTATGACTGTCCTAAAATTAACACAAGTATTGACCTAATTGATCTTTTTGTTAAAATATGCTGAAGAATGATTTTAAAGAATTCTGTCATGAATATTTAAATAGGTATTACCTTTGTAGTTATTTGGAAAAGTCATGCAGTATAAGGGATTGTTACACAATAGGTAGTCTTACCTAATGATGACTTAGCTTTTAAAAAGGTCATAGGTTAAGCGCATTCAATATGCTTTTCAGAAAGGGAGAATCTGGTTACATGTACAATACAACCAAATTGATTCTCACGTATACATTGTAACTACGTCATTACTCAACTGGTATATATGTATGAAACTTATGATTGTAAGTTAGACAGTTTTTTTTCATCGGTGTTACCGATACCCTGTCTCACGTTTTTTTGTATTAAAGTCTGTTTGTTTCTCACTACTGCTCCGCTGTGTCTTCTTATAGTTAGGTTTAATCCTATCTACTAACCACATTTCCGAAGAATTCCTGGGGTTGATTCCTAATCTATAAATTTACAGATATCTACTAGAACTTCAAGACGATCTTCACCTCCTGACACAACTCTTACTTATTTTGATTATTATTTATACTTTAAAAATAATCCTTATAATTATAGAAGGAATCGACCACCCAGATATTACATAAGTTACAAAATGCATTTATACACAATATTTAAGACTAAAACAAATATTTAATTACTAATAACTTAAAAATGTACTTAAAATAAATACAATTTGTTTTAAATAATTTGTGATTTATAAATCAAGTAATATGATATTACGATGACTACTGTAAAGTTGCAGAAATTATGTTCATTTTTTGTTTGAAAGTTGTCAATTTCCGGCAGCTCCTTATTTCTACTGGTACGACAAAATAAATGACAGTCTTAAAAAATAAAACTTTATGTTAAAATATGTCCTTGGAATTGTTTGAATATCAATATATCACAATACATGGCTGTAATGAAAGCTGCTAACTTTCCTTTTCTGCGGTTCAATACCGTTAATAGTTCTGTTTATATAGTTTGAAATAAATCTATTATTCAATCATAACAGTATCGTCATTATTAATACCTCAACGGAACACTCACGAATCTTATAAAAGTTGAGTATCTTCATTACTAAATTCTAACTTTTAATCTAATTTAATTAATAAAAATATTATAAAACGGTACTTTCCTCAAATAGAATTAATACTTATTTATTTTCGTATTTTGGAGCAGGTGAATAATTATACATATCTAGGATAAAACTACAATTTTAGCATTTAAAGGACATGATACCTTAATCGCAAAAATAGAAATTGATAATACAATTTTAGAGCAAGTGAACGGTTTTAAATATCTAGGTTTCAATTTATCATATGTTAAAATTGAAGATCCCACAACAGACCTGGAGGCCCTTGGGGTAGTAGGAGGTTAAGGCTCCCACTTTTTCTAGACAATCGGCACTTTATGTCAGCCGGGTTGTCAGCCCTGCGTGACGGCCGCCTTTACCCCCAGAACAAGCGTCTGGTACTCATTTCAGTTAGAGGCTGAGTCGACCCCAGGGCCATAGTGCCGCCAGTGGGTTTGGGTCAGTTTAAAAATCCTGACCCCAACGGGACTTGAACCCTCGACCCTCCGGCTTGTAGCTCAGTGCCTTAACCACTACGCTACAACAGAGCATAGAACAAAAGTACAAGATCAACCTGCAGGAAGAAGAAGAACAGGACGTCCACTCAAAAGACTTCTGGATGGTGTTTCTCTTGAGGCCGAAACAGGTCAACAAATGGCCTAAATTCGTGAATGCACTATGATGATGATGATGATGTTAAAATTGAAGATATTAATGACAAAATAAATAATTTTAATCTAAAATGGCACTATTAAAATAACCCTTAAAAACACAAGAAAAGAAACAAAAATATTTTTTATAAAGTAATGGCTGTTCCTGTATTGATGTATGGATCAGAATGTTGGACGATCACTAAAAGACAAGAATAAGATTGGAAGCAGCTGAGATGAGATTTTTAAGAAATATAGCAGGATATACTCTGCTGGATAAGAAAAGAAATAAAGATATAAGAAAGGAACTAAATATGTTCAAACTTACAGACCGAATAATTAAAAATAGGAACGACTGGAAAGAACATGTTGATAGAATGCCAGAAGAAAGATTTCCAAAATTATTGCTAAATTGTAAACCGCACGGAAGGAGAAATGTTGGACGCCCACACAGAAGATGGTCTGAACAATTTTAACAATTCTAGCTTTCATGAAACCGGAACGAGCCAACAGGCTTAATCCCTGGATGATGACGATGATGACGATGATGATGATCTAAGATGTAACATCTTATATGAAAATGAAAATGATGTAAATGCCAAGATGTCAAAATTTGTGGGAATGTTAGGGTTATTAAATTCCATTTTCAGTCCAAAAAAATTCAAGATTAAAAATGCATAAAACACTGGCCTGTAAAATCCTTTTGTATGGTATCGAAGTAGCCATTAAAACAGAAGGATATTCTGATACTTAGATCTGCTGAAATGAGATACATTCTTAGGACTGCTGGATATACAGTACTAGACCATAAAAATGAAGATATCTTAAGATGGATTGAACATGGAATCTTTGGAAAAACAAAATTCCTGATTATAAGTCAAGATGGATGCAGCATGTTCTTCGAATAGAAGATCACAAGTTACTCAAGCAGATGTTAAGCTATCAACTGGTAGGAAAAATAAGACTAGGACGTCCACTCAAAAGATTTTTGGATGATATTTGAATTGAGGCCGAAAGTGGTCAACAAATGACCTAAATTCTTTAATGGACTGTGATGATATTTAATTTCGTTTCTTTTAATTTAATTTTTCTACAACCGATCATAGGTACAAAAAATACAAAAGGGGGAAAAAAATCTTCCATTTTCACTTCCTTCATGTGCTATATGAAAAATCAAACTAATATTCAAAATCATGAAGTACTACTTTTGTACAATATTTTCGAGTAAACCGAAAGTCTGTGATCTGTAAGACAAATCTTATAAAGATATTTTAACGTTTGCCCTAAGTAACACTGAGCAACAAAAAAGAAACTTTTTTTTTTCCAGAAAGAAAAATATGTGATTCTGATAGTATTTTTTCTCCTCAATTCCAATATGATATCGGTTTTTCTCCATCACACAAGGTTTCCGAGAGACAGGCATTTATAATTTCAAACACTAATATTTTCTACATTCGTAACTACACGATATTCGTACATTTGGACTCATATAGAAAGTAAGAAATGACGATTTTCTGTTATATTTCGCCTGTGGAGCATCCCTCTTGATGGTCCAACAATAATCGGCCTACATATTAGTATTCCATTTACCTTAATATATCTTTTCCATAGCTGAAAACCATTTGAGTTAGCTCATTTGGTTTTATTTTACAACGGACAAATGGACGAAAAAACATTTATTATAAAATCATTATTTAAATCCATTAATTGAAATTGAAATAATAAACTGTGGGCGATGGAGAAATTCCGAATACATATTTGAAAACACGATAAAAAAACTGCATTAAGTACAATTATTGATACTCATGAGACAAAAATCATGTTGACCGGTGTCTACTTATTTTATCTGTGTACCGTTTGTTCATTGTATTTTTATGCTTATAAAGTTCAATGTATCTATACGTTATCTGCAAAGTACCAAACTACCTTTCTTTATGGAATGAGATAAAAATATTATCTTTGCTCTCACGATATTCGTCCAATGTAATCTTGAGACGTAAAATATTTCATATCAACACGTGACTTGCTTATTTCACTGGTCAACATGATTTTTGTCTCATGAGTACCAATAGTTGTACTTAATGCAGTTTTTATCGTGTTTTCAGATATGTATTTGGAATTTCTCCATCACCCATAGTTGTTTTATTTCAATTTTAATTAATGGATTTAAATAATTATTTTTTAATAAATGCTTTTCTTTCGTCTATTTGTCCATTGTAAAATAAAACGGGGAACACTTTCATCAGGAGATTTCAGCTATGGAAAAGATGTATCAAGGCAAATGGAATCCTAATATGCTGGCCGATTATTGTTGGACCATCAAGAGTGATGCTCCACAGGTGAAATATACCAGATAATTGTCATTTCTTACTTTCTAGGTGAGTCCGAATGTTCGAATATTATGTAGTTACGAATGTAGAAAATATTAAAGTGTTTGAAATTATAAATGGCTGTCTCTCGGAAACCTTGCGTGATGGAGAAAACCCGATATCATATTAGAATTCAGGAGAAAAAATAATATCAGAATCACATACTTTTTTTCTGGGACAAAAAAAAGTTTATTTTTTGTTGCACAGTGTTATTTATCAATAACCACAACAGAATGTCACCTCCTACGCCTGAAAAATATTATTCTATTATATTTGTCCTAGAGTGTTTTTCCGAGGCATGATGTTTGTTTTTTTAGCATTTTTTTCTTTTTATGATGAATGAGGAGCTGGCCCGATGCATGAACCCCCAACCAGGGGGACGGGTAATTTTTGTTCAAGGTTTCCTTCCTCTAGCCTTTGATAGTCCAGTATCTTACTGCAAGGCAGCAGCGCTAGTTTTGGTCCGCCCTGGGTATTTTATTTCCCCAGTACCCGCCATATCTGGTGAGCATTCTCCTATGTCAAACGAATGCCAGAGCAAAGATTGCCAAAAATTATTATGGAATGGATCCCAATGGAAAGGAGGAAGAGAGGAAGACCGAAGAAAACTTGGATAGAAGGGGTACAAGCAGCTATGAATATCAGAGGAATGGAGGAAGATCAATGGATGGATAGAGAGGAATGGCGTTTGGTTTCCGGAAGACGGCGGCAGCTGCCATGATACCGGATGATGATGATGATGATTATATTTGTTGTAAATAATTTCGTTAATAAATTATAAGTAGGGCTCGAAAGTCGAGGACCTATAAAATGCCTATAAAATACCTAAGGAAATCCTACAAAAGACCTAAAGACTGGAAAAAGGATGTAAAAAGTGTTGCAGTTGCTAACGAGCGAATAAAGACAGCCTGACTGCCTTCACCCTCTGCTCCAGGTAATTTTAACAAAGTGGCAACTTGTTAGAAAATTTGTAGTCAAAATACAATAGTTCAGGAGATCAGTTGGCTGTGGTTAAAAATAACGTGTTATATTGTAGGGTTCGCAGAACAAAAGCGTTTGGAATGTTAAAAGTCTTTAGAAAGTAAAACTAGACAGCACTTTAAAAAAAGTAGAATTGAGACCAGGCTCTGCTGATTCTTGAATTATATAAATGGTACAAATGTAGTCAAAAGAAGGAAAGGAACTAAATATTTTCAAACTTACAGACCGAATATTTAAATACAGGAACGACTGGAAAGAACATGTTGATAGAATGCCAGAAGAAAGATTTCCAAAATTATTGCTAAATTATAAACCGCACGGAAGGAGAAATGTTGGACGCTCACACAGAAGATGGTCTGAACAATTTTAACAATTCTAGCTTTCATGAAACCGGAACGAGCCAACAGGCTTAATCCCTGGATGATGATGATGAAGGAAAAGCTGCAAAAAAAAAAAAAACGTTAAGACCTAAAAAAAAAGCTAAGAAAAAGGACCAATAAGCTAAAAAAAAGTCGAAAAAAAGAACATAAAGAACAAATAAACCCATCATTTTCTGGCCTACACTGACCCAAAATATAAATATATTATGTTGAGTCTCGTCTTCAGACATTTTGTATCATAAGCCCATGTTATCCCTTTACAGAGATTTAGGCGGTCCCCCCCTACAGGGAAGTAAATAAATAATAGTTTTAAAAAACTAAAACAACACGCTTTATTAGAAAACCGAACTAAAAAATGAAAAATGATTTTAATTTCCAACACGCTTGGGATAAAATTGAAGTGGTCAATAAAAAAATCATCTCCAACACATCTAGAATAAAACTAGAGTTATCTACAAAAAATAATTTTACCATCAAAAGCGTGGGGTGCTCTATATCAATTAATATATTTGATATTAAACAGATATTGGTAAAAGTGAAGTCTCTAAGAAGAAAGCGTAAAAACCATAAAAAGCACCCCACGCTTTTGATGGTATTTTTTTTGTAGATAACTCTAGTTTTATTCTAGATGTGTTGGAGATGATTTTTTGTTGACCACTTTAATTTTATCTCAAGCGTGTTGAAAATTAAAACTATTTTTCATCGTTTTAGTTCGGTTTTTTAATAAAGCGCGTTGTTTTAGTTTTTTTAACTATTATTTATTTTTATTTATTAGTTTGGTTTTCTAATAAAGCATGTTCTTTAAGTTTTTTTAAATGAGGTAAATAAATCCTCCGGGTCGTATTTGAACCAGCGACCTATGGATTACTGAAATGATATACCACAGTCCACCACTCTACCAACTGAGCTACCAGAGGATATAATATTAATTTCTTACAACGATGGACTAAAAAGTTGATAAGTCCGCAACCTATTACACATTATATATTATTTATAAAATTATTGTATTGTCATTTGTCCTTTACAAGTATACAAAGTTTCAAGTTGATCCAATGTTTTTAAGTGGGTGAAAATCGTGTTGAAAGATTCCGTTACATAGATACAGCTAATATAAAGCGTGTAAAAAAAAAAGATTTTTCCTCAAATTCCGAGCCCTAGTTATAAGATATGGAGCATTCAGTTTGTTTTCTCAGTGTTTTCAGTTATAGGCCTAACTCTATTCATCTAGCTTCTGTTCCTGAAGAGGAGCGCCTTTTTTTTTAACTTACTGTATATTTAGCGTTTTCTAACTGTTCTTAGAATTTATTCCCTGTAACATAAACTGTTACTTTTGATAAGTAAAGTACAGCTGTTTTATCGACAACTACACAGTGTCCTTAACAATGACCACTTTTATTTTACATAAATAAGAAAAAATGGCAATTTCCTCTTTTCAGATTGTATTAATGTTTTTTGGTTTGATATCGAATGCTAAGAAATTGAATATGGTCTACGGAGGTTTGTAGGATAAGAGCAGAAGAATCCACGTGTGAGAGAGAGTTCCATATTGAATGAGGCACGTGTCAGACTGCATTCTTGCGTCTTAAAACCAGCCCATCCTGCTTCATACCCCACATCCAAAAAGCATTTTTACACCTACAAGCTACAACCCAGAATGGGTTTGTTGTCGTTCTTACCCTGAGGGTTATTCAATTGATAGGCGGGTACTGTAGTCCTTGCAGCCATAACTTGTTTGTAATCTAATATCAAAATTGTTTGTTTGTTTGTGACTTTATGAGGCTGGCCATATACGTTGATCCGATTTTCAT
Source organism: Diploptera punctata (assembly GCA_030220185.1). NCBI lineage: Eukaryota > Metazoa > Arthropoda > Insecta > Blattodea > Blaberidae > Diploptera > Diploptera punctata. The sequence continues at coordinate 1,833,527 of JASPKZ010003887.1, read as the reverse complement.
GTTTTTTTTTTTGCACAAAGTTCAGGAGATTCCCGGGATTGAACATAGGCTATCAGATAAGTTGTGAAACTCAAACCCTTCACCCCTAAACATCGACCCTTGTTTGTGGAAAAAGTTCCTATTTTGATGCTTAAATGGCTTACGGTTGCCTACTCTAAACCATATGTCACATACACCAATATTAAGTTACACAGAATTGAAAAGTCTCAAAAAAACTCTACAAAAGTGTCCGCGACAGCATTATATGTTTATCTTCTACAGATAACTCACAATAATCATTTTTGTCTTTCATTGATACCAAAACATTGGGATAAGCAGATTCCCGGGCAAGCATAACAGCGCACGGCTGGTGGTAAAAACATTAACATTTATTTAGGAGTAGCAGCGCACGCCGGGTATTATCTAGTCTAATATATAAAAATTAATGTTTGTTTGCCAGTTTGTTTGTTTGTTCGTACTTTATGCGCGACCATACCGTTGATCCGATTGTGATGGGGCTTTTTGCAAAATGTTCAGGAGATTCCCGGGATGAACATAGGCTATAAGAAAGTTGTGATAATCAACTCCTACACCCTTAAAAATCGCCCTTTTTAATGAAAAAACGTGAACAAAAGAGACCTTTGGACGCTTAAATGGCTTACGCTGCCTAAACCGTAACAAATAAAAAGATAAAGTGATCCCACAACAGACCCGGAGGCCCTTGGGGTAGTAGGAGGTTAAGGCTCCCACTTTTTCTGGACAATCGGCACTTTATGTCAGCCGGGTTGTCAGCCCTGCCTGACGGCCGCCTTTACCCCCAGAACAAGCGTCTGGTACTCATTTCCGTTAGAGGCTGAGTCGACCCCAGGACCATAGTGCCGCCAGAGAGTTTGGGTCAGTTTAAAAATCCTGACCCCAACGGGACTTACACCCTCGACCCTCCGGCTTGTAGCTCAGTGCCTTAACCACTACGCTACGGCGTGCCCCAAAACCGTAACAAATACACAAAATTAATGTACACAGAATTGAATATCTCAAAAAGCTCCAAAAAGCTCTGCCTTGTCACGCAGCGGGCCCGGATTCGATTCACGGTCGGGATAGTTATTCTGGGTGAGGCTTTTATCGGGGTTTCTCCTTACCTGTAAAACAAATGTCAGCAAAACTTTAAGGCCCAAACGGTCCCCGAAATCATCATCATTCATATTCATCTTAGATTAAGCTTAGGATTTAGGACTCTCCTGGCGCACCACTATCATCACCATCACCCATCATATCATCGGGGCAACGTAACCCCGCCTTCCAGGCGCCTCAACCTCAGAAGTGGGTTACAAGTACGCCATGCCAGGAGAGAACACCAGGAATGTCGAAAGATAACCTGAGGCATTTGCAAAAAAAATAATTTTAAAAAAACAGATGAAAACTAACCAGATGAGATTACTAATTTTTTTTTTTAGAATTTCACATTATATAATAACAGTTACGCACCAATTCGTTTTCACTGCGGTCCGCCACATTTAAATAACTGATAACTAACTAACTCACTGGCACTATCAAACCCGTAGCTTCATGGCCGCGCGGACATAAGCTCTCCATACATCCCTATCCTGAGCTAAAGCTTTCCAATCATTCCCTGTATAATCTACTTCCCTCAAATCATAGTTAATGTTATTCTCCCACCTCATTCTTGATCTACCAACTGGGCGTTTTCCTTCTGGCTTTCCTAAAAGAAGCTTCCATGCAAGTCTTTCATTCCCAATACGTGCAACATGTCCTGCCCATCGCAGTCTACGATACTTAACTGTTCTTATTATATCTGACTTCCTATAAAGACCATGAAGTTCATCGTTAGCAGTCTTCTCCGTTCACCTGTCTGTTCATCTATCTTTAGTCCAAACATTTTCCTAAGAACTTTATTCTCAAATACTCGTAATCTCCTTTCCTCCCTTAAAGTAGGAGTCCTTGTTTCGCACCATACAATATAACCGGTAGTACTTTTCACTCTAGCCTTGTCAAATAAATGCAATAAACTATGAAAATAAATACAAAAAACTAACACGGACATAAGGAGTAGTTAGAACGATGGAAGAGAGAGACTTAGAGAAAGAGGCGTGCACAAATAGAGAGGAATGGAGATTGGTTACAGAATCTTGAAATGAGAACAGGAAAACGTAGCTTTGTAAAACCTGTGAATTAAAAAAGAAAAAAACAAAAAAATCTCATGTTATTAGTTATATGGGGAAAATGCGCAATTTTAATAGCACATTCCATAAATCATATGCGAATAAAGAATATTCAATTGATATTTTTAAATGTGGACAATTAAAATGGTATGTACACACAAGACGGATGAAGGATGGAAGGTTACCATAAAAAGTTTTGGAATGCATTACATCGGAAAAGGATAGACCTAAAAAATATGCGGTTGCAGGATATAAAGAAAGCAATAAAAAATCTAAAAGGACGGAAATGGGGAGATAAAGTTTGAGAACAAGATAAGAATATAGGCATACACATTGGTCACGTGAAGGTATTTTTATGCAATGTAAACCTGTACTACTACTAAAATAATAATAATAATAATAATAATAATAATAAGTAATAATAATAATAATAATAATAATAATAATAATAATAATAATAATAATAATATGGGTGCGAAACATGGACTCTTAGGCCTACTTTAAGGGAGGAAAGGAGATTACAAGTATTTGAGAATAAAATACTTGGGACAATGTTTGGACCAAAGAGAGATGAACAGACGGGTGAATGGAGAAGACTACTTAACAATGAAGTACACGGTCTTTATAGGAAGCCAGATATAATAAGAACAGTTAAGTCTCGTAGACTGCGATGGGCAGGACATGTTGCACGTATGGGGAATGAAAGACTTGCATGGAAGCTTCTTGTAGGAAAGCCAGAGGGAAAACGCCCCGTTGGTAGACCAAGAATGAGGTGGGAGAATAACATTTACTATGATTTGAGGAAAGTAGATTATACAGGGAATGATTGGAAAGCACTAGCGCAGGATAGGGATTTGTGGAGAGCTTATGTTTGCGCGGTCATGAACCTACGGGTTCGATAGTGCCAGTGAGTAAGAATAATAATAATAAAAATAATAATAATAATAGCCTAATAATAATAATATTTGTTATTATTATTATTATTATTATTATTATATTATTATTATATTTATTAGGAATATTCCAGAATACAGTGTTTCTCCTTCAACTCAAGGTGATTGGTCGCCAGAGGTTTATCTAATATGAAGAAGAAAAGGATGTAAATACAAAAATATCAAATTTTTAAAAAGAATTTTAGGATTAATAAATTCTATCTTCAAGCCACAGTTAGTCCAAAAACACACAAGACTAAAAGTGTATAAAACACCGGCTCTTCCAACTCTTTTGTATGGTAGCGAAGTATGGACGTTGAAACAGAAGGATATACAGAGACTTAGATCTGCTGAAATGAGATATCTTCGGAGGACTGCAGGATACACACTACTAGATCACAAAAAAAAAATGAAGACATCTTAGAAGAATTACACATGGAACCTTTAGAAAACAAAATTTCTGATTATAAGTCAAGATGGATACATTATGTTCATCGAATGGAAAATCACAAGATGCCCAAACAAATGTTAAGATATCAACCTTCAGGAAGAAGAAGACCAGGACGTCCACTCCAAAGACTTCTAGGTGGTGTTTCTCTTGAGGCCGAAACAGATCAACAAATGACCTAAATTCGTTAATGTACTATGATGATGATGATGATGTTCCTGTCTAAAGCATATTCTTCCCTCAAATCTCTAGCTTCCATACTTCTCCTCACTCCATTTATCCAACGTTCTCTAGGTCTTCCTCTTCCACTTCTTCAATTAGCTTTCCAATTAAGGATCTTCTTTGGTATTCTGTCTTCTTCCATTCTTATGAGGTGTCCGTACCATTTCAAACGTTTTTCTTCTATTTTTTCTAACATGTTTTCTTCAACTTGCATAATTTCCCTTATTGTGCTGTTTCTGACTTTATCCCTTCTTAAAATTCTTGTCGATCGCCTCCAAAAATCCATTTCTACTGCTAACAGCTTGTTCGCTTGTTTTCTACTTACTGTTCATGTTTCGGACCCATATAATAAAATGATGATGATAATAATAATAATAATAATAATAATAATAATAATTTTATTATAAACCCATGTTAGGCGCTCTCCCCCTACAGGGAAGAATTTGAACCATACTAATTTAGTTACACTTGTTTTCATATAAATGTCATTTGAGTGGTCCGTGGTCAGCGTTCCGCCTCATACTGACATCTAGGAAACCAAGGTAGTACTAGGACGGGAAAAGTCGGTAAATTTTGCTTAAAGACCTTTTCATTCAGGCTTAAGTATCTTTTACGAGCCTGAAAATCTTCAGACTCGGGACCCACGGCTTAAAGTCCCTCCCGGAGGACTTGCTCCATAATAATAATAATAATAATAATAATAATAATAATAATAATAACAATAATAATACTTTGTATATCTTTGTATATATTAAACACGTAAATGTTGGACGCATGTAATATTTTATATTAGAGAAAACGGCGCCCAAATGAAGATTTTTTTACTCTTATTTTAAGTTTTCCACTTTATTACAAACAATATATGAGTTGCATGGAGCTCATAAGTGTGGTGTCTAGTGTAGTGTTTGATGTCATCTTCTGTACAACTGTGACTTGGTAATGCATGTGAAAGTCGCTTTCTTCACAACACAAATAAACGGTACAAGTGGACTTAGCAATGACTCACAACCACAGATATGACTAAGTATTTAGTGAAACCGATAAACTATGTAATCACTCATATCTGCCACTCGCCGTCTTAAAAATAAAGACTTGCACAACAATTTTCCTCTTTAGACCACAAGTAGTTTATCTTTAGCTTTTTGTTGCAGTGTGTCCCGTTTATATTGTGTCAAATCAACACAGATGATAGAAGAAGCAAAACTAAGGATTTTGAACAGAAAACCATTTGTTAGAAATATCTGAGTCATGCTCAGTGAGATCTTATACGATTAATAAGTATTTTGTTTTGCATTAAGTCTGCATCTATATAAACTTCCGGCTCGTGTAATCTATTGAAAAGGCGACCACCATCATCGATACATGGAGGACAACGACATAAAATGTTTCCCAATCTCAAATGAGCTCTTCAGTAAAGCAGTGTCCACAGTGTGTCTATGTGTGTATGAGTAAGAGATAGTGAGAGAGATAGAGAGAGAGAGAGAGAGAGAGAGTGTGAGAGTGAGTGTGAGAGAGTGTCTGTGTGAGTGTGTGAGGAATGAGTGTGTGTATGTGTGTGTGAGAGAGAGAGAGAGAGCGGTGTGTTTGTGTGTGTGAGAGTAAGTAAGCGAGTATGAGAGAGAGAGAGAGTGAGTGAGTGTATGTGAGAATGTGTGAGAGTGACTGTCTGTATGTGTGTGAGAGTGACTGTATGTGTGTGAGAGGAGAGAGTGTGCGTGTATGTATGTGAGTGAGTGTGGGAGAGGAAGAGAGAGAGAGAGAGAGAGAGAGAGTAGTGAGATAATGTGTGTGAGTGTGAGTGAGTGTGTGTGTGAGAGTGAGTGAGAGTGTTTGTATGAGTGTGGTGTGAGTGTGTGAGTATGTGTGAGTGAGTGCAAGTGAGTGTGTGTGTGAGTGTGTGCGTTTGTGTGTGAGAGTAAGTAAGCGAGTATGAGAGAGAGAGAGAGTGTGTATGTGAGAATGTGTGAGAGTGACTGTCTGTATGTGTGTGAGAGTGACTGTATGTGTGTGAGAGGAGAGAGTGTGCGTGTATGTATGTGAGTGAGTGTGGGAGAGGAAGAGAGAGAGAGAGAGAGAGAGAGAGAGTAGTGAGATAATGTGTGTGAGTGTGAGTGAGTGAGTGTGTGAGAGTGAGGTGTGAGTGAGTGAGTGAGTGAGTGAGTGAGTGAGTGAGTGAGTGAGTGAGTGAGTGAGAGTGTTTGTATGAGTGTGGTGTGAGTGTGTGAGTATGTGTGAGTGTGAGTGAGTGCAAGTGAGTGTGTGTGTGAGTGTGTGCGTTTGTGTGTGAGAGTAAGTAAGCGAGTATGAGAGAGAGAGAGAGAGTGTATGTGAGAATGTGTGAGAGTGACTGTCTGTATGTGTGTGAGAGTGACTGTATGTGTGTGAGAGGAGAGAGTGTGCGTGTATGTATGTGAGTGAGTGTGGGAGAGGAAGAGAGAGAGAGAGAGAGAGAGTAGTGAGATAATGTGTGTGAGTGTGAGTGAGTGAGTGTGTGAGAGTGAGTGAGTGAGTGAGTGAGTGAGTGAGTGAGTGAGTGAGAGTGTTTGTATGAGTGTGGTGTGAGTGTGTGAGTATGTGTGAGTGAGTGCAAGTGAGTGTGTGTGTGAGTGTGTGTAAGTGTGAGTGTGTGTGAGTGAGTGTGAGAGTGTTTGTGTGAGTGTGGTGTGAGTGTGCGTGCATGCGCGTGTGTGTATTATGATACATGTTAAGGGAAAAATGAATCATATGCTGAAAAATGCATATTTTCTTATCATCTGTTTTATGTATCCCAAAAATTAGACATACAAACCTATAAATTAAAGAGAATGAAGTTTTCTTGAATTTTGAAAATGTGGACAGTGAGTTTTTTACTGAAGAGCTCAAATATCCCTTATTTGGACAAGTAAGTCTCAAGTTCAACAAATTTACAATAAAATGAAATTCACATCATTATTTAATTTATAGGGATCCCTTATTCAATGTTATTAGGAATGAAGGTTTCGCCTTTTACATAACAGTATCCATATAAAGTTATATAGTTTTTTTTTGTAATAGAATTGAATTTAAATAAAACATTTTGTTTCTCATAATTTTATTTCACAGTTACACCTTTGAGGTAATAAAGAAATGTTTTTAATCAATTTCGAAAATTAATTATCTACATCACTTTGTCCTTGTGGCAATCCGCTAATGAGGAAAGTTTTACATAATAATAGCATATCCGTTGCACCCTGACTGGGAAAAATCAAAATTGACTGAACTAATAAGAGTTATCGCTGACTATTTAACGTATGCCCCAAATGGGAGTCAATGACCAATCACATTTCAATGATTTTTTTTATTTACAACCAATCACAGTCGTGTTTCGCCTAAAATTTACCAACTAAAGTTTATCATTATAAAGAAAGCACCTCCTTTTTAAGATTCTCAATAGGTCATAGTATTATTTTGAGTGACTGACCCTCCAAGAAATACGGCTAGCAGATTGTATATATACTGCATGAATGTCAGCAGAAATCGCATGCAATAGATAATATAAAAACATTTGTAACAATTGATTATACCACAAAAACAAAAACACTGTTTGCATTTTCTTAAACGAATTATTTTCCAAGAAATGACGTTGCAGAAAAATATAACTGACACATTTACATCATAGGACATCAACTTAATTAATACATATAACGTTGGTTATAAATTTCTCCACTAGGGTGCATTCTTATAATATTGCGATCCTTTGGCAATAAGTAATATGATCTGGTTGCAGTGATGAACAAAAGAAGCAAATAAAGCTTACCACTCGTTTTTAATTTGTTTTCAAACATCGCCGTTTACGTTAAATATATAAATATTTAAAATAACTATAGTTAAATAATGATTTGTGAGTAAACAGCTTAATTTTATTCGTTAAATAGTCCTAACATATGCCACTCTTGATTTCCAAATTATCTAGACTATTTAACTCATGCCCCAAATGGGACTCAATGGCCAATCACGTTTCAATGATTTCTGTTTTACAACCAATCAGAGTCGTGTTTCACGAAATATTTATCAGCGTTATAATTACCATATTAAAGAAAGCTCCTCCTTTTTAATATTCTGAACAGGTCTGACCATTATTTTGCAGTGACTGAGCCTGCGAGAAATACGGCTACCAGATTGTATATATAGTGCATGAATGTCAACACATGCCGCATGTGGGAGTTAATATAAAAACATTTGTAGCTATTGATTATACCACCAAAAAAAGAAACCACTGTTTGCACTTTCTTAAATGTATTTTTTCCCAGGTAACAATGCAGAAAAATATAATTGTCATATTTACATCATACGACATCGGAAATGAATTAATATACAGTTTGATGTGTTTCATTTTTTCTCCACTAGAGAGCATTCTTACAATATTGCGTTACCTTTGGCAATAAATAGTATGATCTGGTTGCAGTGGTGAACAAAAGAAGCAGATGAAGCGTACCTATCGCTTCTCATTCGTTTTCAAACATGGCCGTTTACATTAAATATATAAATATTTTAAAATAACTATATTTAAATAATGATTTGTGAGTAAACAGCTTAATTTTATTCGTTAAATAGTCCTAACAAATGCCACTCTTGATTTCCAAATTCCCTACATAAATTCACTCCTCACTTCGTAAGTCGTGAATTTATCGATAATTTGGAAATCACTCGTGGCATTACTTATGATTATATATAAGTCAGTACAGTAAGTCACGTGATGCAGTCCCTAAATAATCTCACTTACTTTTAACTAGATTTTCATAAATCTCATTTCAAGTAACAACCCAGTTGTTTTCATTAAGCTAAGTGGTGTCTGATGTAAACTGTGCACTGGTACTTTTATGTTATAACGGGAAACCAAATCTCGCGATCTCTGATAAATTTATCTGACAATCTTTACATCATAAGCGTTAAAACGGAATTACTACTATCTTCGTTTCTCTGCAGGCACATGGATGCTTCCCTAGTGGGAAGTTTCTTAACCGTACGAATTTAGTTACGCTTATTTCTCTAAAGATGTAAAGATCATGGCTTCGTCTACAAGATCGTAGAACCATCCACTCCCTATGCCTTCTCTATAACATATTACACATATCATTACCTTATTATTTATCACACCGCTTCACTAGACTCTCTGATACACATAAATTAGATACCCGATCCCTTGAGCACAGTGTCCTTTATATCCCTCCTCATCACACTACCTATTATTCGAAATATTTTACAATTTCTCTTGGTAAAAAATGGAATTCCCTTCCACCCTATGTCAGAGACTGCCAAACTTTACCATCTTTCAGAAATAAATTGAAAATAAAATCACTAACAGAAACAACTCACTAATATTACTTTTAAGAATTAATAATGCGTTTTTTTCATTATTTAATAAAAATAGTTTTAAGATTTGTTAATATATTTACCTAATGCCTTGTATAAAAAGCGATAGATTAATTCATCATAGTTTATTACTTTCTTTGTATTTTTTTTTCTTTTCTTTTTATGTATAGTAGATTCGAGCTGTTATTCCTTTCTGTATTCATTATATCATTAATTTAATTTTAATTGTATTTAATTGTATTGTATTATTATACATTATTTTCATTATTATTCAATTTGACAGATAATTAATTGTTTAGTATGACTATTATTGTAATTTTTTGTATTTATATGTAACATATGTTTGTCCTGCTGAGTGGAAGAGAAGGCCAAATGGCCTTAACTCCACCAGAAACTGCCTGCTGACGGATGCCCTAGATGGAATGGTCAACGGAAAGAAGGTAGAGGCAGAAAAATACATAAGATGATAGACAGTATTAAAATAAACGGTTTGTATGCAAATAAAAAAGGAAGGCTGAATAAAGGAAAGAGTGAAGAATGCTGAGTTTGCAGTGAAAGACCTGCTCTTGGATAGAATACTATGTATAGTATAATAACTAGAGACCGGATCTTAGGGAAAATGCCTACAATTATTTATTATAGATATTGTAAAAGTGACTTATATAAGTTCATACCAACGACCCTAGAGTTGTTTTCCATTACCGTCAGTTAATTTTGCCTATAAATGCCTATTTCAGCTTACAATGCCTATAAGTGCCCATTTGCCAATTTTATCGAAATTAACCTAGTATTTCAATGAAATTAATTGAAATGGACAAACTTTATGACACATATCTATTATTTTTTTGTTGATAACACTGAATTCAGTGTCTGTAGTCCTCGTTCACAGACAGGTTGTTTCAAAGACAAAGTTGTGCGGGTTTTTAGATTTTTTTTTTTTTTTTTGCCTTTAGAACAGTTGTTTCACGACGCTTAAAGAATGGACAACAGTAAAAGACAAACTGACCACGCGAAAGAATTTGGTGCGGAAATATTCTCAAGTGACACTGTTTTGCAAAGTGTATAAAATTTCAATGAATTGCGCGAAGAAGTGCCATGTTTCGCAGCACGTACACACTGCAAAACGTAAGCATGCTCTTTGTAAAAAGGCAAAACAAGTTCCAAAATCATCTGATATCTTCGTATGCTATTGAGAGCATATGTTTATATTCTTTACTTTATTTATTTACTGGCACTATCGAACCCATAGGTTCATGGCCGCACGGACATAAGATCTCCATATATCCCTATCCTGAGCTAATATTTTCCAATCATTTCCTGTATAATCTACTTCCCTCAAATCATAGTTAATGTTATTCTCCCACCTTATTCTTGGTCTATCAACTGGGCGTTTTCCCTCTGGCTTTCCTACAAGAAGATTCCATGCAAGTCTTTCATTCCCCATACGTGCAACATGTCCTGTCCATCGCAGTCTACGAGACTTAACTGTTCTTATTATATCTGGCTTCCTATAAAGACTATGTAGTTCATTGTCATGTAGTCTTCTCCATTCACCTATTTGTTCATCTCTCTTTGGTCCAAAAATTTTCCTAAGTACTTTATTCTCAAATACTTGTAATCTCCTTTCCTCCCTTAAAGTAAGAGTCCATGTTTCGTATAACTGGTAGAATAATAGTTTTATATATTTTCAGTTTAACGTTTTTTTAAAGGAGTTGGGGCATCAAGAGCCTCTGCAATGCATAATAGCACGCATTTCCATAATTGAGCCTATGTTCTTTTACTTTAGGCTGTAAAATTTTATGTTGTAGTCCATTTTTTGTATTAGCCTATTTTGATTTTTTGAGTGCCTATATTAATGATTTTAGTGCCTTTTTGCCTGCCTATTTTGAACTTTTTAAGTGCCTAACATCCGGACTCTAATAGTAACTTATGATTTAATAACATTTTAATTACCACTTCAGTGTTATGCAAGGCACAAACTAGGCTAATAATAATAATAATAATAATAATAATAATAATAATAATAATAATAATAATAATAATAATAATAAAATAAAAAATGCATATCTATATATACAAAATTACGACACCGTAACACTGTAATTAAACCAGAGTGCCTCTATGGAGCAGAAACATTAATTTTGAATAGAAAAAAAGATATTGAAAATATAGTGAAAAAAGAATGCAAAATTATAAGAAAAGTTTTAGGTCCACAAGTCATAGATGAAGCATTTAGACTCAGAAATAAAAAGGAAATAAAAATATATACAGACATTCATAGTAATATTAGAAAACGAAGGTTAAAATTTTATGACCATAATAAACGAATGAACTCAAATAGGCTTACAAAACAGATAATGGAATTCTACGAAAACAGAAGTAAAGCTCCAGTGGATACTATGAAGTGGATTGATTAAGTCAAAAAGGACTTAAAATTGGCAGGAATTACTAAAGAAGATATCCCAAACAGAGATACGTATATTTAGAATTAAGATGAATAAGTGGCAAGTTGACCAAGAGGACAAACCGAAAAAAAAAAACTGGAACAACTTGGACAAGCTCATAGCAAAAGAATGAAAGAAATTTGGGCTCAAAGGAAACGCATCTAAGTACTTTGCGTAGTCCTACATGGGCTCATCCGCAATTTAAAATAATGATGATAATAATAATAATAATAATAATATAAAACGACGTCGTTGATATTGACAGTATGATTCTCATAAAATTAATAGGGCCTATAGTAATAATAATAATAATAAAAATAATAATAATAATTATTATTATTATTATTATTATTATTAATTTTGAGGTAATATCAAATAGAATTCTAGTATAGGTAGGCCCTATACTACTATAGAATGTTAGGAAGGTACACGTGTACGCGATAATTCCCGGGGCCATGTGACGTCACAGTGTGGTATTCAAGGTAAATCCATCTTCCAATTGAAAGCTGGTGATAAGCGGTTTAATTGTGTTATTGAGGCAGTGTAGAGGTAAAAATATAGGCTTACAAATTCCTTTCGCTAACAAACTTATCTCGTCTTCTTAGAATTTCGTAACCGCCGCATTTAGAAATGGAATAAGTTACGTTATTTCGCAAGCATTCCACGATTTATTTACTTTTATCATTTTTCCTTCTTTGGAAAAGGATGTGTGTCGAAATAATGTAAATAATTTTCGTATTTCCATACCGAAATGCACTTATTTATTACATTATATATTATTTATAAAAAAACATAATTTTCTATCCTCTTCCTTCCAAGTATTAGGCCAAGGCCTGTTACGATCCTATAGAAAATTTTCCCTCCAGCGTTTCATAGGACGGCCCAGTGGGTCCCTCAGGGGTCCTCATCTAGGGGACATGTGGATGGCGACCACAAGGTGCCCAAGCTGAGCAAAACATTTCTTCCGCTTACTTGTGTTTTGCACTCTTTTAACTTTACTATCTAACCTCTCTTGGTTAACTCTTGTTTTTTTCGACCCCGATGCTATTAGGACATCCGAGGGCTAGGGAGTCTTTCCTTTCTTCCATTTCTTCTTTCCTTTATTTTCTTTTCTTCTCCAGAAAAGCCTGACCAGAGGCTATAAGATGGCAGCCCCATCACTGATCTTGCCTTCCTTTGGCCAGCAACCAATCGAAGGGACTATTATTATGCTTTCAAGTCTTATATGAGAATAATTTTCTATTCATATCAATAATATACTATTTACTTATATAACGATGTTGAAGTTCATAATAACTATTGTCTTCCTTGATTTTCCTCGATCGTCAAGGAAAATAATGGATTAGTTATCTCATTATCAGAAAAATTGTCTCATAATTCATTAGAATTACTTAGTGAACGTCAAAAAAAAATTACACAGCAAATACTAAAGAACAAATACATGTATATAACCTACTGAATTAGATAAAACACACTACTTGAAAACATTATTATACGCTGATGACCAGGTAATAATAGCAAATACAGAAGACGAACTTCAAAGGAATATTTTTAAACTACATAATATATGTGAACAATATAATCTCAAAATATCCATAGAAAAAACTAAGGCAATGGCATTCCAAGGGAAAAATCAAATCAGATCCAAAATAGTAATAGGAAACAAAATCATAGAACAGGTGAACCATCTCAATTATCTAGGATGTGGCATTTCATTTAATTATGATAATGATATAAATAATAAAATAGCAAAATTCCAGGGAATATGTGGTACGATAAAACGATCACTAAATAACAAAACAACAAGAGAGACCCAATTGAAATTTTATAAAATGTTGGCAGTACCGGTACTGCTCTATGGTTCAGAAGCCAGGATACATAAAAAACAAGATCTAAGTAGGATAACGGCGGCAGAAATGAAATTTTTGAGATCTGTTAAAGGGTGCACTAAGGAAGACAGAATTAAGAACACAGAAATAAGACAGGAACTTGAAATATTTGTAATAACTGATAAAATAGATACATATAGACAAAAAAATGGAAGCAACACATAGACAGAATGAATGAAGATAGATATCCAAAACAAATAACAAAATACAAACCTAAAGGCACCCGAGATGTGGGCAGACCTAGAAAGAGATGGGCTGAAGTCGGAACGGCTCAACAGACCTAATCCATGAATGCAGATGATGATGACGATAACGTACTGAATACAATCAAACAGTATAGGTCAGAGCCGTCCAAACTACGGCCCGCGGGCCACATCCGGCCCACCATGGTTTTTCGTATGGCCCGCGTAAGCATTGAAATGAACAAATTAATTGTTTACTTTAAATTTAGATTTTAAAATGTAACATCTAGTTTGAACATCCCTGTGTGAAATTCAGCTCCCAGGAATGTGGGGTTGAGGTGTCACCGCTTCTCTTGACAATGCAGTAGAGTTGATTCATCCCTTAAGTACCGTATTCTCCCCCACTCCAAACTTTGAACATTACTTATTTCGCTTGTTGTATTGTCAATCAAATAGTAGCCTGTGCACGGAATAGTTGTAAAAATAGTCTTAATTTAAATTGAGAAAATGCTTTCAAAAAAACGCCAAATTGATCCCGAGTGTAGTAAGTTTAACGAATTCTGGACCAGCAAGTACTTTGTGAAGGAGCATGGAAAGTATTAGTGTTATTTGTAAATATATTAAGTTGTGTACATTTTTACAATTTTAATTGCAGCATTGTATTATAGACGTTTTAACATTCTTCTGTATGTTCATGTAATTTTATTGTAATAATAATAATAATAATAATAATAATAATAATAATAATAATAATAATAATAATAGTAATAACAATAATAACAGTAACAGTAGCAACAGTAGCAACAGTAATAGTAGTAGTAATAAAAGTAGCAGTAGCAACAATAATAGTAACGATAATTATGTTCCGGGGTGCTATTATGCATTGCAGAGACTCTTGATGTCCCAACTCCTTTCAAAAAACGTTAAACTGAAAATATATAAAACTATTATTCTACCAGTTATATTATATGAGTGCGAAACATGGACTCTTACTTTAAGAGAGGAAATGAGATTACAAGTATTTGAGAATAAAGTTCTTAGGAAAATTTTTGGACCAAAGAGAGATGAAGAGAAAGGTGAATGGAGAAGACTACATAACAATGAACTACTTGGCCTTTATGGGAATCCAGATATAATAAGAACAGTTAAGTCTCGTAGACTGAGATGGGCAGGACATGTTGTACGTATGGGGAATGAAAGATGTGCATGGAAGCTTCTTGTAGGAAAACCAGAGGGAAAACGCCCAGTTGGTAGACCAAGAATGAGGTAGGAGAATAACATTAACTATGATTTGAGGGAAGTAGATTATACAGGGAATGATTGGAAAGCATTAGTTCAGAATGGGGACGTATGGATAGCTTATGTCCGTGCGGCCATGAACCTACGGGTTCGATAGTGCCAGTGAATAAGTAAGTAACTTGCAGTTGCAGTTTCTTTATTGATCGTAAAAAAAATGTGTTGGGAAACTCTTACAGAATGTGACGAAAATAGTGGGAAAAATGTCAGGTATAATTCCTAATAGATAGAGAATTTAATAGGTCACATTAAAATGTGATCCGGAAATGCTTGGTTTCTGTGTTCAATTTCGAGGAATGCGATAGTGATAAGTTGATAACGTACTAGAATGCGTTCTATTCACTGTACTGTCTCGAAAACTAGTAACTTGGATATTTGTCAAGAAGCTAAAACAACCAACTACAAATACATATAATACGAGTATATAAAAATGAATGTATGTAGATGATGTCATAGCAGGCTTCACAGGAACCAAAAGACAATTGAGTTCCTTTTTAAATTTTATTAATAACATTCACAGAAGTATTAATTTCACAATGGAATTAGAAACAAATAATACTATAAATTTCTTGAATTTATCAATAAAACACATTGATAATAAGTTTGAGTTTAAGATTTAAGATTTAAGATTTATTTAGCCTGGTGGAGTTAAGGCCATGTGGCCTTCTCTTCCACTCACCAGGACAAACATATATTACATCAGAATATAACAATCTTAATTAACTCTAATATTGTTTGGTATCTTTCACAAACCATCTCATACTGATACCACTATCCATAGTTCTTCTCTTCACCCATATACTCATAAGATGGCAGCCTTTAATAGTTACATTCATAGACTTTTAAATATCCCTCTTTCACCCTTGGAATATAATAATGAATTGAATATTATTAAACAATTGGCTGCTAATAATGGATACGACCCTGAAATTATACAATGTTTAATTAAGAAGGTTCATTACAAAAAAGCAATTAACAAAGTTTTTCCTTTACCCAAAGAAAACATAAAGAAATATGTCGTAATGTCATACATAGGCCCACTTTCAAATAAAATATCTAAACACTTTAAAAAGTTGAACATTAATGTGGCATTTAAAACTAATAAAACTCTACAAAATATAATAAAAAACAATAAAACCAAAATAAAAAAATAAAAATTATCAGGTGTATATAAATTGAAGTGTGGCACATGTGACAATGTCTATATAGGACAAACTGGTAGGCCTTTTATCTCTCGGATAAAGGAACACATGAGAGCATATAACAAAAATTTAGAAAATTCAAAATATGCTAACCACCTATTCCAATTTAATCATTGTTTCGATCCAAATTTTGAAATTTTACATATTTGTGATAAGGGTAAGAAGTTAGATCTTTTGGAGGCTGTAGAAATTAATAAATTTAAAAGTAGTAAAAAACTGTTAAATTCTCAACTTGATTTGAATGAATCCCCTTTGTTAAATTAAAAAATTTAAATAAATGTTGTATTGTTGCTTAGATCAGTTGGAACACAATTCATAATTTGTTAACATGTCTGAAGAAGGTACAGTGTACCGAAACAGCTGTCACTGAATTATATAATAAATATGAAAATCAAATAAAACTACGTTTTATTTTTATTTAATTAATAAAAATGAATGTTTGTTTGTTTGTTCATACTTTATGCGCGGCCGTACCGTTCATCCGATTGTGATGGGGCTTTTTGCAAAATGATCAGGAGATTCCCGGGATGAACATAGGCTATAAGAGAGTTGTGATACTCAACTCCTACACCCTTAAAAATCGCCCTTTGTAGTGGAAAACGTGAAAAAAGTAGCTCTTTGGACACTTAAATGGCTTACGCTGCCTAAACCATAACAAATACACAAAATTAATGTATACAGAATTGAATATCTCAAAAAGCTCTGCAAAAAAGTCCGCGACAGCATATGTTTATCTCTTACGAATTACTCATAATGGCCATTTTTGTCTTTCATTGATTCCAAGAAGATCGAGACAAGTACGTAGATTCCTGTGCAAGTATAGCAGCACATGGCGAGTATTCTTTTACGGATAACTCACAATAACGAATTTTGTATTTTAGGTCACTTATGCCAAGAAGACAGAGATAAGTAGATTCCCGGGCAACACCGGGTAATCAGCACGGGGAATCTTAAAATAATTACGATACACATTTATAATTATTTTTCATTTTACTCACTTAACTAATCGTAAGAAGCATATTAATTTTTGTCTTTCAGCTCATTTATGCCAAGAAGATGGGGATAAGTGGATTCCCTGAGCAACGCCGGGTAATCAACACGGGGTATTTAAAAAATATATACGATATAATTATTTCTCCTTTTACTGATTCAATAATAAATATAAAAACACATTAATTTTCGAATTTCAGCTCATTTATGTCAAGAAGATCGGGATAAGTAGATTCCTGGGCAACGCCGAGTAATCAGCACGGGGTATCTAAAGAATATAAATGTATAATTATTTTTCCTTTTATTTATTCATCTAAACATAAAAGCACATTAATTTTTATTTATTTAGGCGTAGCAGCGCACACCGGATATTAGCTAGTTATATATATTTGCTAGAGTTCAAATGCAATCAACTAAAATCTTAGAACGTACCCCATACTTCTAAATCCTAATACGTTAGTAACACAGAAACCAAGTATTTGCGGGTAGATTTTTCATCTTCGCATACCAGGAATCCATACCTGAAGTTTTTTTTTTATTTTCATTGTAACAGATTTTTTTTTAGCTTGCTAACGTACTGTTGTCTCAATAGTTATCATTATGTTAGTTGCACAATTTCTTTTTTTCACGTGGAATTCCTCCGGAATTTCCTGAATAAAAAGCGAGTTTTCAGTTTTTTTATCGTCTATTACGATATTAAATATTGGTTCAGGAAGACAATAACACTAAGTGTGGAAAACGTACATATTTATACCTTTAAACTATTTTTTCTAGACTTATCTCACATCCTCTTTTGAATAGTTAACGGAAATCCTTTCAGAGTTTTCTTCCTGTTAAATCTTTCTCGAAACTGGCTGGATATGCACAATTATGAAAGAAATGTCAAGGTTTTTACACCGGCACCAGCTGACATTGGGACATTCTTCTGAACGAAACAACCTGTACGCCATTTCCCAGCTTATTATTCCACTTAAAAGCTATGTCAGGTTCATCCTGGCATATCCAGCTATTTTTGCTCTAGATTTGTCTTTATTAATTTCATTTATAAAATAAATAAAAATGTATTAATTAAGTAAAAATAAAACGCAGTTTTATTTGATTTTCATATTTATTATATAATTCAGTGACAGCTGTTTCGGTACACTGTATCTTCTTCAGACATGTTAACAAATTATGAATTGTGTTCCAACTGATCTAAGCAACAATACAACAATATTTATTTAAATGTTTTAATTTAACGAAGGGGATGTATTGTTGCTTAGATCAGTTGGAACTCAATTCATAATTTGTTAACATGTCTGAAGAAGGTACAGTGTACCGAAACAGCTGTCACTGAATTATATAATAAATACGAAAATCAAATAAAACTACGTTTTACTTTTATTTAATTAATAAATATGGATTTTCATCAAGTAAACACCAACTCAATTGATTAAATAAAAAATTATCAAAATAACATCCGATAATATATCCCGCATAAACTACATGTTTATAAAAATGTTATATAATATTTATTTTAATGCCACCAGGTTGTCTATAACATTTCTGGCTTTCTGCCCTGGCATTAGAGTGGAGGAATTTTAATACATTTCTTAGGTTGGGGCACCTGGAAGGCGGAGTTATGTTACCCCGATGATATGATGGGTGATAAATGATAATGAAGAACCAGGAAAGTTCTTAACCTAAACTTAACCTAAATTCCAGACCATGATGCTGATCATAAAGTATACACGTGTTTTAAGATGGGTGATGGGTGAAAAATTGACCATTTGAGATCAAAATTGGCATTTTTTGTTTTTGTTTTTTTGTACTAAAAAAATTGCCTGTACTCTAATGTATGTGTTGGCAAAGTTTCAGAGGCCTACGGCTCTTCTAAGTGCCCTAAATTACGTCAGAATTAAAAGGCTGCGCCAGTTAAATGCCACCTGCATGCAAATTTTTAAACTTGTTTTTCCACACTTTTATTTCCACTGCATTTTTGTACATTCAAAATTGAATGGAATTCAGAAATTTTGTCCTAGAAGGTTCCAATTTTTACTGCATGTCCTAAAAACAATGGGTAACAACGTAGTGCATGGGTTTCATGATTGAAGTAGTATTTTATGAAATAAAAAATAAAATGTATGCAATTATTAATTTTTTTTGTAATCCAACGCATGAGGTACATTATTTGTTTTCTCCCTTTGTATTCATATTATAAGAATTCTAATGTTTTTTTTAAATATTTTTGGGGTCTTGTAAAAAAACAGACATTTTACTAAAAAATTGTGGAACCCATTTAATTATAATATATGCAAATTTAAAAAAAATATAATATTTAATAACTCGTAAAATAAATGTCTCACAAGAATGAAACTTAAACACATCATTATGTATCACGCAGTGAATGTCTGTACAAAAAATCAAGTCTCTAGCTCAAAAAATGTAGAAAATAGAAATTTCACCAATCACCCCCTTAACCAATGCCACCAGGTTGTCTTTATGATATTTCTCCTGGGACTGGAGGAATTGAAACCTACTTCTTAAGTTGAGGCGGAGAACCTGGAAGGTGAATTATGTAACCCTGACGATATAATAGGTGATGAATAATAATGAAGCGCCAGGACAGTCCTTAAGGCAAAATTTAATCTAAATCCAGACCATGAGCGGCCACAGGAATATTTCCTTTTAAATTTGTTTTCTATTGCCTGACCAGAATCGAACCCGGGACCCTTGAACTGTAGTCAAAAGCTTTGATCAGTAGCCCACTTGCTGATCGAATAAAACGTTATATTATTGAAATAGTGGAGACTATCAGTCAAGCCGGTTGATTACTTATTCACTGGCACTATCAAACCTGTAGGTTCATGGCCGCGCGGACATAAGCTCTCCATACATCCCTATCCTGAGCTAATGCTTTCCAATCATTCTCTGTATAATCTACTTCCCTCAAATCATAGTTAATGTTGTTCTCCCACCTCATTCTTGGTCTACCAACTGGGCGTTTTCCTTCTGGCTTTCCTACAAGAAGTTTCCATACACGCCTTTCATTCCCCATACGATTATGGTAACATTTATATTGAAGCACCTAAGTAAAAATGTTTTATTCATAATACAAGACATCTCTACCTGCGGTCAAATCAAGTGATTTTGACCTGTCAAATAATTTAAGTCTTCTTGAAATTAGTTTCGAAAACAGATTAAGGGAGGAAAGGAGATTACAAGTATTTGAGAATAAAGAACTTAGGAAAATTTTTGGAACAAAGAGAGATGAACAAACAGGTGAATGGAGAAGACTACATAACAATGAACTACATAGTCTTTACAGGAAGCCAGATGTAATGACAACAGTTAAGCTCGCAGACTGCGATGGGCAGGACATGTTGCACGTATGGGGAATGAAAGACTTGCATGGAAGCTTCTTGTAGGAAAACCAGAGGGAAAACGCCCAGTTGGTAGACCAAGAATGAGGTGGGAGAATAACATTAACTATGATTTGAGGGAAGTAGATTATACAGGGAATGATTGGAAAGCATTAGCTCAGGATAGGGATGTATGTCCGCGCGGCCATGAACCTACGGGTTCGATAGTGTCAGTGAGTGAGTAAGTAAGTATAGGATTAAGGGCTGGCTCTCCTAGCTATTTTGTTTACAAAACGGTCAGTTTGTGCTCCTGGAGATGAACTGTGAGAACTGAAGCAGTGAATGGAGGTGAGGGTTACCCCGCGAGTGACCCAGTATCTGCCTGACATTGAGCCGCTACCATTGTGTAATTAATCATCGTCTCCTTTGTCTCGTGAACTCCTTCTTCGCGTCCTTATTCTCAGATCTTCTACAGCGTCACAAACTATCTCATTAAATTGACTATTTAACTCATGCCCCAAATGGGAGTCAATGACAAATCACATTTCAATGATTTTTTATTTACAACCAATCACACTCGTGTTTCGTCTAAAATTTACCATCTAAAGTTTATCATAATAAAGAAAGCACCTCCTTTTTAACGTTCTGAATAGGTCATAGCATTATTTTGCAGTGACTGACTCTCTAAGAAATACGGCTACCAGATTATTAATTGGATGATGTTATGCATCAACCGACTAGCACCTTTTTTAAATTGATATTTTGATGTCATTTGTTGCACTGCCTCATGAAGTAAATGCACGCATATTTTTAGCGCCAAATATTTAAAATAGCCTTGTTATTAAAGAAAA
Organism: Diploptera punctata; assembly: GCA_030220185.1. Classification (NCBI taxonomy): domain Eukaryota; kingdom Metazoa; phylum Arthropoda; class Insecta; order Blattodea; family Blaberidae; genus Diploptera; species Diploptera punctata. Next base: position 1,812,240 of record JASPKZ010003887.1, on the reverse strand, counting down.
ATGTAATCGCCATCGGTCCTATCAGAGATTCTATATTTTGCAACAAACGGGTATGAAACCAGATCTTCATAAATTATAATCTAAATTTTTGCATCAAGCAGCTAAGCTAAGCTCTTAGATTGTTGATGCATAACTGTCAAACAAGGAAAATAAATTGTTAACTTGGCGCTACAATAAATTGTGACGATTGACTTAAAATTTAAACGTATTTTTCTCGAAACTTACATAACGGTACATAGCCGGATGATGCATAACGTCATCAAATTATTAAAAACATTCGTGTAAACTAAAAGTAAACTGATTTATTTTTAAAAAATTCTTGTTTATGAAATAACATTATATTATATTTTTAAAAAATCTAAGTATGTAGGTCGTATATGCCCTTCTATATCAGTAGCACTCTCGGATATGCTTGATAGAATCAGTTTGGTGATTTCTTTTAAGACTGTGAGCTAATCAGGAAATTCTTATCAGATTCTGATGAAATCTTATACGTTAGCTTCATTAGAAGAAGAAAAAATATATCTTTATCCTCCTATAAATTATATATATATATGAAAAGAAAAAATGAATGCTTGAGTCGGGATTTGAACTCGAGTCTCTAAAGTCTGTACCTTTAGCGCTCTAACCAACTGAGCTACTCAAGAATTCCAAGACAAGCATACCATTTTTTTATATACATGTAGTATTCTCAATTCACACAAGAGGTAGCGGAAATTTGATCCAACTCCCATCTAGCGGCTAACATAGAGTCTCTAAAGTCTGTACCTTTAGCGCTCTAACCAACTGAACTACCCAAGAATTCCAAGACAAGCATACAATTTTCTTATACATGTAGTATTCTCCCGGCTCAATTCACACAAGAGGTAGCAGAAATTTGATCCAACTCCCATCTAGCGGCTAACATAACAGTTAAGCAATTTTTTAAAGAGAATCTTTACTTTATAGCAGTAACGCTTGTATATATAGGATATTATAAATATAGTTTTGACATTTGGCAATGATATATATATAATATATATATATATATATATATATTATATATATATATATATATATCCATCCATCCATAGTAATTCTTGCCCGAACGCCGGTCCTTCACTGCCTCCCTAGCCTTTTCCTGGCTCTGCTTGCAGCTTTACTAGGGAATTGTGTAGGTGTTGTCAGCTTCCGTTTGTCTTTCCCCACCTAAATTTAAGGATGATGATGATGATAATGATAATGGTAAGAATGATGGCCATATGATTTCGGGGACCGTTTGGGCCTTAAAGTTTTCCTGACATTTGTCTTACAGGTGAGGAAAAACCCCGATAAAAACCTCACCCAGAAAAACTGCCCCGACCGGGGATCGAACCCGGGCCCGCTGCGTGACAAGGTAGCACGCTACCTCCAGACCACAGCGGTGGATATATATATATATATATATATATATATATATATATATATATATATAAAAACCCGCCAAAGCCTGTCCCAAGCCAGGTTACAAAAGGGTGAGGGGCAGGAGTAACAACCTCGTTAAAAAACCAGGGTTCAGGTACGTCCAGCTGATAGTACCCTGTGAGGACCCCTTATCTAGGGTACAGATACTGCTGCCTTGCAGTTCGTCATTGGTTTGACAAAGGCTAGAGGAAGAAAACCTTGACCAAAAATTACCTGGTCCTCCAGGTTGGGGGTTGATGCATCAGGCCAGCTCCCTGTTCGTCACAAAAAACATAACAATGTTAAAAAGCCTAAAGATTTAAAGCCGGACGGAAATAAACCAAGACGACAAAAGCAAAGCGAAAGGACATTTCTTGTTGGAACATGGAATATTAGATTAGATTAGATTAGATTAGATTAGATTTATTTAGCCTGGTGGAGTTAAGGCCATGTGGCCTTCTCTTCCACTCACCAGGACAAACAAATATTACATCAGAATATAACAATCCTAATTAACTCTAATATTAAACACTAAGTAAAAATTTGATCAAAAGATAATATCTAATATATTACGATCTATAATACAACCAGTTAATATTAGTTAAAATTAAGACTAAAACTAATAATAAAATGTATACAAGCAAGACATATTAAATTGTCCCTGTCTAGTGTATATAAAAAAACAAAGGAAAATAACGAGATATAGAAAACTAATTTTACGATTATACAATATTTAAAACAAAACAAATAAAAATATTTGTTATTCTTAACATTATTTTCATAAATAATTAAATATATTAATATTGCTAAAAGAATATTATTAGTGAGGTGTATAAGTTAGTTTGTTATTAAATAATTGGAGGTGTTCAAAATAAAATGGTTGACATCATAGAGGAAATTAAAATGCTAAACCAAAACATAACTGTGCTAACAGAAACAAAAAAGAAAGGAAAAGATTTCAGAAGTTAAAGATCCGTACATGCATTTTTTCAGTGGAGTAGAGAAACATAAACGAGCGCAGAGAGGAATCTCAATAATAATTAAGAAGAAATTCAAGAAATTTATATATAGGCCCAATTTGTAGGAATGTCTGAGATTCAAACCCAGGAACTTGAAGGTTAACAACCATAATGCTGGGTCACTGCATTCCTCGATGACATGTAAATGGAACGCGCTAGATAATGCAGGTAATGTCCCCTCGATGACCCCTGTGATGTCACGGTGGCACGTTCTTTACTGGTGGCGTAACTAATTGAAAACATGTTAAGATATTCAACAGGACCACAGATCCGTTACAAGAGACCATAAAGAGACACAGGAGCGTCATGTGGGATAATAAAGTGTTTAAGTGCGCAGTAAAATTAAAAATACGTGAGCGCGCATTAAATTTGTAATTCTTCAGAATAATACGACAGAAACTTAATAACCCAAATAAAATGACTTGGAAACAAACTTTGATGCTGATGTAATCAATTAAATATCTGCTATTAAATTATTCTTGAAATTTTATATCCTACAACAAGGGAAATTTTGAGGAAGTGGCTGAATTCAAATACCTAGGAACAGTGATCACAAATAGGAATGAGATGCACAAAGAAATTAAACATAGGCTCAATTCTGGAAATGCGTGCTATTATGCATTGCAGAGACTCCTTTCAAAAAACGTTAAACTGAAAATATATAAAACTATTATTCTACCAGTTATATTGTATGGATGCGAAACATGGACTCTTACTTTAAGGGAGGAAAGGAGATTACAAGTATTAGAGAATAAAGTACTTAGGAAAATTTTTGGACCAAAGAGAGATGAACAAACAGGTGAATGGAGAAGACTACATAACAATGAACTACATGGTCTTTATAGGAAGCCAGATATAATAAGAACAGTTAAGTATCGTAGACTGCAATAATGCAATATTATGTTGCACGTATGGGGAATGACAGACTTGCATGGAAGCTTCTTTTAGGAAAGCCAGAGGGAAAACGCCCAGTTGGTAGACCAAGAATGAGGTGGGAGAATAACATTAACTATGATTTGAGGGAAGTAGATTATACAGGGAATGAATGGAAAGCTTTAGCTCAGGATAGGGATGTATGGAGAGCTTATGTCCGCGCTGCCATGAACCTACGGGTTCGATAATGTCAGTGAGTAACTAAGTAAGTATATATTTTCAGTTTAAGTTTTTTTTAAAGGAGTTGGGACAAGAGTCCCTGCAATGCATAATAGCACGCATTTCTAGAAATGAGTCTATGTTTAATTTCTTTGTGCATCTCATTCCTATTTGTAATTATTGTTTCTAGATATTTTAATTCGGTCACTTTTCCAAAATTTCAATCATTTGTCGTTAGCAGACCATAGCTAAAGGATATTAAGTTTAATAAAATAGTTTAAAATTCTGTTATCTCAAAAGTATGTAAGTAAAGTTGGTGGGTGTGTATTGTAATTGTTGCACGGCAATTTCTGTTTCACAGTCACAGAAGAAAGTTGTTCTGTTTAAGTGAATGTCCTGATCTATGTCCAGTTTGAGATGTGCATTTACCGGCAAATTTTATTTCCGTGTTACAGAGCACACTTTGCATGGGCAGATTACAAAATAATTGCAATATTATGTTACTGGTATCCATAGCTTTTCTGGTGGTCAGTAGTCCGTAACATCTTAACATTAACTCCCTTGGTAATAACTACACTGCAACTTTTACATGGTAGCGCGGCCGTTTTGTTTATTGGCTTGGCTACTTTTAAATACAATTTTACATTGAAACTAATAATTATTTCTTTCAGATGTTTTTGCCGCTCATCGCTCAGTAGGTTGGTTTTTTATAATTTCTGATGTCCTGGTTTGTCAGCATATAACTGATCCTGTACGACTGCGTTAAAGAACAAAAATGGAAGAGCGCGGTTGTCACAAAATTAACAGGATTACAGAATTAATTTTTTACGAAATGTCCCAGGTGTCTTTTACGACATTCCTGGTGTTCTCTCCTGGCATGGTCGTAACGTGTAACCCACTTCCTGAGGTTTGGGCGCCTGAAAGGCGGGGTTACGTTGTGCCCCTGATGATATGATGGGTGATGATGATAGTGGTGCGTCGCCAGGGACAGTCCCTCTAATTCCTAAGCTTAATGTGTAAGATGGATTTTGAATTTGTGGATGATGATTGCTGATGGCCATATGATTTCGGGGACTCCGTTTTGGGCCTCTTACATTTTTTTCTGACATTTTGTCTTACTAAGTGAGTGATTAAAATGCCGATATAAAAATCTCACCCAGAAAAACTGTCCGGACCGGGGATCGAACCTGGGCCCGCTGCGTGACAAGGCAGTCACGATACCTCTGTTGTAGAATCCACAGCGGTGGGACGGCTTACAAATCATATGGAGCCCGGATTTGTATGAGAAATGCATGTTTTGTTTTATCGTCATTTAAAAATATGGTGAAAATTATTTACATGTTAAGTGGACCACTTCACAGAGGTATTTGAGGCGTATTTGATAATGAATAGAAATGCATATTCCGGGGGAAAATGCTTATTTTAGATTTTTAATGCATAAATGCATATTTTACAGGTGAACCATCTCAATTATCTAGGATGTGACATTTCATTTAATTATGATAATGATATAACTAATAAAATAGCAAAATTCCAGGGGAATTATGTGGTACGATTAGAACGATCATGATAAAAATTAAAAAAAACAAGACAGACCCACCCAATTGAAATGTTATAAAACATTGGCGAGTACTCGGTTACTTGCTCTATGTGGTTAAGAAGCTGTGGGATTACATTAATAAAAAAACAAGATCTAGTGTAGGATAACGGTGGCAGAAATGAAATTTTTGAGATCTGTTAAAGGGTGCACTAAGGAAGACAGAATCAAGAACACAGAAATAAGACAGGAACTTGAAATATTTGTAATAACTGATAAAATAGATACATATAGACAAAAATGGAAGCAACACATAGACAGAATGAATGAAGATAGATATCCAAAACAAATAACAAAATACAAACCTAAAGGCACCCGAGATGTGGGCAGACCTAGAAAGAGATGGGCTGAAGTCGGAACGGGTCAACAGACCTAATCCATGAATGCAGATGATGATGATGATGATGATTAAATGCATATTTTACTCCTAAATGTGGTATTAAATTATAATTTTCCCTTCAGCTAATTACTAGTAATTAATTAATTATTTAGTAATATTTTTTTAATTAATAAAGTGTCTGCAATCAATTGGATATAAGCGTAACATGTATATTTACATCTGTGTAAGAGGGGAATACCCGTGGGCCTTGAGAAATAATGTTACGGTTTTGTTAAAATCACATTTGATAAGCTTAGTGAAATATTAAATAAAAATCCTGGCTACAATAGAATTTGTCAAATTAGCAAAATGTCCTCTGGTTGTAGTGATAAAACTACAACCAAGAGGAATTCTCTGAAGAAGAACTGTGGTGTTTTTCACATGCACCTGTGTCATCATCTCATGTAGAAAGGACATTTTTATTGTATAAATTCTTCTTCAGTGACAGATGGAGTTTCACACAAGAAAACGTTCCTTATCTGCTGTAACAGCTAAGATTACCCACAAAGCAAATAATACTGAGCAACAAAAAGAAACTTTTTTTTTGTCTCAGAAAGAAAAATATGTGATTCTGATAGTATTTTTCCTCCTGAATTTAAATATGATATCGGTTTTTCTCCAGCATGCAAGGCTTCCGAGAGACAGGAATTTATAATTTCAAACACTTTAATATTTTCTACATTCGTGACTACACAATATTCGACCATAGATGATAGAGTAATCAGTAGAGCCCAGATTTGTATGCAAAATAAAGTACTAAATATGCATGAAAAATGTAGAAAATATGCACCCTAAATATGGAAACATCTTTAAATTCGATACTATTGTAGTATGAGCTAAAAGTAATACTCTTCTAAAAAAATGCTCCGGGCCGGATTTGAACCGACGACCTATGGATTACTGAAATTATATACCACTACAGTCCACCGCTCTACCAACTGAGCTACCAGAGGATATAATATTAATTTCTTACAACGATGGACTGAAAAGTCGATAAGTCCGCAACCTATTATACTGGTATTTACTTTTTTGATGTCCTGATGATCCTGGCGAGGATCTTAAAAAAACATTTATGAAATTATTGTATTGTCATTGGTCCTTTACAAGTATACAAAGTTTCAAGTCGATCCAATGTTTTTAAGCGAGCGAAAATCGTGTTGAAAGATTCGGTTACATAAATAGACAGATACAGGTCAAGTTAATATAAAGCGTGTAAAAACTAGATATTTTAGAAATTGTAGAAATAAACAATTTGAAGAAGAACAATAGGCTGTTAAATTCCTAACTGGGTTTAAATCTATAATCTATTTTAAATGTATAATAAGAGATTGTTTATTACACTGTTTTTGTTTACATTCAGTTGCTTAGTTACACTTGTTACGTACTTGAGTGTGTATACAATAACAAAGTTAATTTGTATTCGTGGTATTTATCTGAAGAAGGTACAAAGTACTGAAACAGCTGTATTAGAATAAATATGAAAATCGTATAAAACTTTGTTTTATTTTACTTAAATATGGCAAATAAATCATCATCATCCGGTATCATGGCACCTGCCGCCGTCTTCCGGAAACCAAACGCCATTCCTCTCTGTCCATCCATTGATCTTGCTCCAATCCTCTGATATTCATAGCTGCTTGTAACCCTCCTATCCAAGTTTTCTTCGGTCTTCCTCTCTTCCTCCTTTCCATTGGGATCCATTCCATAACAATTTTTGGCAATCTTTGCTATGACATTCTTTGACATGGCCATACCACTGTAATCTTTTCTTTTCTATAATGTCTATGATGTCCGGCTCCTCTTGCACACCCATAATTTCCCTTAATTCTTTATTTCGTATTCTATCCATTCTAGATTTTCCAGCTGATCTTCTTAAAACATCCATTTCTATACTTAAAATTCTTTTCATTTCCCTGGTAGGAATTTGCCAGACTTCAGCACCATATGTTAAAATTCTCTGAATTATGGTTTGATATATTTGTAATTTTCTATTTTTTGCAATATTTTTGCTCCACCAAACAGAGTTAAAAGCATTTATTGCTTGTTTTGTTTGTGCGGTTATATTTTTAATTTCCACTGTGTTATCGCCTGAATGGACTAATTTTGTTCCTAAATAAGTGCATTCAATACTAGGAAATCAATACTAGAATTGATTAAAAGTGGCAAATTAATAAAGAATATAAATATGTATTTGTACACACTATTGAGTAACACTAAGAAATTGGGTCTGGAAGTAAACATCAATAAAACTAAATATATGGTCACACGTAGAAATTCATTAAATAATGGAAATGGACAGCTAATGACAAATGAGGGAAATTTTGAGGAAGTGGCTGAATTCAAATACCTAGGAACAATAATCACAAACAGGAATGAGATGGCCAAAGAAATTAAACATAGGCTCAATTCTGGAAATGCATGTTATTATGCATTTCAGAGACTCTTGATGTCCCAACTCCTTTCAAAAAATCGTTAAACTGAAAATATATAAAACTATTATTCTACCAGTTATATTATATGGGTCCACCGCTGTGGTCTCGAGGTAGCGTGCTGCCTTGTCACGCAGCGGGCCCGGGTTCGATCCCCGGTCGGGGCAGTTTTTCTGGGTGAGGTTTTTATCGGGGTTTTTCCTCACCTGTAAGACAAATGTCAGGAAAACTTTAAGGCCCAAACGGTCCCCGAAATCATATGGCCATCATCATCATCCTTATCATTATCATCATCATCATCATCCTTCACCGGTGTGGAAAGCAACGGGAAGCTACCACACCTGCACAATTCCCTAGTAAAGCTGCAAGCATAGCATGAAAATGCTATGATTGCAGTGAAGGACCTGCCTTCGGGCAGAATTACTATGGATGGATATTATATGGGTGCGAAACATGGACTCTTACTTTAAGAGAGGAAAGGAGATTACAAGTATTTGAGAATAAAGTACTTAGGAAAATTTTTGGACCAAAGAGAGATGAACAGACAGGTGAATGGAGAAGACTACATAACAATGAACTACATGGTCTTTATAGGAAGCCAGATATAATAAGAACAGTTAAGTCTCGTAGACTGCGATGGGCAGGACATGTTGCACGTATGGGGAATGAAAGACTTGCATGGAAGCTTCTTGTAGGAAAGCCAGAGGGAAAACGCCCAGTTGGTAGACCAAGAATGAGGTGGGAGAATAACATTAACTATGATTTGAGGGAAGTAGATTATACAGGGAATGATTGGAAAGCATTAGCTCAGGATAGGGATGTATGGAGAGCTTATGTCCGTGCGGCCATGAACCTACGGGTTCGATAGTGCCAGTGAGTAAGTAAGAGTAAGTAAACCACGCAACAAACAAATTTTTAGATAATTAAAACATATGGTCTGTTCGTTCTTACCTCTTAGAGTTGTTTTTGTCAAACATGTGTTTCAGAGCTTCTTAGCCCCATCGTCAGCGATTACTGTAATTAAAACTCTTAAACATATGTTCGACAAAAACAAGTCTAAGAGGTAAGAACGAACATACCAAATGTATTAATTATTAAACAAACAAATCTGAATCAATAAGAAATGAACTGGAGATATTTTCAATAGTTCATAAACTAGAAGATCAATAGTTGATAAGCTGAAAATATATAAATCTATTATTCTACCAGTTATATTATATGGGTGCGAAACATGGACTCTTACTTTAAGGGAGGAAAGGAGATTACGAGTATTTGAGAATAAAGCTCTTAGGAAAATTTTTGGACCAAAGAGAGATGAACAGACAGGTGAATGGAGAAGACTACATAACAATGAACTACATGGTCTTTATAGGAAGCCAGATATAATAACAGTTAAAGTCTCATAGACTGCGATGGGCAGGACATGTTGCACGTATGGGGAATGAAAGGCGTGCATGAAAACTTCCTGTAGGAAAGCCAGAAGGAAAACGCCCAGTTGGTAGACCAAGAATGAGGTGGGAGAATAACATTAACTATGATTTGAGGGAAGTAGATTATACAGGGAATGATTGGAAAACATTGGCTCAGGATAGGGATGTATGGAGAGCTTATGTCCGCGCGGCCATGAACCTACGGGTTCGATAGTGCCAGTGAGTAAGATAAACTAGAAGAGCACAAATACCAATGGAAAGAACATTTACACAGAATGGACAATATAAGATTACCCAAAAAGATCAACACCAACAAACCACATGGGAAAAGATCTTTGGGAAGGCCAAGGAAACGATGGATTTGAGACCGGAACAGGTAGCATTGACCTAATCCTGGAAAGGAAGAAGAAGAAGAAACAAACCTCTTAATGTTACTTCCTATTGTATTTTTAAATAATTTTTTAGATGCTCTGCTCACATTTAAATAATTACATAGCGGAATTCAGAATTATGTTGTAGATAATTTAACAAAGCAATGAACATTGTATACATAGTGTTCTACTCAAGAGCAGGTATATCACTGCAAACTCAGCATTCTCCACTCTTTCTTTAACTCAGCCTTCCTTTTGTATCCGCATACAAACCATTTATTTTATTTAATATTGTCTATCGTCTGCTGTCTTTTTTTGTCTCTAACCTTCTTCACGTTGACAATCCCTGCTGGGAGATCCGTAAGCAGGCAGTTTCTTCTTAGCAAGTGGCCAATCCAATTTATTTTTCTTTTCTTTACGAGTTCCATGATTCTTCACCAACTCTGTCTAGAACATATTTAGTTTTTATGTTATCTGTCCATTTTATACGCTCCATTCTTCTCCATATTCACATCTCAAATGCTTCCAGTCGCTTTTCCTCATTCCGGCCAAGTCTCTGCACCATACAATGCTACACTCCGCTCCATTCTTCTCCATATTCACATCTCAAATGCTTCCAGTCGCTTTTCCTCATTCCGTCCAAGTCTCTGCACCATACAATGCTACACTCCACACAAAGCACTTTACCAGCCTCTTCCGTAATTATTTTACTAAAGGTCCGTAGAAAATGCTTCTCTTCTTGTTAAAAGCTTATTTTGCCATTACTACCCTCTGCTTTACTTCTTGACTGCAGTTCATGTTACTACTGATAGTACAACCCAAGTATTTGAAGTTCTCCACTTGCTCAATGGCCTCATCTTTAATCTTCGTTTGTCTTCTTTGGTTTCCTCCCTATAATCATGGCCTTCGTCTTATTTATATTTATCTTCATCCCATAATCCTCGCACTTATCATTTAGCTCCATCAGCATGTTCCTCAGTGCCATTCCATCTTCTGCTAGCAAAGCCATATCATCAGCAAATCTTATGCACTTAATTCGGTACAGACATTTAATGAAATGGGCACGGGATGAAGAACGGCTACTAAGTCGGGAATATGTACCGTATATGAATGTACAGTATTATTCTACGCATACCTTTAATTAATTCGAAAGTTAGAAAATATGTATTCTCTCTCTCTCTCTCTCCCTCAGTTTAAATTTTCTCTTTACATATAATTTACATTCCACATGCCTCCGGGCTTAAAGAATTTTGTAATGCTCCCAGAATGACTGATGAGCTCAATTCCAAGGCCATTTCCGATACAACATCAACATTTAAGGCAAGATACACATTCATACTAAACAAAGTCAGTGTGTGATACGGTGAGATGGTGTTTGGAGACTTCGTCTTACAGATGAGGAAAAACCCTGATAAAAGCACCGAGTCAATGGCCAATCACGTTTCAATGATTTCTGTTTTACAACCAATCAGAGTCGTGTTTCACGAAATATTTATCAGTGTTATAATTACCATATTAAAGAAAGCTCCTCCTTTTTAATATTCTGAACAGGTCTGACCATTATTTTGCAGTGACTGAGCCTGTGAGAAATACGGCTACCAGATTGTATATATAGTGCATGAATGTCAACACATGCCGCATGCGGGAGTTAATATAAAAACATCTGTAGCAATTGATGATACCACCAAAAAAAGAAACCACTGTTTGCACTTTCTTAAATGTATTTTTTCCCAGGTAACAATCTAGAAAAATATAATTGTCATATTTACATCATACGACATCAGAAATGAATTAATATACAGTTTGATGTGTTTAATTTTTTCTCCACTAGAGAGCATTCTTACAATATTGCGTTCCTTTGGCAATAAATAGTATGATCTGGTTGCAGTGATAAACAAAAGAAGGAGATGAAGCATACTTATCGCTTCTCATTTGTTTTCAAACATCGCCGTTTACATTAAATATATAAATATTTTAAAATAACTATAGTTAAATATTGATTTGTGAATAAACAGCTTAATTTTATTCGTTAAATAGTCCTAACAAATGCCACTCTTGATTTCCAAATTCTCTAGATAAATTCACTCCTCACTTCGTGAGTCGTGAATTTATCGATAATTTGGAAATCGCTCGTGGCATTATTTATTATAATATTATTATACTGAAATTAATTTTAAAAATAGAATGCCATGTTTATTTTAAGCTGCATTACTCAAGATCTTATTTCGATTTCAATTAAACAAACTGACAAACATCGCATGGATATTTTAAAGGCAATGATTCGTCTCAAGTGATCATGGAGTAAGAAAAAGTTGTTTAATTGATATGATTGTGGGAAATGAGCTAATAATTTTTAAGTTTAGATTTATGCAAGCGGCTCCGTGGCGAAAGCGGTTAGACGATCGCCTCTCACAGCTGGGATCCCGAGATTGAGTCTCTGTCACTCCAAGTGGGTTTCATGGTGGACGAAACAGAACTTGGGCAGGTTTTTCTCGGGGTTTCTCCCGTTTTCCCTGCCACAATTTCATTCCATCACTTGTCCATGCTCATCTCATCCATTTAGTTTCATTTCATTCATCTGCTCCTGTTACGGTGCGTCGGGCGTGGCCGTGTCATGCACAGACCTCTATATAAAGGCTTCATCTCATCTCATCCCTCGACCCGACCCTGGGTTGTACACGAGTTGAGGATATAAAAAAATATAAAAGTTACATTTCCTTCCTTTTTAAACATTAAATTTAACCAAATAGAACTAAAATTTTCGATTTAATTTACTCACTTCTCCATTTTCGTATAAGGGCTCCAAACAAATTACTGAGTAAATAATGGCATTAAAACTTAAAACGTATAATTATTGTACTAAGGTAAATATTGTATAAGTTAAAGCATTGTGTGAGTGTAGCGAGTATTTACGGAAATGAGGAAGTTTAAAAAGACGAGACGTTATCGAGTCGCTTTAATTTCCGAGATTTTGTAAAAACGCTTAATACAATAGTATTACATAGGCCTACTATTTTTGAACGACAAATATTATATAAATTTGATTATATTGGAATAAATTATATTTTAACTGAAATCCGTGTTTCTATCTTTAATATTGGAGATTGAAAGTTCTTCTTCTTCTTCCTTCCAAGTATTAGGCCAAGGCCTGTTACGATCCTATAGAAAATTTTCCCTCCAGCGTTTCATAGGACGGCCCAGTGATCTTCGTCCTCTTGGTATATAATTATAAACAGCTTTGGGTATCCAATTTGAACTCATTCTTTCAAGATGGTGTTTCCAATTTAGTTGGTACTGTTTAATATATTCCAAAATTGGCGTAGTCTTCAATTCTTTTAAGATATCGGTGTTCCTTTTCCGATCGCATCTGGTGTAACCCGCCGTTCTGCGCATGAATCTCATTTCACAAGCCGTTATTCTGCTTTCATGTTGTTTTTTTAGTGTCCATGCTTCACTACCATAGGTCAACACTGGTCTAGCCAAAGTGTTATATAAACGTAATCTGGTGTTTTTTTGTACAAGGGATGGTTTCATAACTTGATTAATAATTCCTAAACTTTTATTATAACTAGCAACTTTTTCAGGGATATCCTTTTCATCCCAGATAGAGAGATAATATCCAAGATAATTAAATTGATTAGATCTCTCTAAAATTTTATTCTGGAGACAGATTTTACTTTGTATGGAGTCCTTCCCATGAAATGCCATAATTTTAGTTTTGTTAATTGATATTTCCATATTAAATTTGGCACCTATTTTTTGTGAAAGTTGGATCGTGTATATTTGTTTTTTTTTTAATATCCAAAACATACTTACTTACTCACTGGCACTAACGAACCCGTAGGTTCATGGCCGCACGGACATACGCTCTGCATACATCCCTATCCTGAGCTAATGCTTTCCAATCATTCCCTGTATAATCTACTTCCCTCAAATCATAGTTAATGTTATTCTCCCACCTCATTCTTGGTCTACCAACTCCAAAACATATAAACCCTATTTAACCTAAGGTACATTAGGCTTATATTTTGTCAAATTTGTGTCGTTATATAATTTTTTATATAAAATTAAAGTTTTTTATCTAAAATTAAAGTGTTTTATTAATTTTATTTATAAAAACATTAAAAAGTCTGTAGTTATTTTCTGTCATAATCACTTCTGTGACGGGTGGTTTACTTATGCTACTTAGAATACAGGTAATTTCAAATCTTTCGTTCCAGAACAATGGACAATCAAATATAGTATGTTCTACACTTTGATTGCCAATTCCACAATTGGAGGGTCTGATGCCAAAGTGAACCAACTACGTTTTTAATATTTTTCACAATTCAACTTTACAGTATATTTTGAAATATAAAAAAGATCAGCCATTATTCATTTTTATATTTCAAAATACACTTTAAAGTTGAATTGTGAAAAATATTAAAAACGTAGTTGGTTCACTTTGGCATCAGACCCTCCAATTACAGTTTGCATTTTCTATGATGTTGAATCTCTGTAGATATTGGCCAAATATTCCGTGCCCAGTGAGGAATTGTGTTAATATGGAATTTGGAACAATGTGTTTGCATTTTATTCTGTCATAAATACTTGGAAAGAACAGTTGTCTTGTTAATGTACCTGTGCCACACATTGTTCCATCTTGCTATTATATGTTCCTTTATTTGTGACTTTAGGAAACAAATATGGCAGAGATCATATGCATACTGTAAACTGGAATCTGCTGCAGACTTGGCTAATACATCCGCACGTTCATTTCCTAATATCCCGCAAGATAGACAAATATGTTTTGAACTTTGTATATTTGTTGTGGGAGCCATAAGCAAAGTAGCACCCAAAGAAAAATAGCATACTTGAAGAATTCCAATAAGCAAAGTAGCACTGGCATTAAGCATTATTGTTACGGTCCATGACAACATTCGCAAGTACCAAAGATTATGTTATGAAAAGAAAGAAAAAAAATAAAGAAAAAAGAAACGAAAAACCTTAGAAAACTGTTCAATTTTGTTTTTGATACACAGTAAATCCGTCTCCTCAACTTAAGTTGTTTTAAAACTCTGTAGGCCTTTTGGGACTAGTCCCATCATCAGCAGAATGCATTAGGTCCGTACCTGTTGAAGCACTGACTTGCAAAGTTACCATGAATTTTAGCAGTATCGATTTGTATTTGATACATGTTTCCACATTGTATTGATTTTTTCGTTAATTTTTGTTTACTTACTTACTTACTCACTGGCACTATCGAACCCGTAGGTTCATGGCCGCGCGGACATAAGCTCTCCATACATCCCTATCCTGAGCTAATTCTTTCCAATCATTCCCTGTATAATCTACTTCCCTCAAATCATAGTTAATGTTATTCTCCCACTTCATTCTTGGTCTATCAACTGGGCGTCTTCCCTCTGGCTTTCCTACAAGAAGCCTCCATGCAAGTCTTTACAAAGTTTTATTATTATCATTATTATCTTATTATATTATTATTATTATTATTATTATTATTATTATTTCCTGTGCCTTTCTTCTTTGTTTCTGTTAAAATTATCAAATCTAGTTTCATTGTATCTATTTCTTTAATTACTTCCTCCATTTTATTTCTGCAGCCTTGAATATTCCACGTGCCAATTTTCAAAGTCCTTTTTCTTAGCTTTAATCGTCCTAGAGTGTTTTTCCGAGGCATGATGTTTGGTTTTTTAGCATTTTTTTTCTTTTTATGATGAACGAGGAGCTGGTCCGATGCATCAACCCCCAACCTGGAGGACGGGTAATTTTTGTTCAAGGTTTTCTTCCTCTAGCCTTTGATAGTCCAGTATCTTACTGCAAGGCAGCAGCGCTAGTTTTGGTCCGCCCTGGGTATTTTATTTCCACAGTACCCGCCATATCAAGCAGCTATGAATATTAGAGGAATGGAGGAAGATCAATGGATGGACAGAGAGGAATGGCGTTTGGTTTCCGGAAGACGGCGGCAGCTGCCATGATATGGATGATAATGATTATTATTATTATTATTATTATTATTATTATTATTATTATTATTATTATTATTATTATTATTATTATTATAATATCGATCGTTTTCAGCTCGTTTCATGACAGATAGAATGTTAAGTATCCTTGTTAAGTTGGCAATTTCATTATGTCATCTATAAAATTGACGTCGTTTCATGACAGATAGAATGTTAAGTATCCTTGTTAAGTTGGCAATTTCATTATGTCATCTATAAAATTGACGTCGTTTCATGACAGATAGAATGTTAAGTATCCTTGTTAAGTTGGCAATTTCATTATGTCATCTATAAAATTGACGTCGTTTCATGACAGATAGAATGTTAAGTATCCTTGTTAAGTTGGCAATTTCATTATGTCATCTATAAAATTGACGTCGTTTCATGACAGATAGAATGTTAAGTATCCTTGTTAAGTTGGCAATTTCATTATGTCATCTATAAAATTGACGTCGTTTCATGACAGATAGAATGTTAAGTATCCTTGTTAAGTTGGCAATTTCATTATGTCATCTATAAAATTGACGTCGTTTCATGACAGATAGAATGTTAAGTATCCTTGTTAAGTTGGCAATTTCATTATGTCATCTATAAATTGACGTCGTTTCATGACAGATAGAATGTTAAGTATCCTTGTTAAGTTGGCAATTTCATTATGTCATCTATAAAATTGACGTCGTTTCATGACAGATAGAATGTTAAGTATCCTTGTTAAGTTGGCAATTTCATTATGTCATCTATAAAATTGACGTCGTTTCATGACAGATAGAATGTTAAGTATCCTTGTTAAGTTGGCAATTTCATTATGTCATCTATAAAATTGACGTCGTTTCATGACAGATAGAATGTTAAGTATCCTTGTTAAGTTGGCAATTTCATTATGTCATCTATAAAATTGACGTCGTTTCATGACAGATAGAATGTTAAGTATCCTTGTTAAGTTGGCAATTTCATTATGTCATCTATAAAATTGACGTCGTTTCATGACAGATAGAATGTTAAGTATCCTTGTTAAGTTGGCAATTTCATTATGTCATCTATAAAATTGACGTCGTTTCATGACAGATAGAATGTTAAGTATCCTTGTTAAGTTGGCAATTTCATTATGTCATCTATAAAATTGACGTCGTTTCATGACAGATAGAATGTTAAGTATCCTTGTTAAGTTGGCAATTTCATTATGTCATCTATAAAATTGACGTCGTTTCATGACAGATAGAATGTTAAGTATCCTTGTTAAGTTGGCAATTTCATTATGTCATCTATAAAATTGACGTCGTTTCATGACAGATAGAATGTTAAGTATCCTTGTTAAGTTGGCAATTTCATTATGTCATCTATAAAATTGACGTCGTTTCATGACAGATAGAATGTTAAGTATCCTTGTTAAGTTGGCAATTTCATTATGTCATCTATAAAATTGACGTCGTTTCATGACAGATAGAATGTTAAGTATCCTTGTTAAGTTGGCAATTTCATTATGTCATCTATAAATTGACGTCGTTTCATGACAGATAGAATGTTAAGTATCCTTGTTAAGTTGGCAATTTCATTATGTCATCTATAAAATTGACGTCGTTTCATGACAGATAGAATGTTAAGTATCCTTGTTAAGTTGGCAATTTCATTATGTCATCTATAAAATTGACGTCGTTTCATGACAGATAGAATGTTAAGTATCCTTGTTAAGTTGGCAATTTCATTATGTCATCTATAAAATTGACGTCGTTTCATGACAGATAGAATGTTAAGTATCCTTGTTAAGTTGGCAATTTCATTATGTCATCTATAAAATTGACGTCGTTTCATGACAGATAGAATGTTAAGTATCCTTGTTAAGTTGGCAATTTCATTATGTCATCTATAAAATTGACGTCGTTTCATGACAGATAGAATGTTAAGTATCCTTGTTAAGTTGGCAATTTCATTATGTCATCTATAAAATTGACGTCGTTTCATGACAGATAGAATGTTAAGTATCCTTGTTAAGTTGGCAATTTCATTATGTCATCTATAAAATTGACGTCGTTTCATGACAGATAGAATGTTAAGTATCCTTGTTAAGTTGGCAATTTCATTATGTCATCTATAAAATTGACGTCGTTTCATGACAGATAGAATGTTAAGTATCCTTGTTAAGTTGGCAATTTCATTATGTCATCTATAAAATTGACGTCGTTTCATGACAGATAGAATGTTAAGTATCCTTGTTAAGTTGGCAATTTCATTATGTCATCTATAAAATTGACGTCGTTTCATGACAGATAGAATGTTAAGTATCCTTGTTAAGTTGGCAATTTCATTATGTCATCTATAAAATTGACGTCGTTTCATGACAGATAGAATGTTAAGTATCCTTGTTAAGTTGGCAATTTCATTATGTCATCTATAAAATTGACGTCGTTTCATGACAGATAGAATGTTAAGTATCCTTGTTAAGTTGGCAATTTCATTATGTCATCTATAAAATTGACGTCGTTTCATGACAGATAGAATGTTAAGTATCCTTGTTAAGTTGGCAATTTCATTATGTCATCTATAAAATTGACGTCGTTTCATGACAGATAGAATGTTAAGTATCCTTGTTAAGTTGGCAATTTCATTATGTCATCTATAAAATTGACGTCGTTTCATGACAGATAGAATGTTAAGTATCCTTGTTAAGTTGGCAATTTCATTATGTCATCTATAAAATTGACGTCGTTTCATGACAGATAGAATGTTAAGTATCCTTGTTAAGTTGGCAATTTCATTATGTCATCTATAAAATTGACGTCGTTTCATGACAGATAGAATGTTAAGTATCCTTGTTAAGTTGGCAATTTCATTATGTCATCTATAAAATTGACGTCGTTTCATGACAGATAGAATGTTAAGTATCCTTGTTAAGTTGGCAATTTCATTATGTCATCTATAAAATTGACGTCGTTTCATGACAGATAGAATGTTAAGTATCCTTGTTAAGTTGGCAATTTCATTATGTCATCTATAAAATTGACGTCGTTTCATGACAGATAGAATGTTAAGTATCCTTGTTAAGTTGGCAATTTCATTATGTCATCTATAAAATTGACGTCGTTTCATGACAGATAGAATGTTAAGTATCCTTGTTAAGTTGGCAATTTCATTATGTCATCTATAAAATTGACGTCGTTTCATGACAGATAGAATGTTAAGTATCCTTGTTAAGTTGGCAATTTCATTATGTCATCTATAAAATTGACGTCGTTTCATGACAGATAGAATGTTAAGTATCCTTGTTAAGTTGGCAATTTCATTATGTCATCTATAAAATTGACGTCGTTTCATGACAGATAGAATGTTAAGTATCCTTGTTAAGTTGGCAATTTCATTATGTCATCTATAAAATTGACGTCGTTTCATGACAGATAGAATGTTAAGTATCCTTGTTAAGTTGGCAATTTCATTATGTCATCTATAAAATTGACGTCGTTTCATGACAGATAGAATGTTAAGTATCCTTGTTAAGTTGGCAATTTCATTATGTCATCTATAAAATTGACGTCGTTTCATGACAGATAGAATGTTAAGTATCCTTGTTAAGTTGGCAATTTCATTATGTCATCTATAAAATTGACGTCGTTTCATGACAGATAGAATGTTAAGTATCCTTGTTAAGTTGGCAATTTCATTATGTCATCTATAAAATTGACGTCGTTTCATGACAGATAGAATGTTAAGTATCCTTGTTAAGTTGGCAATTTCATTATGTCATCTATAAAATTGACGTCGTTTCATGACAGATAGAATGTTAAGTATCCTTGTTAAGTTGGCAATTTCATTATGTCATCTATAAAATTGACGTCGTTTCATGACAGATAGAATGTTAAGTATCCTTGTTAAGTTGGCAATTTCATTATGTCATCTATAAAATTGACGTCGTTTCATGACAGATAGAATGTTAAGTATCCTTGTTAAGTTGGCAATTTCATTATGTCATCTATAAAATTGACGTCGTTTCATGACAGATAGAATGTTAAGTATCCTTGTTAAGTTGGCAATTTCATTATGTCATCTATAAAATTGACGTCGTTTCATGACAGATAGAATGTTAAGTATCCTTGTTAAGTTGGCAATTTCATTATGTCATCTATAAAATTGACGTCGTTTCATGACAGATAGAATGTTAAGTATCCTTGTTAAGTTGGCAATTTCATTATGTCATCTATAAAATTGACGTCGTTTCATGACAGATAGAATGTTAAGTATCCTTGTTAAGTTGGCAATTTCATTATGTCATCTATAAAATTGACGTCGTTTCATGACAGATAGAATGTTAAGTATCCTTGTTAAGTTGGCAATTTCATTATGTCATCTATAAAATTGACGTCGTTTCATGACAGATAGAATGTTAAGTATCCTTGTTAAGTTGGCAATTTCATTATGTCATCTATAAAATTGACGTCGTTTCATGACAGATAGAATGTTAAGTATCCTTGTTAAGTTGGCAATTTCATTATGTCATCTATAAAATTGACGTCGTTTCATGACAGATAGAATGTTAAGTATCCTTGTTAAGTTGGCAATTTCATTATGTCATCTATAAAATTGACGTCGTTTCATGACAGATAGAATGTTAAGTATCCTTGTTAAGTTGGCAATTTCATTATGTCATCTATAAAATTGACGTCGTTTCATGACAGATAGAATGTTAAGTATCCTTGTTAAGTTGGCAATTTCATTATGTCATCTATAAAATTGACGTCGTTTCATGACAGATAGAATGTTAAGTATCCTTGTTAAGTTGGCAATTTCATTATGTCATCTATAAAATTGACGTCGTTTCATGACAGATAGAATGTTAAGTATCCTTGTTAAGTTGGCAATTTCATTATGTCATCTATAAAATTGACGTCGTTTCATGACAGATAGAATGTTAAGTATCCTTGTTAAGTTGGCAATTTCATTATGTCATCTATAAAATTGACGTCGTTTCATGACAGATAGAATGTTAAGTATCCTTGTTAAGTTGGCAATTTCATTATGTCATCTATAAAATTGACGTCGTTTCATGACAGATAGAATGTTAAGTATCCTTGTTAAGTTGGCAATTTCATTATGTCATCTATAAAATTGACGTCGTTTCATGACAGATAGAATGTTAAGTATCCTTGTTAAGTTGGCAATTTCATTATGTCATCTATAAAATTGACGTCGTTTCATGACAGATAGAATGTTAAGTATCCTTGTTAAGTTGGCAATTTCATTATGTCATCTATAAAATTGACGTCGTTTCATGACAGATAGAATGTTAAGTATCCTTGTTAAGTTGGCAATTTCATTATGTCATCTATAAAATTGACGTCGTTTCATGACAGATAGAATGTTAAGTATCCTTGTTAAGTTGGCAATTTCATTATGTCATCTATAAAATTGACGTCGTTTCATGACAGATAGAATGTTAAGTATCCTTGTTAAGTTGGCAATTTCATTATGTCATCTATAAAATTGACGTCGTTTCATGACAGATAGAATGTTAAGTATCCTTGTTAAGTTGGCAATTTCATTATGTCATCTATAAAATTGACGTCGTTTCATGACAGATAGAATGTTAAGTATCCTTGTTAAGTTGGCAATTTCATTATGTCATCTATAAAATTGACGTCGTTTCATGACAGATAGAATGTTAAGTATCCTTGTTAAGTTGGCAATTTCATTATGTCATCTATAAAATTGACGTCGTTTCATGACAGATAGAATGTTAAGTATCCTTGTTAAGTTGGCAATTTCATTATGTCATCTATAAAATTGACGTCGTTTCATGACAGATAGAATGTTAAGTATCCTTGTTAAGTTGGCAATTTCATTATGTCATCTATAAAATTGACGTCGTTTCATGACAGATAGAATGTTAAGTATCCTTGTTAAGTTGGCAATTTCATTATGTCATCTATAAAATTGACGTCGTTTCATGACAGATAGAATGTTAAGTATCCTTGTTAAGTTGGCAATTTCATTATGTCATCTATAAAATTGACGTCGTTTCATGACAGATAGAATGTTAAGTATCCTTGTTAAGTTGGCAATTTCATTATGTCATCTATAAAATTGACGTCGTTTCATGACAGATAGAATGTTAAGTATCCTTGTTAAGTTGGCAATTTCATTATGTCATCTATAAAATTGACGTCGTTTCATGACAGATAGAATGTTAAGTATCCTTGTTAAGTTGGCAATTTCATTATGTCATCTATAAAATTGACGTCGTTTCATGACAGATAGAATGTTAAGTATCCTTGTTAAGTTGGCAATTTCATTATGTCATCTATAAAATTGACGTCGTTTCATGACAGATAGAATGTTAAGTATCCTTGTTAAGTTGGCAATTTCATTATGTCATCTATAAAATTGACGTCGTTTCATGACAGATAGAATGTTAAGTATCCTTGTTAAGTTGGCAATTTCATTATGTCATCTATAAAATTGACGTCGTTTCATGACAGATAGAATGTTAAGTATCCTTGTTAAGTTGGCAATTTCATTATGTCATCTATAAAATTGACGTCGTTTCATGACAGATAGAATGTTAAGTATCCTTGTTAAGTTGGCAATTTCATTATGTCATCTATAAAATTGACGTCGTTTCATGACAGATAGAATGTTAAGTATCCTTGTTAAGTTGGCAATTTCATTATGTTCATCTATAAAATTGACGTCGTTTCATGACAGATAGAATGTTAAGTATCCTTGTTAAGTTGGCAATTTCATTATGTCATCTATAAAATTGACGTCGTTTCATGACAGATAGAATGTTAAGTATCCTTGTTAAGTTGGCAATTTCATTATGTCATCTATAAAATTGACGTCGTTTCATGACAGATAGAATGTTAAGTATCCTTGTTAAGTTGGCAATTTCATTATGTCATCTATAAAATTGACGTCATAATAGTAAAGATGTCTTGCAGTGAAACAAATGCCAGGTGTATTTGATGACGTAGTAAGAGTATTATTCATATTTTCACGCTGTACTTTAATCATAAAGTCACGTTGATAAGATTAACTGACATGCGCGCTATAGAAAGTGGAAAATAACTCAATTTAGTTATGAATCGTAAAGGCAAAACATAAAATAAATAAATATCCTCAACCCGTGTCCAACTCAGAGTCGGGTCGATGAATGAGATGAGATGAAGCCTCCGATATAGATGTCTGTGAATGACAAGGATGCCGGTCGACCACGCCTGACGTACCGTAACAGGGACAGATGAACGAAATGCACGAGATGAGTATGGAGGAATCGTGGAATGATAATTGTGACAGGTGAAAACGGGAGAAAACCCCGAGAAAAACCTGCCCAAGCTCAGTTTCGTCCACCGCGAAACCCACATGGGGTATTCGAGATTCGATCTCGGGACCTCAGAGCAGTGAGAGGCGAGCGTCTAACCGCCAAGACGCCGCCTTTAAGGCAAAGCATATATATATATATATATATATATATATATATATAATATATTTAGAGTCTTCTACCATAAGGATTTATATAGATATGCATTTATATCAAAAATATTTTTTTTTCTTTACAAATATTTTCTTTCAGTTTTTTACACTGTATTTTGCAACATAAATTCTTTAATTACTGAGCTATCACATCAATTGTATATTGAAGCCCTGAAAATTTCAGGTCTCTAGCTTTAATAGTTTAGAAGAAAATGTTCTTTATATATTGAAAAAATGAATGCTAACTATGGGAGAGAGTTGACGGCTCACGCCCACATTTTAAAGGGACGGGGAATATTTAAAACAAATAATAAACACACTTAGAAACAAGATACAGGCAAGATAATTATACATAGTTACATATAGGAAATTACATTATGAGGTTATTATTAAATAGTGAAATTGAAAAATCAGCTATTGCAGCATATAGTTTATTGGAGAATCATAAAATTGAAAAAGAAGCCCTACTTTTAAAACATTTGGAAAAACCTTTAGAATTGACAATTTGAGAGAAGATATATATTCAGAAGAACAAATTTAGATCCATGAATTTCGAGATCCCTGATTAACGTGACCTCATCTCAAAGTTCATCAAATCAACACCAGATGGCAACATTATTGATGGAGATTCGAACGAAAATCCAGTAGTCATAATGTCTCTCGAAAACTAGTTCCCGTGTTTGAAGAAACATAAAATATGAGGTAAGATGTTAAAAAATGACTCATTAATTTACCTTTTTAAGATAATTATACCATATTAAAGAGGAATCTTTCTAGTATTTTAATTGATAAAAAAAATGAAAATGCATTTTTTCATCACATCTGGCCTTCTGGGTCCCCTTAATGGAATACTATGCATTTTTGAATTCTACATAAACTGATAAACAGTATCACCATATTCCCATTTATTTTCGAAAATCTGTCTTACACTAAAAATCTGATCTAATGTAGATATATTTTCTCTAAATCCACAATGATGTTCAAGTTGTTTATATATTAAGTCGTCGATACAGGAAATAAGTCTGAATACTAGACTGATATTAAATTTAAGGAATAGAAAATATAACACTAACATTCTACAGGGAATTTCCATTTTAAGCGTTATCCTGAACTCCAATTATATACAATGAAACGCTAAAATTGCGTTTTTCGATTATACTATTTCTTAATCAATTGAGTTGGTGTTTACTTGATGAAAATCCATATCTATTAATTAAATAAAAATAAAACGTAGTTTTATTTGATTTTCATATTTATTATATAATTCAGTGACAGCTGTTTCGGTACACTGTACCTTCTTCAGACATGTTAACAAATTATGAATTGTGTTCCAACTGATCTAAGCAACAAAACAAATTATGAATTGTGTTCCAACTGATCTAAGCAACAATTCATAATTTGTTAACATGTCTGAAGAAGGTACAGTGTACCGAAACAGCTGTCACTGAATTATATAATAAATATGAAAATCAAATAAAACTACGTTTTATTTTTATTTAATTAATAAATATACTATTTCTATTCCATAGTGTTCTGCCCTAGGGCAGGTCCTTCACTTCAATCATAGCATTTTCATGCTATGCTTTGTAGTTTTACTACAGTACAGTCGCTCAGTCTCCGGCCCTGACGTTTTTACGACAGTGTTGCCGATATGGATATTCTACTATCTAATCTTGGAACATTCAAATGCAGCCTTGTGAGGGCGGCTATGAAGTTCCTTCGGGAACACGAGAAGTAAATAGAATAAATGTCATGGCAGGGTGTTTATGTTACAATGGTGTCTATGAGTGTTGTATAAGGTTTGTTTATGGTGCAGTTGATATGGTGTTGTGAAGGCCTAGTCGCATCCGTTGTTATTTAGCAAGGCAGCTGCAATTCCGTTTCCCTCCCGGCATAAATTTGAAAAAATGGGTGTTTTATATTTATTTGGTGGAACTAAGGGCCACTCCGGCAATTGCCTTTGGCGCTAATGGAAACCACCAGAAAAGAGCAGTGATTGGTTGTGGAAGACATCCACTCTCACTTCAACTATTTCCTTATTGACAGTAGAGGACGAGTTTCTAACTTTACCCCTCGTACAACCTAAATGTCAAAGCCGGGGACTCAGCGGCTGGACTATAGGGAATTTAGGTGTGGTAGCTTCCCGTTGCTTTCTACACCGGGGATACTGATGGCCAGATGATGTTCGGGGACCGTTTGGGCGTCAAAACTTTCTCACATTTGTCTTACAGACGAGGAAAAACCCCGAAAAAACCTCACCCAACAAGCAAATGGAACCTGGGTCCGCTGCATGACAAGACAGCACGCTCTCTCGAGAACACAACGATGATGATGATGATGATAATAATAATAATAATAATAATAATAATAATAATAATAATAATAATAATAATAATAATAATAATAATAATAATAGCTTTATTTTACCTGGCAGAGTTAAGGCCTTAAGGCCTTGTCTACCACTCAACCAGGTTTAAAAAATACAAACAAAAAAATAGTCTTAAATCTAAATTACAATATATATATATATATATATATATATATATATAAACGATTAGAAGTTATGAATACAATACAATTAATATTTATAATGTATGTATATATATATATATATATATATATATATATATATATATATATATATAAACGATTAGAAGTTATGAATACAATACAATTAATATTTATAATGTATTTTGATTTATTCTAAATTTAACGAATTAAATATATAATATGTACAAGATATATAAAAAAAACGAGAAAAAGATTAATGACATAGTATACAATTAAATAAATAGAGAAAAATTAATTATTAGACAACAGGTAACTGTATAAGCGTGACTTAAAGGTGCCAAGTGTGCGGCAAGCTCTGATATCTAGAGGAAGGAGATTGCAGGAGCGGGCAGAGGCTACTGTGAAGGAAGTAGAATAGGAGGAAGTGCTATGAAGAGTAGATTTAAAAGTTTATTCCTGAAAAGAATAGTTATTAATCTTATGTACCTTCCTTCGGACACATGCCTCTTTTTTATATTCTGTTACGGAGAAGTAGCTTCAAGATGATGTTATACAGCACATTCACGGTCAAAACAATAAATAATAACATCACGCCCAGCTACTTTCTATTGTTTATTCTCCACTCTTATCAGCATCGTTATCTTGACGCTTATATGTAATAAATATAGTTTGTATCAAAACATGAACAAAGTTTTCATCAAGACAAGATTCTTGTTAAATTCTATTACAACCGTAAAATTAAACACCAATAACAAAAATCTACTACAGATTTTCATGTAGGAAACCCATCGGTGCAATAAAAAAAACTCAACACAGGAATATATCTATATTATTCCATATTAAAATTATTTTTATCCAATATTTGAGACTATTTAACTCATGCCCCAAATGGGAGTCAATGACCAATCACATTTCAATGATTTTTTATTTACAACCAATCACAGTCATGTTTCACCTAGAATTTACTTATGACTATTTAACTCATGCCGCAAATGGGAGTCAATGACCAATCACGTTTCAATGATTTCTGTTTTACAACCAATCAGAGTCGTGTTTCACCAAATATTTATCAGCGTTATAATTACCATATTAAAGAAAGCTCCTCCCTACAATATTGCGTTCCTTTGGCAATAAAATAGTATGATCTGGTTGCAGTGATAAACAAAAGAAGCAGTAGAAGCGTACCTATCGTTTCTCATTTGTTTTCAAACATCGCCGTTTACATTAAATATATAAATATTTTAAAATAACTATAGTTAAATAATGATCTGTGAGTAAACAGCTTAATTTTATTCGTTAAATAGTCCTAACAAATTCCACTCTTGATTTCCAAATTCTCTAGATAAATTGGAAATCACTCGTGGCATTACTTATGATAATATTTTGTTTTTATTTTTGAAAAATAGACCTACTCATAAGCAGTGCCTTTCCACAGTGGCGAGTGGTACAATATAAAATTCCTTAGAAAGACTAACGTAATTTTGACGAACGATTTACACACTGCACAAATTCCAGTTAGATCACAGGGTCGCGGGACAGAAATAGACCGCTCTTAATGTGACTCACATACCATATATCAGTTAACTGCATAGGTTAATGGAAATCCTGTACATTAGACACAAGAAATGAATTCTGAAATCATAATCTCACGCGCAAGGATATTTAATGAGAACATTTGCAAACAGGAAATTGATTATATTCAGGGACACGTCGATTCTATATTTACTAAGACATCAATTTATAACTATTATCATTATTATTATTCTCATAATATGACTGGTCACAAGTAATAATTAACAGAAATTACAGTGGATGAACAAGGAAATAATAAATCATTATCTGCATATAAATCATCTTCTTCCTTTCTAGGATTAGGTCAATGCGACCTGTTCCGGTCTCAAGTCCATCGTTTCCTTGGCCGTCCCAAAGATCTTTTTCCATGTGGTTTGTAGGTGTTGATCTCTTTGGGTAATCTTGTATTGTCCATTCTGTCTAAATGTTCTTTCCATTGGTAAAGTAAAGTGATCCCACAACAGGCCTCAGGAGGCCCTTGGGGTAGTAGGAGATTAAGGCTCACACTTTTTCTAGACAATCGGCACTTTATGTCAGCCGGGTTGTCAGCCCTGCGTGACGGCCGCATTTACCCCCAGAACAAGCGTCTGGTACTCATTTCCGTTAGAGGCTGAGTCGACCCCAGGGCCATAGTGCCGCCAGAGGGTTTGGGTCAGTTTAAAAATCCTGACCCCAACGGGACTTGAATCCTTGACCCTCCGACTTGTAGCTCAGTGCCTTAACCACTACGCTACGGCGTGCCCCCTTAAAAAGTTTCTTATGATTTTGTTTTTTCAAAAAGCTATATATAAATTGTACATGTTGGTGGTATAAAGTTATATAATCCGTTTCTGATTACTAAATCCTTGGATATGATCAATACCAAAGTTTATACTTACTTACTCACTGGCACTATCGAACCCGTAGGTTCATGGCCGCGCGGACATAAGCTCTCCATACATCCCTATCCTGAGCCAATGCTTTCCAATCAGTTTATAACGAACAAAATTTGAGAATATAGCCACCGGGCCAGTTAAAATGCCTGCTTTTTGACTGGCTGGCCCGAGTTCTATACCCCGCGTGGCTATAAATTGTAATTATAACATTTTCAATTAGTCCACCGCTGTGGTCTCGGGGTAGCGTGCTGTCTTGTCACGCAGCGGGCCCGGGTTCGATCCCCGGTCGGGACAGTTTTTCTGGATGAGGTTTTTATCGGGGTTTTTCCTCACTTGTAAAACAAATGTCAGGAAAACTTTAACGCCCAAACGGTCCCCAAAATCATATGGCCATCGCAATCATCATCATTCATATTCATCCTAGATTAAGCTTAGGATTAGGAACTCTCCTGGCGCACCACTATCATCATCATCACCCATCATATCATCAGGGCAACGTAACCCCGCCTTCCAGGCGCCCCAACCATAGAAGTGGGTTACAAATACGCCATGCTAGGAGAGAAACCAGGAATGTCGAAAGACAAACCTGGGGCATTTGGGGGGAAAAAAAACATTTTCAATTAGGATAGGAGGGATAGTGGTGTACAATTTTCAATCGCTAGGTTATGAATCAGCCCGGATTAAATTCCAAACTCCTCCGCAGTACAAATGTTGAGAAAGCATGTACTGAAGATAACGATTCGGTCATCGGATGAAGGAAAAGTCTGGCGTCTGCTTGGTGTTTTTCAAGACGAGTCGGCTACAAGCCAACACCAGATTTTACCTTCTTCCTTATCTTCAACAACATCTCTTGCACAAAAACATTTACGTACAAACTTTTAAAGTTTACATTCATCTCTGTAAATAATACAAATATCGGTACACATCATATGCGCATCGTGGTCTGCTGAAGTGGTGTGCAAAATTTAAAACAGACCACACTAACCCCATCTATCGAAGCATGTAAAGTGCAGTGAGTGACATTAGATTAGATTAGATTTATTTAGATTAGATTTATTTAGCCTGGTGGAGTTAAGGCCATGTGGCCTTCTCTTCCACTCACCAGGACAAACATATATTACATCAGAATATAACAATCTTAATTAACTCTAATATTAAACACTAAGTAAAAATTTGATCAAAAGATAATATCTAATATATTACGATCTATAATACAACCAGTTAATATTAGTTAAAATTAAGACTAAAACTAATAATAAAATGTATACAAGCAAGGCACATTAAATTGTCCCTGTCTAGTGTATATAAAAACAGGAAAATAATGAGATATAGAAAACTAATTTTACGATTATACAATATTTAAAACAAAACAAATAAAAATATTTGTTATTCTTAATATTATTTACATAAATAATTAATTAAATATATTAATATTGCTAAAAGAATACTATCAGTGAGGTGTATAAGTTAGTTTGTTATTAAATAATTCTTTAGTTTGTTTTTGAAGGATGTTATAGTTTGACAGTCTCTGACATAGGGCGGAAGGGAATTCCATATTTTGGTAAGTGAGACCGTAAAAGATAATGAATAATACACAGTGTGATGAGGAGGGATATAAAGGACAATGTGCTGATGGGATCGAGTGTCAAGATTATGTGTGTCGGATAGTCTGATGAAGCGGCGTGATAAATAATTAGGTGATGATGTGTGAAGTATTTTATAGAGAAGGGATAAGCAATGGCAGTTCTACGATCTCTTAGACGAAGCCACGATAATTGTTCCAGGGACGGTGTAACATGGTCAAATTTGCGAATACCACAAATAAAACGTGCGCAAGAATTATGAACACGTTGAAGTCTTTGAGTGAAAATAATATTTAAGTCTGTAAAAAGAGTGTCGGAACACACACAAATTTGAGAATGCTACTTTCCAAGGAGCTTAAATCATAAGTAATCTATCTCGCCTTATCAAATGAATAGAGTCCGTTAAACACTAGAACAAGAACATACTCAGCAACATTTCTAAAAGTAGAAATTCGTCTCCTGCTGTTGCAAGTGTCATCCAAGTAGAAATACATGATGCTGAATCCACTACATCAGATAGGTCTATTATTATTTAAAAATTGATAATTTAGGCCTATAGTTCTAAATTCGAATGTTCAGAAATAAAAAAATAACTATTTTTAATTCATATCAGGAAATGAAAAGTTTATCGACCAAATAAACAGAAGAAAGAATATGAAAATTACCTACATAAGTTTCAATCCGTATAAAAGTGTGTGTGTGTGTGTGTTTTTTTTTCTGTATTACATAAGAATCTATCTCCATCCATAGTAATTCTGCCCGAAGGCAGGCCCTTCACTACAATCATAGCATTTTCATGATATGCTTACAGCTTTACTAGGGAATTTTAGGTGTGGTAGCTTCCCGTTGCTTTCCACACCGGTGAAGGATGATGATGATGATGATGGCCATATGATTTCGCGGACCGTTTGGGCCTTAAAGTTTTCCTGACATTTGCCTTACAGGTGAGGAAAAAACCCGATAAAAACCTCATCCAGAAAAATTGCCCCGACCGGGGATCGAACCCGGGCCCGCTGCGTGACAAGGAAGCACGCTACCTCGAGACCACAGCGGTAGACATAATCTGTCTATACTTTTAAAATTCAAACACTAAATCAATATCCTCGAATAATTGAAATTACCAAGGAGGCAAAAAATACGAATACGTTAAACGAGAACTCGCCCAACAACCAAAACCCTCTGTATGAAATATACAAATAATTTCAGTACCATGAGAAATCCTGAAGATGAAGTATGTTCTTTGAAACGCCTACATTTTAATGGCGTGACGACGCTTTATAACAGAAGTCAATATAATTGAGGACGACTATTTTATCAGGAACGAATTTTAAAATTTTAATATTACATAAGAAGTGACAGGAAAGTTATTAAAAAGTGCCGCATTTTCAATATACGACTAAACCCTGCACAGCAAGTTGAAAGCCTATACATGGCCTAATATTAAAAGTGAAATAGTTGTATTCTGTATAAATTCTCATTTCCTAAAATAACCATGTATCCTATATTGTTTGTTATAGGCCTGTATCATTACTTAGGGTGATACATTTTGAATAGATCGAAATTTTCTTGAAAAATCTAATATATGATTCATCATAATTCCAGCTTATCGAATTCAGAATGTAAATATTGAATGAAAATTGAGACGATAGCGGCAACATTTATTTCAACAAAATTTTAATTTTAAAAAATTCGCGACACTGCAAAAAACAGGCACTTTTAATAAAATTAGACATGTTGTAATGGTTTATTAAATTTGTTTACAAAAGCATCGCCAATCACAATGATTAAAACACGCCTTTATTTTTTTTAAAGATATTATATAGTTTTTATGTACAGTTGGCACATCGTGAACTTACTTGTTCGATAGTATTTTTTTTTTCGCTAATATAAGCTACATAACTTCTATCCAGTATTCTATTGCAGTCCATGCTATAGAATACTGTATCATTTTATTAGGACAAACATTTTTACCAGTATTCTTTCCTTTAAATGAATAAAAAACTTAATGAATTTGATAAACTAAAAATTGAGATGTGGAGATTTACTTTCGCTGGCAGAAGGGGGTGGGGCTCGCATCCAGTTTTGGAAGCGCCTAAGTTTAAATCTGACTCGGCGCAAAGTCAATAAGTATTGTTTTAATTGGGAAGTGTTCCAATTCTATTGTCATTATTATTTATAAAACGAACGCGCTTCGAAAACTAATCTATCACTTACTGACATATCCTATTTTTAAACACATTTCATCAATTGCTGAAGAGGCCGTGATTAATTCCAGAGCTTTATAAATAACAACTAGATCTCCTGGTAGAATAATAAATATATGTTGACTGTAGATCTTACCTTTTGAATTAGTAAGGGTGCTCCAAAGTCCTTGCCTCCCTGTAGACGAAATCCCCACGGGGAGGCGTCGAATCGAGATAATTTAACGCTAATTAACTGCGCCATTTTAAAATCGTTTTCAAACACTAATTATACGCAAATAACTTAATATAATTAATTTTTCTTGAATCGAAATCGAAGTTTACTAGTTGAGCGACGAAACACAACTCCCGCGATCTAAAATTGAAGACAGTACATGAATAGAATGTCGTCTGCTATTTTGAATCTGGAGCTCTTGTGCGCCTGCGCGTGCGTGACGTAACCTAGCATGTGTTACTATCAGCAAGACGACGAGATTCTGGTCTTTTCCTCCTGATACAGATGTAACAGCTATGTTGAATTTAAAGTAAATGTTGGAACAATTTCTGCAATTCTTAGTCAATATTTGATACTTTAAGAGCGCCTCATTAATGGAAATTGAACAAAAGCAGACGATACATTGAAAGCTATCCCACTAGACGGTATTGCCAACATTACAATTATATAACTATAAATCTTTCCAACGTAAAGCATAATAATAATAATAATAATAATAATAATAATAATAATAATAATAATAATTAATAATAATAATACAATATTTCATTAAATTTATATATTTATTTCATCTAGATTTCAAATCTCAACATATAATAATAATAATAATAATAATAATAATAATAATAATAATAATAATAAAGCAGTAATAATAATACACTTTATTTTCTTATTTAATGGTTCCATTCTTGCTAATTAGATTATAGTCGTTTAAATGGCTATGTGAAAAGGAAATTAGAATTAGAATAGAATAGATTTATTTAGCCTGGTGGAGTTAAGGCCATGTGGTCATCTCTTCCATTCACCAGGACGAACATATGTTACATATAAATACAAAAAATTACAATAATAGTCATACTAAACAATTAATTATCTGTCAAATTGAATAATAATGAAAATAATGTCTAATGATACAATAAAATTAAATACAATTAAAGTTTAATTAATGATAGAATGAATACAGAAAGGAATAACAGCTCGAATCTACTATACATAAAAAGAAAAGAAAGAAAAAATACAAAGAAGGTAATAAACTATAATGAATTAATCTATTGCTTATTATACAAGGCATTAGGTAAATATATTAACAAATCTTAGAACTATTTTTATTAAATAATGAAAAAACAAATTATTAATTTATGCTATATAATTAAAATTATATAAAAACTGTAGATACCATAATGATAGAGCCTATCTTCAATAGAAAAAATATATAAGAGTGGAAGTTATGTCTTCTACATACGCCATTCCTATATTCAGTTCAAATTAGATTTTACATTTAATAAGGTACATGATTTATGACCAATATTTTTTTTTTAAATATGCCTTAAGGTTCAAGCAATAAGGGAAAAACCACAATGTATGTCACTCTGAAAATGAACTGATATTTAAGAGGGATAAGGCAACAAACCTGAATCAATCCAGAAATGAGCATACAGTTCTAGTAGGAAAATCCAAGAAAAATTTTTTCTTTAGGGAGAGTGAAACAGAAATGGAAAAAAACTAAAATTAAAATAATTTTGAGGTAGGTAAGCTTAACTTATTTGGGATATATCCTTGGTAAAGAAGCTTCTGATTCCTTTGAAAGCAATTGAATGCAAGCAGTGGATTTAATGCCCTGCTTTTTCTGTAGGACTTAAAGTAGGGTCCACTCAGCATTATGAGAAAAAATGAATAGTCTAGCGAAATTCAGTTAAGAAAATTAAAACTAAGATTAAGGGATTGTATCATAACCATGAGACTCTTATCTGCTATCTTGTATTTAACAACCATTTCAGTCAGTCTTGGCTCTTTTTGAAGCTTTCATACTGTAGATTTATTATTAAATGTTTATATTAGGTTATTATGTTTTGTTTTATTATGAGCTAATTTTATGTGTAACTTACAAGACACTGCATACATAATATATTTTGTAAATCAAACATATTTAGTATAATTTTTCCATTATTATTATTATTATCATTTTTTTAATGGGGTTAATTACTCTCCTTGTCTTAATAATGAGTATTTGCAAATAACTAAAAAAATTGAAGTTTTTTTTGTTGTAAATATAAGAATCTGGTTTTAGTAACTTTCATTCCCATATGTTGGTTTGAATGTAACAGCAATATTGACCATTGGCATAGCAGGGGTGAGAAGCACATAAGCTAACAGGTGGCACAATTTTGCTGACATATGGAACATATTGCTAAAAGAAACTCACTTACATCATGCAAATAGCAACACAAATCTTCAATCTCACATGTTTTGACAGTAAGTTAGCAATATTATTAATGTCATTATTATATGACAGCTAAAAATTATATTTTTAATGCTGTCATACTGAGGGTTTTGTAGGTGTGACATTGCTCACAATAGTTGTACCTGTTGTGTTTTTGGGTGTAAGATTTCACAGTCAAGGCTCATAGCTATAGAATTAAAATAACACATGAAAACTAGGTTAGCTTCAAGATATCAAATTTATAGAAATGGCATTAAACAAGTAAGCCGACAAGCTAACCATTATAGGTTTAAGAGTTTTTAATATGTATATTAATTTTATGACTCAAAAAGTCTGAACCAAAGCCTGGTTACAAAAGTCCTAACTGTAGGTCTATTTATAACATGTTCTTTGCAATTTACAATGTTATTTGTATAAAACATCACTTTAACCGTTTACAATTATTTTTCCATCTGTAAACAATGTACAAAACCTATTAGTTCCATATAATTTATGTAATTTTTGTATACATTAACTTCCTTCTCATCCATCCAGTAACAAAGTAAATTTTATTGGCTATGAATACTATAATAATATGCAGTGGTGGCTTGTAGCTTTGAAGTTAGGTGAAAAGCTAGTAAGAAATATTATTTGTACACTCACTCACCTTAATTATTATTAAACTCATCTATTTATTGTTTATCAAATCAATCCTTCAGTCCTTTAAAGCTTCAAACTTGTTGGTGATATCTTCAAAGAGTGGGTGTACCTTCGTTGACGGCAGTTGAAGTTCTCTCTATTCCTACAGTTGAATTTATTGCTAAAAGCAAGGCCAACAAAACAATTTCTGTAGACATAAATTAATGAGTAATTTGTTACATCTTACTTCATAGTGTTTTCTTAAACACGGGAACTGCAGTTCTCAAAAGGTCACATCCCTTTAATTTACTTGATTAAGAAAATCTGGTTGTCATAATGGCAGTTGAAAATTAAAGGGACTGACCTTTTGAAAACTGCAGTTCCCATGTTTAAAAAAACATAAATTATAAGGTAAGATGTAAAAATGACTCATTAATTTATGAATTAAAAACCTTATAATGTTATTTCCCATATTAAACTTGAAATTTCTGTAGAGTAAGAGAGAAGCAGAACCATGGAAATTCCTTAAACCATGACCATTTGAAACTAAGATTATAGTTGTAATCAAATGGTAAAGAGAAACATTTATATTTAATTTTAGGAAGTTATATTTTGAGGTTATTTTAATTATATTATTTTTTTAGTCTGATCATCTTACCTCAATGTTAATGTTGATTTGTTCTTGAACATGTTTCAAAACAATTCTGTTTTATCATCAGCTTTTCCAGACTGGTTTTATTTATGTTGCATTATGTTGCACACCCTGGATGTCAATGTCAGCTCCATCCTGTGGTTGGCCAAAGAACCTCCAAACAAGGTCACGCTCCATCGGTATATCAAAATTCATAACTCTGTTTTTGTTCTTCTGAATATAAATTTTATATAATATTTATATTCATAATATAAAATATAAAATTTAATATAATATTATATAAAATTTATATTCAGAAGAACAAAAACTTAGTTATGAATTTTGATATACCGATGGAGCGTGAGCCAACCACAGGATGGAGCTGACAACAACATCCAGGGTGTGCAACATAATGCAACATAAATAAAACCAGTCTGGAAAAGCTGATGATAAAACAGAATTGTTTTGAAACATGTTCAAGAACAAATCAACATTAATATTGAGGTAAGATGATCAGACTAAAAAAATAATATAAGAAAAATTTATACCTGAACCCTCTTTACCATTTGATTACAATAATTTAGTTGTGTACTTTAATACACTTATTTCAATCATAGTAACAGCTTTAGCTTCTTAATATTAATTTAATAAGATTCTAGTGTTTACCTGAATGTTTAACTTCTTTTGTACCACATATTTGTAGAGATTCAGTAAGACGCCCACAATGTAAATTTTATTTTTCATCTTCATCTTTACAACATGTAAAAGATATTTCCAATAAAACAGACACTACACCATAAACAGGATATATTTAAACCACCCCAACAATAGCTGAATACGTGATAATTTCATACACAAAGCCAGGAAGCAGATGACTATTTTCCTTTCCCTACTTCACTTGAGGTATTTTGTTACATTAGACATCAGTGGGTGACGTCACAGTTGTCATGGTGACCAGCAACGTAAGCTCCACCCCAGAGGTAGGAGCAAGCTGGAAGCAAAATTCCTTCACTTCAGTGCTAGTCGAAGGCCAGAATGACACCACATGGTGTGGGCGCTCTGTGTCACAACGATGAGTCCTGCCTCGTACAATAATACGGAAATATGTTTATACTAAAACCAACATTTGTGATAAGGAAAATAAATTTTAACAATAATTCTGATAAATATAAGGTGAAGTGGCATTTCATCTACATCCCTTGAATAGCCGCCCTTAGTAATATCCTTTTTCCTGGCTTCTCATTTTCCTCACCATGTTCAGCCATGAATTTACTCATGTCTGGAATAATACTAGAACAAGGGTTGAGAAACTCCTGTTCTTGAAGATCTGTGATATACAATGTTGGCTGATCAGGCTTGTCACACCATCACAGAGACAATAAATTAAATTAAATTACTTGGATAACATGAGTGAGCAGAAGTTTTAAAATGAATAATTAAAACATTTTGTCTGTTCATTCTTACCTCTTAGAGTTGTTTTTTGTCGAACATATGTTTCAGAGCTTCTTAGCCCCATCGTCAGCGATTACAGACTGAATTTTCTCATGTCGTCGGCCCTGATTCTTGATTCCTGCTCTCTTTGCCTCTGGTCCAATGAATTTACTAACGAGGTTCCTTTCTGCGGCAATTATGAACTTTGAAATTCTATAGTATAATGATACTCAACTCCTACATCTTTAAAAAATCACCCTTTGTAGTGAAAAACGTGAAAAATATGCATGCATTTCCAGAATTGAACCTATGTTCTATTTCTTGATGCATTTCATTCCTGTTTGTAATTATTGATCCTAGGTGTTTTAATTCAGCCACTTCTTCAAAATTTCCCTCACTTGTCATTAGCTGTCCATTTGCATTATATAATACATTGAAACATATACTGTTGTAATTTTGTTTACAGACATGATTGTTCAGTGATTCAACTAAAGCCGCAGCTTTAGTAACCAACACCTATGGAGCTTTCAGGACCTTCCACAAGTCCTACAGAAAAGACAGCTATTAAATCCCAGTTGTCTTTTAATCAGGATTTGTCAGAAGTTCCTGATGAAACAAGGTGAAGTACATATTATATTAAAAACTATAATAATAATAATGTGTTAAGGTAGAATTTTTTATCACTCACCTCATATTGTTCTTCTTATTTGACTATAAACTAGTTTCAGAACATAGTTTCTGTTCCATCCTCAGTATCGTCACGACCGTTGTTCTGTCATCTTGAAGAGCTGTCCTTCGCTCCTTCCACTGGCTGACTGAGAAAACCTCAAAACCAGGTCATTCTCACCGGGAATTTCAAAGTTCATCAATTTCTTCTTTTCGTTCTTTTGAATGTAGATCTTTTCCCAAACAGTAAGTTCTTTTGATTTTTTTATTTGTTTTAATAATTTAGCTTCTTTCTCGATAAGATGTTTTTCAGACCATGCATGGGCAGCCACTGCAGATTTTTCTACTTCCCCTTTCTTGACAAAACCAAAAGAACTTACTGTTTGGGAAAAGATCTACATTCAAAAGAGCGAAAAGAAGAAATTAATGAACTTTGAAATTCCCGGTGAGAATGACCTGGTTTCGAGGTTTTTTCAGTCAGCCAATGGAAGGAGTGAAGGACAGCTCTTCAAGACAACAGAACAACGGTTGCGACGATACTGAGGATGGAACAGAAACTATGTTCCAAAATTAGTTTATAGTCAAATAAGAAGAACAATATGAAGTGAGTGATAAAAAATTCTACCTTAATGAATATACCTCATAGTGAGAATTCCTAAAATAAGTAATAATAATGTATTCTTAATATTTTTACCAATACAATCAAAGCTCCTTATTCACGGGGGATATGTTCCACAATTATGCCGCGAATACAGAAACCGCAAATATGGAATGGTAATTTATATGGGTATATAGGGAATCCGTTCCAAAGTTCCAAAATAGAATAAAAATTTTCAAAATAAAATCAATTAATGAGAGATTTTGTACAATTTCCATTAATTATTACTGTCAGGCTTAGACAAGGGCTTAAAGAACTTAGTAATTTCTTCCTGTTTTGCCGCTTTTATAAGGTTTTTCAATTCAGATTGATATTAAGCTGTGAATTCAGCGATAGAACTCCTTATTTTGTCTTCGGATTTCTTGATGAATCGTACAGTTGATTCATTAACCTTGAAACAGCGTGATATAGATACAAATGATTTGCCAACATGTAAACAGGCAAACATTTCTATTTTTACTTTAAGTGGCATCACTACTTTTTTCCATTTTGGAACTAATTTTCTTTCCTAATATTTGACATTATAAATTAGCAACAAAGCAGAAGAGACACGTGTTATTCAATCAAAATTATTGCAACTAATGACAAGTTGAAACAATAAAACACAGATCGTGCCAAGGGCAGCATTTATAATGGTCATAGTGGCATGTGAATTACGGCGGCGGTAGCTTTTAATGATGAACTTCAGGCTTAGTGACAATAAAGCTTTTTTACTTTGATGTTAATAAAGTTAGAGAAGAATACACCACCAAAACATCTGGAAAGGAATAGGAAAATCTACAAGCTTATGACATTACTACATTACAAAGGAAATCTTACTTTTACTTTTTGAGGGCCTCTCCACTTTTCAGCAGTTACCCTGTATTCCCATTCGCCATTCTTGCCGATCACGCCATTCATTCTCCTCCAGACCTCGGCCGTTCATCAATCTATGGATCTCTCCTCTCCAAGTTGTTCTTGGCCTGCCCCGTTTCCTTCTACCAGAAGGTGACCATTCCAAAAGAGTTTTGGGCCACCTATCATCCTCCATTCTCCTGACATGGCCATACCACTGAAGAGCTCGTCTTTCGATCCTTTCCACCACTGTCTCCTCCAAAGGAAATCTGCAGTAGCAATATTCAGGCTGCTAACGGGACATGACTGCTTGAATAAACACCTACACAGAATTGGCATAACAGATTCACCTAAATGCTCTTTTGCAATTTAAATGAAGATATGGAAAGAAACCATCTGCTCCGTTGTCCAGCTTTTGTAGAAGAGACCAGCCTTTCTGCTAAATATTGGAGTGCAAGAGAGCGAATGATTTCATTATCAAGTGCTCGACATTAGATACCAACCAACCAACTTTGATATTAATTTGTCTATTTGATTTGAAAACGCTCCTTGTACAAAAACTGCCTTGACACGTGCCTGCAGTAAATAAAAAGTTGCCAATGGTTAATAAAAGATACTAATCCTTCCAATATACTGACTGGATTCACGAACAAAGAAATTTTGAGCTGCGAATATAGGAACTGTGTCGCAAATTTTTAACCCATGAATAAGGGAACCGTGAATAAAGAGCTTTTACTGTTTTTTTATTTAACTTTTATAGGAATTAATCACTATGAGGTTTAATTTATGGTGAAATTAAATGTTTCTTACCTCTCCTCTTCTAAGTAGATCGCGATTTCGAGACCATAACGGTCTCATCTTCAGTACAATCTTGGCGACTGATGTTATGTCGATGGGAAGAAACTCTTCTTTTTCCCTCTGTTGGTGTAAATTTTGACCTGATCCCGAGGTTCATCGGTCCACCAACAGAAGGAAGAAGAAGAGTTTCTTCCGATTGCCATAACATCAGACCGTTATGGTCTCGAAATCGCGATCTACTTAGAAGATTTATATGAGGAGAGGTAAAAAACATTTAATTTCACCATAGCTTTTACTGTATTATATTTCATTGCACTAATTTGGTTAATAACTTATGTAAGTAATTATTGATGTAACTGAAATGAAATCCTATTTTCTTTCAGTTCAGAATGGCATTTTTCAATTCCTCGAAGATATGTGGTTGCTATTATGGCATTTCTTGGTTTCTGCAATCTGTACGCTTTACGAGTCAATCTAAGTGTTGCTATAGTAGCTATGACAGCTAATTATTCTTATGTTGTAAATGGAACTGAAAAATATGTAAGTATTTCACTCTTAAGTCATATATCTTAAACTTAAGCCTCCTGAATGCTCAATAAGATAGTTTAGTGAATTCTGAAGGAATGAAGCTGTTGTTGTTGTTCTTATGGAAAGATTTTTGAAAACATTTTACAGGTCCATTCCATAGTAATTCTGCCCGAGGGCAGGTCTTTCACTGCAATTATAACATTTTCATGCTATGCTTTGCAGCTTTAGTAGGGAATTATAGGTGTGGTAGCTTCCCGTTGCTTTCCACATCGGTGAAGGATGATGATGATGATAAGGATGATGTTCGGGGACCGTTGGGCCCTAAGTTTTCTGACATTTGTCTTACAGGTGAGGAAAAACCCTGAAAAAACCTCACCCAGGAGTCTGTCCCAACTGGGAATCGAACCCAGGCCCACTGCATGACAAGGCAGCACACTACCTCAAGACCACAGCAGTGGACATTTTACAGGTCTTCACCAAAAATTATTGTGACCAAAATTTATATATACATAATTAATAAGTTTAGGAAGTAACGATTTTATTTAATATTCATTAAAGATTCAGAAATTAACACCTCATCTCATAATTGTTTCTTGGGAACATGTTTTAGAAGGATTCCCTTCTATCTTCAACTCGTAACTGACTGATATAATACGAGCTGAAGATGGAAAGGAGCACTTCTGAAACATGTTCTCAAGAAACAACAAATTATAAGGTGAGGCGTTAATTTACGATTCTTTAATGATTATTTTATAAATATGTATATCTATATATGTGTGTGTCCTTTAATACTCTAGCAGTCGCAATTTTTGTTTTATCAAAACTAATCTTGGCACATAGCAATCAATTAAAAAAGTAAGTGTGCCTTTCGATGTTTTTTATTATTCATTTCATAAATCACAATGATGGAATTTACAACATATATAAGAGAAAAATTTGCGTTTAGATTGTAACTCGCCCTGGTAGATCAGTTGGTAGAGCATTGGCCTGGAAAGCCAAAGGTCCTGGGTTCGAATCTCAGTCTGGGCATATAATTTATCTCTTCAAATATCTTTTGGACATGTTTCAATACTCTTGAGTAATAAAACATGTCCAAAAGAACTCAACATTTTATGAGATAAGATAACAGAATCACCTTATTTATTAAGAAGAACCTATTGTAATTTATGAAGTTGTCATTTGGTTGGTACTTTAAGGGTCGTATTTATGAACACATTAGACCGTAAAAGTCATTCTCTGCTACTCTGCTGAGAAAGTTGCATCCAAAGACGTTTTTGCATACTCAAAAATCTGTTCATGCAATAATAATTGTCGAAATTCCTAAGCTACCTGGCGAGGTCACTTTGCAGAGAACGAATCGTGAGCAACCCGATGGGAACCGATGTACTTTTGAAACCTTGCTGCTTTATCCAAGACGTTAGACCTCGAAGACTTCGATGATGTTTTTGGTATTCGCGGAGAAGAGGAATTTGATAGAGTCTACCAATGAATTCAACTGGAAGAACAGGAGAATCGGCATAATATCGCGTGATGCAGACATTGTCGTATACGGTTTTATTTGCGGGACACAAGCGTAAATGCGTTCCTCTAGCAGACAAAAATAACGGAAGTGGTTTTATCGCTGAGAATTCTGGGTAATTTCTTGTCAATATTACGAAAAAAACTAAGCTACTCGCTAATTTGAACTTTGCACATTCTCACGGAAAACTCAGCTCACCAGAGACTAATGTATTTGCATGCGGCCCTAAAACTACCTTATAGTAATAATAATAATAAAGTTTTTTTTAAACTGGCAGAACTAAGGCGACTTATGTTTTGCAGAGACAAGATTATCCATGGAGTACAGAAGTTCAAGGGCTAGTACTGAGCTCTTTCTTCTATGGCTACATAGTTACGCAGATACCAGGGGGCTGGTTGGCTACACGGGTAGGAGGCAAGAAAATGTTTGGACTTGGTGTCACTATATCTGCATTTATTACACTGCTGACACCTGCTTTTGCTTCCGCAAATCTCTACCTCTTAGTACTGGGTCGTGTGATTGAGGGTTTAGCAGAGGTAAGTTTCCGCTTTGTTTTATGTGTTTTTATAAAAATATTACACTGGTGTCCAAAATTAAAGCAGCAATCATAAATGTAGAAAAATAAATATATCTTCTTCTTGTAAGCCCATGGAACATGGAATTACTGAAGATGAAACCAATAAGGTTTCAGAACTGGTCTAATTAGAAGACATGATATGAGATGTGGTGAAAAAGAATTTATTTTACATTTGAATAAGTCTAACTT
The DNA here is from genome assembly GCA_030220185.1 of Diploptera punctata. Lineage (NCBI taxonomy): Eukaryota > Metazoa > Arthropoda > Insecta > Blattodea > Blaberidae > Diploptera > Diploptera punctata. The sequence goes on along the minus strand of JASPKZ010003887.1, from coordinate 1,769,415 downwards.
TCGATGTTTTAACATTTCTCATTGAAGGTCAAATTATATTTGAAGAGAAAAAATATATAAGAATCAAAATGAATCAGAAATTCTTCTTACCTCATACTTCTATGTTTTTTAAACTCGGCACACTAATAATAAAGTTAACACCCCAGACAACAAAAAATCTGGAATTTATCAAATTGAAAAACAAAAAAGGAACTTGGAAACTCATAAAAAAGAACACTTTAGAAACATAAAGAATGGAGAAATTGAAAAATCAGCTATAGCAGCACATAGTTTATTAGAGAATCATAGAATTGAAAAAGAAGCAAAACTTTATCTATCCAAACCTTTGGATTTAACAGTTTGGGAAAAGATATATAATCAAAGAAACCATTCTAGAACCATGAACTTCGAGATTCCAGACGAACCAAGCTTGATTACAAAATTCTTAAAAAAATACACCAGATGGCAGTTTAGAAAATGACTCCTTCAAAAGAACACCAGATGGCAGTTTGGATAATTACCGGCAAAAGAAAAAATTGACAGTCGTGAAAACAGCTGATGATGGTGACGATGGTTGCTGATACTGCAGTGCTGTGTTTAAAAAACATAGAAGTATGAGGTAAGAACAATTCACAATTCATTTTGATTCTTATCAATAAAACCTCTTTTTCTCCTTTCTTTTAAACTTAATTTGTAGGATTTTCATCCTGTTTATTTCCAAAATCGCTCCTCGGAGCAAGACGTATTGGATGTGCATTCACTGTTTATCCATCTCTTGGCTCGTCTCCCTCATAATGTTAAAAATTCCCAAATTTAATAGATTAAAAAATATATATATGCCAAGATTGGGGTTTGAACCCAGGACCTTTAGTTTTATATGCTAATGCTCTGGCTCTGTGTATAAAGCTAAAGGTCCTGAGTCTAGGCATATATTTTTCTCTTCAAATATAACTTTTTAGGAATTCTGATTGTAACAGGATACTATTCAACTTCTCTCTCATAATAATATTTTCTGAAGTCTATTACAGTATTTGTAAATGTATACATGAAGTTATATATTTTTAGGGAGTTGTATATCCTTCGATTCACTCTGTTTGGAGTTGCTGGGCACCACCTCTGGAGCGCAGTCGTCTTGCTACAATAGCTTTCTCAGGCAGTTACTTCGGAACTGTTGTATCTCTTCCATTGTCAGGAATTCTTGCAGAATATTTAGGCTGGCCATACATATTTTACTTCTTTGGTAAGCATATAAGCTTTTATCTATAATTACTAGACCTCAGAATTTTAGGCATGAAAAATGTATGTTTAAAACACCTGAATAGATTACAAAGGTGATGTAATTAGGCACTATTCTTTAATCTTCTTCTCTTCTTCTTCCTTCCAAGTATTAGGCCAAGGCCTGTTACGATCCTATAGAAAATTTTCCCTCCCCGGGAAATTCTCATATAAGACTTGAAAGCATAATAATAGTCCCTTCGATTGGTTGCTGGCCAAAGGAAGGCAAGACCAGTGATGGGGCTGCCATCTTATAGCCTCTGGTCAGGCTTTTCTGGAGAAGAAAAGAAAATAAATGAAAGAAGAAAGGAAAGACTCCCTAGCCCTCGGATGCCCTAATAGCGTCGGGGTCGAAAAAAACAAGAGTTAACCAAGAGAGATTAGATAGTAAAGTTAAAAGAGTGCAAAACACAAGTAAGTGGAAGAAATGTTTTGCTCAGCTTGGGCACCTTCTGGTCGCCATCCACATATCCCCTAGATGAGGACCCCTGAGGGTCTTTAATCTTAGGCAAGAAAAAAATGTATTTCTGGTATAGTTGGACCAATGGATCTGTGCCCCCGTAAGAAATGCGAACTAAACACTAATTCCGTTTCTCCCTCGGTAAATTATTTCCCTACCTGCATTCTTGCCTGTCTCTATTTTCTATCTCTCTCTTTCTCCCCTTCCATTACTCACAGTTTTGAGCTTTCTTGCGGGATATTATTTGCACCCACAGTCCAGCGTTGTCAACTCAGTATCAGTATGTTATGTTATATAGTATGTAAACTGTAAATTATTATCATTAGCTTAATTCATAAGCATAAATTAGAATTCCTGTATAGTATCAGTATGATATATAATATGTAAATAATATCGTAGCATGTAGTAACTTCGCCATAGCCGGTCCCTAGCCCGGATGAGAAAGAAGGAGGGCACATGATTGTGTATTCATACCTAAAATTTTATAATTTTGTTAGGACTTCAAGATTACGTTCCGAATCTAACCAAATAAGACAACGAGGTGAAGGAGAAATATTTATGACGAAACATTTATCTTTAAAAACAACATATGTAAATTCCCTTCACGTAATTTCCATTTAACCAACAAATATCCACTGTTATAACTATATCCATTAATCGTAGAAATCAATCAGTGTCATTAGACCTACTTAAATTAAATATGAAGAAGTAATAATTAACCTTACAATATTCAAGAGCCTGACACCGGGGGAAGTTTGGCAACGTCCCTACTCGGTCAGTTACAGTGGCTTCTATTTGTCGTAGTGGGAGGGGAGCACGGTGGAATCGTGTGAGAACTGACGTGTAATTTTCGAAGAACGGTGCCAGCGCTACAGGGGCGCAGATCCATTGGTCCGACTATATCTAAAATAGGCATAAAATAATTACTTATGCATGAAAGTAAGTATTTTTACTTTGATGTTATACTTTGAATTAACATTTTCGAGAATTGGATATAATTTTATTTTAGAAAGAAAAATTACGTTCGAACCAGGATCGAACCCTGGATTTCTGACTCTGTAAATAAACTATAAGTATTTTAATTTTGTTGAGTTGTTTATTGACTTACCTCATACTTCTTAACTCCTTCGCAGATCTAGATTTTGTCACCGTATTTGTGACATTCTCAATGCTGTTCACGTTCACAACTGACGTCCAATGGTCTCCTCTCCTGCAGACTGACCTCCGCACCATCTGATGGCTGACCGACGAACTTCCAAATCAATCCCCTCTCCTTATCACTGGGTATTTCAAAATTCATAGTTGTGTTTTTATATTCTTGCATATGTAAATTTTTTCCCAAGTAGTGAGTTCCTTCGTTTTTTCCAATTGTTTAAGTAATTTTGTTTTGGTTTCTATTCTGTGTTTTTCTGACCAGGCATGTGCAGCTATTGCAGATTTTTCTGTTTCTCCATTTTTAACATTTCTGAGGTGTTCCTTTAATCTTGTATTTAAATTCCTTTCTGTTTTTCCTGTGTATGTCCTTCCACAATCTGTACAATTAATTTGATAAATTCAGAATTTTTTGCAGTCTTCAATCTTTTCATTTTTGTTGGTTTTTTATTAGAATAAAATAGAAACCAAAACAAAATGATTTAAACAATTGGAAAAACCAAAGGACTCACAATTTGGGAAAAAATATACATATGCAAGAATAAAAACACAACTATGAATTTTGAAATACCCGGTGATAAGGAGAGGGGATTGATTTGGAAGTTCGTCAGTCAGCCATCAGAGGTCAGTCTGCAGGAGAAGAGGCCATTGGACGTCAGTTGTGGGAATGTCACAAATGCAGTAAAGAAACTCGAGTCTGCAAGGAAGTTAAGAAGTATGAGGTGAGTCAAAAACAACTCAACATAAATTACAAAAGATGTTAAAGGGTCTCAAAATTAAAATTGAAGAAAATAAATTGTTAGTAGTGAGTAGAGAACATATTTTTATCGACTCACCTCATATGATTTCAAATTTCTTTGATACCGACGGTTTCAGACAATATCATGTCCCTCTTCAGTCATGGCTTCCACTGATGAAATTCTGTGATTGTTGATTTCTCTAATGACGTCACCTCTTGTGCTGCCATCATATGAGGTGAGTTGATAAAAATATGTTCTCCACTCACTATTAATGATATAACCTCATAATGTTTACTTCCCAATATTAATTTAAATATAAAAAAATTGTGTTTAATAAAATTTAATAAATACAAGAAGTAACGCCTCTTGACTTAAAAAATTGTATTTTGGAATGTGTACACATTAATTTGTATGATGTTGTTTTGTGTTTTTCAGGTGCGCTAGCGTTAATATGGTGTATACTATGGTGGCTACTCGTGTCGGAAACTCCACAAAGTGATCGAAGAATCACAGATGCAGAAATGGAATACATACGATCATCAATAGGTCCCTCAGCAAATCATATCAAGGTGGTAATGTATCATTCATAGTACTAACACCTGGTGTTGGGAGTAACCTGGCAAATTCACAAGCCTTCATTTAACATTACTGATGCTTGCAAACAGAGATATTATTAACAATTTAAAAAATAACAGACCAAATAGGTAAATATATGTGTTAACAGACCTTGAAATACTCATAGCATGACAATACTAATAAAATTCATTGTTAAAACCGTTGAGGTGGAGAGTCATAAAATAAAATAAGTTAAAATATACCTTCTTAGGTAAAATCCGTCGTCCTCAGCTTATAAAATATGTAATCTTTATGCCTGTAGGCCTTTCAGAACATCCGTTCCATCACGACAAAGCCACATTAGGACCAGCAGCATCAACCATCATATTGGATGTTGTAGTGAAGAGTGACCTGCTGAAGATGGAACAGATGTTCTGAAAGGCCTAAAGGCATAAAGATTACATATTTTATAAGCTGAGGACGACGGATTTTATCTAAGAAGGTATATTTTAACTTATTTTATTTTATGACTCATAGCATGACATAATTGTAGCTAAAAGTGCAGAAGAAGGCGAGGTGACTGAATTTATACCCCTAGGAAATTTTTCAGTACTCTTTTTTATAGGAGGCTGAATGGGACCCAGATCCATTCTAAATAAAAATAAGTTAAGAAAAATCTCCCAGAAACAAACTCATGCTACAGCCTTGTCTGAGTTATTTGATCTTCTTGTATCTTAAAATATATATACAGTCAATATGCCCATTTCACCAATAAATGTTTAAAATGGTCAACAAGTTTCTACAGCCAAGCTGTCATTCTCAAGACCAGATATTGACTGTCAATATCTGGTCTTGAGAATGACAGCTTGGCTGTAGAAACTTGTTGACCATTTTAAACATTTATTGGTGAAATGGGCATATTGACTGTATATATATTTTAATATTGTATCACCAAGAAGATCAATTGTGTATTAAATTCTTGTATCTTGTAAGCCCATTTTTCCCTTAACAGAGATTTAGGCGCTCTCCCCCTACAGGGAAGAATTTGAACCATACTAATTTAGTAACACTTGTTTTCGTATAGATGTCATTTGAGTGGTGCATGGTCAGCGTTCTGCCTCATACTGACATCTAGAAAACCAAGGTAGTACCAGGACGGGAAAATTCGGTAAATTTTGCTTAGAGGCCTTTTCATTCAGGCTTAAGGATCTTTTACGAGCCTGAAAATCTTCAGACTCAGGACCCACGGCTTAAAGTCCCTCCCGGAGGACTTGCTCCTTGGATTTTTCCATCCTAAAAAATCCATCGACCCTGGTCGAGTTTGAACCCGCGACCCTCGGGACCAGAGGCAAGGAGCATAACCACTAGTCCACTGCAGCCGGTGGATCCAATATCAAAATAGCCATGGCATATAGGTGTAGAAGGCCTTTGGCTACCAGGTGACTCGTCTCACATCTACATATGTTAATTATAGAGGTCCCCCAGCCATTATAGCTGGTTTTCTCTATCTGAAGCTGCTACTTATTGTAGTTAACTAAATTTGTCGTGATCCTGGATGAGCAGTGGTCCCATACAGCCTGAAATTCCATTAGAAAATTTCTTTCCTCACAGGGAATTAAACCAGATAAGTCCCAGAACTTTGCATGATGTGTTAAACCACTAGGCTATGGTGCAGGACTCTGATCCAATATTGACCAAATGAAATGTGATTTCAAGGATTGAAATTGCTTTCCTCGATGTTTCATTGCCTGCTGTGGGAATTATCATGCCATATGTATTTAATTTAATCTTATTTAAAGAGAAAAATTATACGCTCAGACCGGGACTTGAACCCGGGACCCTTGGTTTTCTAGTCCAAGTACTCTACCATTTGAGCTACCTGAGCAAGTACCGATCTAAACGCAAATCTTTCTCTATATACGTTGAAATTCCCGCCCCAAATGCTTTGAAGCCTTTGCTTCTATCTTTGCAAATGGCGGCTCCTATATTAAGAAGACATATTTGGGAATTATACATTACATTATAAATGCCAGTACGGCTATTTTCAATGTTTTTATTATTAATTTCATACATCTCAATGATGGATAAATCATATTTAAAGAGAAAAATTATACACTCAGACCGGGACTTGAACCCGGGACCCTTGGTTTTCTAGTCCAAGTGCTCTACCATTTGAGCTACCTGAGCAAGTACCGATCTAAATGCAAATCTTTCTCTATATACGTTGAAATTCCCGCCCCAAATGCTTTGAAGCTCTTCTGAGCGTATAATTTTTCTCTTTAAATATGATTTATCCATCATTGAGATGTATGAAATTAATAATAAAAACATCGTAATTTAATCTTGCTTAATAATTTCTAGTTTTGCATTATGTGAGTTATTCATTCTTGTGAATTATATTTTATAGAAGAATTAAATTAATGTTTTTATTACCTCACCTCATATCCTTTATCTTCTAGACTGCAGTTTCGTAGCTTATCTCCATCATCAGTAGCCTCTGGTCGACCGGTGTTATGTCGTTTCTTGGCGGAAGTAAAAAGAAAACTGCCAAGAAACAACATAACACCGGTCGACCAGAGGCTACTGACGATGGAGATAAGCTCTGAAACTGCAGTATAGAAGAAAAAGGATATGAGGTGAGGTAATAAAAACATTAATTTAATTCTTAAATTAAACCTCATTGTGTTCTTTCCCTGTGAAAGTTAAATATATATTTTATGGATTATTATCTTTTTTATTTTCTCAGGAGTAGCTACTGTAACATCTTGCAATGCAATTAAATTAATTATTCCAATATTTCAGCTTTATGAAGTGTTGATATCAACTTATCTCCCTTCTTCATAGAACATCAAACATAAAAAAAATATAATATTAAAAAGATTGTATCATCTGACCTCATACTGTGTCTTTTATTTAGACCGGTTTCAGAATAAGTTTTATTCCATCTTCAGTATTTTGATGACCATTGTTCTGTCATGGTGATGCACTGCTTCTTCCCCATCTGTTGGTAGACCAATGAACCTCCAAATCAAGTCACATTCCCTGCAAATATCAAAATTCATTAATTTCTCCTTCTTGTTTTGTTTAATGTGGATTTTTTCCCAAGCTGTGATTTTAGATTTTTTTATTTGTTTTATTTGCCTTCTCTATAAAATATTACACACATCATTGCCTTATTATTTATCACACCGCTTCACTAGGCTACACATAAATTAGATACCCGATTCCTTGAGCACAGTGTCCTTTATATCCCACCTCATCATACTACCTATTATTCAAAATCTTTTACTATTTCTCTTGCTAGAACATGGAATTCCCTTCCACCCTATGTCAGAGACTGCCAAACTTTACAATCTTTCGGAAACAAATTGAAAATAAAATTATTAACAGAAACAACTCACTAATATTACTTTTTAAAAATTAATAATTTGTTTGTCATTATTTAATAAAAATAGTTTTAAGATTTGTTGATATATTTACCTAATGCCTTGTATAATAAGTGACAGATTAATTCATTGTAGTTTATTACTTTCTTTGTATTTTTTTCTTTTCTTTTTATGTATAGTAGATTCGAGCTGTTATTCCTTTCTGTATTCATTCTATCATTAATTTAATTTTAATTGTATTTAATTTTATTGTATTATTAGATATTGTTTTCATAATTATTCAATTTGACAGATAATTAATTAATCAATTGAGTTGGTGTTTACTTGATGAAAATCCATATTTATTAATTAATTGTTTAGTATGACTATTATTGTAATGTTGTTTATTTTTTCTTTCACTCACCTCATATTTCATAACTCCTCGCAAACCCAGGGTTTCGTCACATCATTTGTGACATTCTCAATGCTGTGTCACGTTCACAACTGACGTCCAACGGCCTTCAACATCAGTTGTGAACATAACACAGCATTGAGAATATCACAAATGTTGTGACGAAACCCTGGGTTTGTGAGGAGTTATGAAGTATGAGGTGAGTGAAAAAAAAAAACAATATTAAAAAACCTCATAGTGTTATTTCCTATCTACATAACTTAATATTATTGTAATTTTTTGTATTTATATGTAACACATGTTTGTCCTGGTGAGTGGAAGAGAAGGCCACATGGCCTTAACTCCACCAGGCTAAATAAATCTATTCTTTAAGGTAGAATATGTTTATCACTCACCTCATATTGTTCTTCTTATTTGATTATAAACTAGTTTCGGAACATAGTTTCTGTTCCATCCTCAGTATCATCACGACCGTTGTTCTGTCGTCTTGAAGAGTTGTCCTTCTCTCCTTCCATTGGCTGACTGAAAAACCTCGAAACCAGGTCATTCTCACCGGGAATTTCAAAGTTCATTAATTTCTTCTTTTCGCTCTTTTGAATGTAGATCTTTTCCCAAACAGTAAGTTCTTTTGGTTTTTCTATTTGTTTTAATAATTTAGCTTCTTTCGATAAGATGTTTTTCAGACCATGCATGGGCAGCCACTGCAGATTTTTCTACTTCCCCTTTTCTTGACATTCCTGAGAATTCCTAAAATAAGTAAATCTATTCTATTAATTTAGCCTTTCTTCCAATTTGAAAGAACTGGTCAAACGTGAGTGGCCATTGAAGATTTTTCTACTTCCCCATTTTTGATATTCCTAAGATGTTCATATTTTCAAATTTCTTTGTTTTCCCTAGATAGATTTTATCACAATTACCACATTTATCTGATAAATCCTTGATTTGTTTTCTTCCATTTACTCATTTTTGGTGGATTTGGTTATTCTAATGAGGCCAAAATCATTTCTTGGTACCAATCTTATGTTAAACTTTTTAAAATGTTTCGAAACTTGTGATCCTTCAATGGATGATATGTACATATCTTGAATTTTATTGTCCACCGCTGTGGTCTCGAGGTAGCATGCTGCCTTGTCATGCAGTGGGCCAGGTTCGATCCCCACTTGGGACAAATTTCCTGAGTGAGGTTTTTTGGGGTTTTCCCTCACCTGTAAGACAAATGTCAGGAAACTTTAAGGCCAAAACGGTGTCCGGACATCATATGGCCATCATTATCATCATTTATATTCATCTTAGATTAAGTTTAAGATTAAGGACTCTCCTGATGCACCATATCATCATCATCACCCATCATATCATTGGGGCAACGTAACCCGAACCTCAGAAGTTGGTTACAGTTAAGCCAATGCCAGAAGAGAATACCAGAAATGTTGAAAAATGACAAATCTGGGATACTGAATAAAAAATATTTTATTCTTTTTCTTTTAGAAGCATACTTTCATTGATTAATGTTTGTCTTTTGAACTTATTTATTTTCTTGTGCTTCCTTCAAACCTATTCTCTATGCTACATTAATTATGTATTCTTCTTATTTTCCATAATTCTCTCTGTTCATGGGTATGTTTACTAATCAAACTATTGATAAATGTTTCTTTGTGAGGAATGTGATTAAATCTAGAAGCTTATATAGTTATCTGCATGTGTCTTCTTTCTGTATACATTTCAAATTCTATCTCATTTTCTTCATATCTCATTAAATTTAAATCTAAAAATAGTATTTTTCTGTTGATTCAGTTTTCATATTAAACTTTATAGTTTTACTCTATGATTCACAATAGCAATTATATCAACACATCTACATATTAAATTTGAAGAGAAAAATTTTGCGTCTAGATCGTAACTCGCCTCGGTAGCTCAGTTGGTAGAGCACTTGGCCCGGAAAGCCAAGGGTCCCGGGTTCGAGTCCCGGTCTAGGCGAAAATTTTTCTCTTCAAATTTAATTTATCTTTCATTGAGAAATGTTAAATTAATAATAAAAACATCATTAGAGGCCTTACTGGCTTTTAAAGTAATATTAAATTTCCAATAAATGTCTTCTTAACTAAGAAGCCGCCATTTGCAAAGATAGAAACAATGGTTTCAAAAGCATTTGGCGATAGGGAATTACAACGTATATAAGAGAAAAATTTGCGTCTAGATCGTAACTCGCCTCGGTAGCTCAGTTGGTAGAGCACTTGGCCCGGAAAGCCAAGGGTCCCGGGTTCGAGTCCCGGTCTAGGCAAAAATTTTTCTCTTCAAATTTAATTTATCTTTCATTGAGAAATGTTAAATTAATAATAAAAACATCATATCTACATATTGTTTAGTTGTTTCTTGACTCACCTCATACTTCTTAACTCCCACGCAGATTCGAGTTTCTTCACTTCATTTGTGACATTCTCAATGCTGTATCACGTTCACAACTGATGTCCAACAGCCTTCTACCCTGCAGACTGACCTCTGTGCCATCTGATGGCTGACCGACGAACTTCTAAATCAATCCCCTCTCCGTATAACCGGGTATTTCAAAATACATAGTTGTGTTTTTATTCTTGCATATGTAATTTTTTTCCAAAATGTGAGTTCGTTCAGTTTTTCCAATTGTTTAAGTAATTTTGTTTTGGTTTCTATTCTATATTTTTCTGCCCTCCATGGTATCTTTACCTTGTCGTGGTGGAGTGGCTTGTGTGCTTAAATGATCCTGAGAGCTATGCCGGCGGTAGCATTGCTGCCGATAGGGTTACCCATGCCGGACTGGTCCAAGGTGATAAGCCAGACGAAATAAGTACCTTGGTCGAAAGAGTGACGATCTTTCACCGTAAAAATACAACCGTCAAGAAATGCGGACATGGGTTCTACTGGGGTAAAATTTTCCGGAGGTCAAATAGTCCCCCATTCGGTTCTCCGGGCGGGAACTACTTCAATGAACTCATGCCAAAGGCTCAAACACAGGGACATGTTCCTAGGAACATGGAATGTTAGGACTTTATACAATAGCGGGGCACTAGAGATATTAACGCGGGAATTGGATAAATCGCCCTTGGATATAGTCGCTTTACAGGAAGTTAGGTGGCCAGGAGAAGGTAGTCAGGAATCAGGAAGCTTTTCATTATACTATGGGGGTGCAGAAAGACCTGCATTTGGAACGGGTTTTTTAGTCAGGAGGAGGATCCTATCCGCTATCCGAGATATTAAGTTTGTTAGTGACAGGATATCATACATAATTCTAAAGGGTAAAAGACATGATTTTATAATTGTAAATGTACATGCCCCCACAGAAGATAAAGATGACAAGATCAAGGATGAGTTCTATGAAGAATTAGAATGCTTATTTGATAGCCTTTCACGATATCATATGAAAATTGTCTTAGGAGATTTTAATGCAAAAATGGGGCGGGAAGATATATTCAAACCAACAATAGGCAAATTCAGTCTTCATGAAGATAGTAACGACAACGGGGTTAGATTAGTCACATTTGCCACATCAAAGAATCTCGTTGTTAAGAGCACAACATTTCAGCATAAGGATATTCATAAATACACCTGGACGTCCCCAGATGGAGAAACTCGGAACCAGATAGATCATGTATTAGTGGATAAACGCTGGCACAGTAGCATCATTGATGTTAGATCAGTTAGAGGGACAGACTGCAATTCAGATCATCATCTGGTCAGGGTGAAAATCAGACAACGGCTATCGCTTATGAGAGGAACAAACGCTAAAGATGATTCTGTAAAATATGAATTAAAAAACTTGAAAAATGATGAAATGCGGCAAGAATACTTACTTACTTACTCACTGGCACTATCGAACCCGTAGGTTCATGGCCGCGCGGACATAAGCTCTCCATACATCCCTATCCTGAGCTAATGCTTTCCAATCATTCCCTGTATGATCTACTTCCCTCAAATCATAGTTAATGTTGTTCTCCCACCTCATTCTTGGCCTACCAACTGGGCGTTTTCCTTCTGGCTTTCCTACAAGAAGTTTCCATGCACGTCTTTCATTCCCCATACGCGCAACATGTCCTGCCCATCGCAGTCTACGGGACTTAACTGTTCTTATTATATCTGGCTTCCTATAAAGACCATGTAGTTCATTGTTATGTAGTCTTCTCCATTCACCTGTCTGTTCATCTCTCTTTGGTCCAAAAATTTTCCTAAGAACTTTATTCTCAAATACTCGTAATCTCCTTTCCTCCCTTAAAGTAAGAGTCCATGTTTCGCACCCATATAATATAACTGGTAGAATAATAGTTTTGTATATTTTCAGCTTAACGTTTTTTGAAAGGAGTTGGGACATCAAAAGTCTCTGCAATGCGTAATAGCATGCATTTCCAGAATTGAGCCTATGTTTAATTTCTTTGTGCATCTCATTCCTATTTGTGATTATTGTTCCTAGGTATTTGAATTCAGCCAATTCCTCAAAATTTCCCTCATTTGTCATTAGCTGTCCATTTCCATTATATAATGTATTTCTACGTGTGACCATATATTTAGTTTTACTGATATTTACTTCCAGTCCTAATTCCTTAGTGTTACTCAATAGTGTGTGCGTGTTGGCCTTTAGTATCTCCTCGCTATCGGCCAGTAGAACTACATCATCAGCATAAACTAACAGCTTATTAATACCATTCAGTTGTAAGCCTTCCTCATTCTCTAAAGATTTTATGGCATGCTCTAGTACAAAATTAAATAGTAGAGGAGATAGTGCATCTCCTTGTTTCAACCCATTCTGGATTTCAAAAGTGTCTGAAAACTGTTTGCCTACACGCACCCTACTCGTTGAGCCATTTAGACACATTCGTATAAGTCTAACTAACTTTTTGGGAATTCTGAACTCCAGCAGGATACTATATAACTTCTCCCTCTTAATTGAATCGTATGCTTTTTTGAAGTCTACATATAGTTGATGTACAGTACCATTATATTCCCATTTCTTTTCTAAAATCTGTCTTATACTAAAAATCTGATCTGTTGTAGACCTGTTTTCTTCTAAATGCACATTGATGATCTCCTAGAATGTCATCAATATAGGGAGTAAGTCTGCTTACTAGTATATTTGTTAGAATTTTGTACGAAGTTTGAAAGTAATGAGATGCCCCCCATAGTTGTTGCAATCAGTTTTATCTCCTTTCTTATAAATTGGTACGATAATTGATTCCTTCCATTCATCTGGAAGAGCTTCTTTTTGCCAAATCATACTAAGCAACCAGCGTATCTTGTCCATCAATTTTTCTCCCCTGATTTTATCAGTTCTGCTGGGATCTCATCTGAACCTGAACCTGATGCTTTATACATCTTCAATTTTTCAATTGCCATTTCAACCTCTAATGCACTTGGCTCTGCGACTAGCATTTCTGCTGTCTGTAACTTATCCTCCTCAATGTCCTGTTCTGTATGTACATTTAATAGCTGATTAAAATAACTTTTCCATCTATTTAATATACTCTTGGAATCTGCAATCATATCCCCATTTTCATTCCGAATTATGTTTGTTCTAGCCTGAAACCCTTTCTTCTCTATACTAATTCCCTGATATAATTCTCTAATGTTCAATACCAAATCAAAATTGCTAATAGATTTGAAGTACTGGAATCTTCAGATGACAATGTGGCAAACGAAGAAGAAACTGATATAAATAAAGAATGGGAGGCTATAAGAGATACTATTAAATTGTCAGCATCAGAAAGCATTGGTTGTTTAAAAAAGAGGCAAAACAAGAAATGGTTTGATGAGGAATGTGCCGACATTGTAAAGAAAAGAAAGCTAGCAAAAATTAAATGGTTACACGAGCCAAATGAGGTAAATTTAGAGCAATTGGGTAGTGTTAGACGGGAAACCACCAAGTTACTAAAGAATAAAAAGAGGGAATATTTGAGAGAGAAGATTAATGATCTTGAAATGAATGCAAAAAATAGGAACATTAGAGAATTATATCAGGGAATTAGTATAGAGAAGAAAGGGTTTCAGGCTAGAACAAACATAATTCGGAATGAAAATGGGGATATGATTGCAGATTCCAAGAGTATATTAAATAGATGGAAAAGTTATTTTGATCAGCTATTAAATGTACATACAGAACAGGACATTGAGGAGAATAACTTACAGACAGCAGAAATGCTAGTCGCAGAGCCAAGTGCATTAGAGGTTGAAATGGCAATTGAAAAATTGAAGATGTATAAAGCATCAGGTTCAGATGAGATCCCAGCAGAACTGCTAAAATCAGGGGGAGAAAAATTGATGGACAAGATACGCTGGTTGCTTAGTATGATTTGGGAAAAAGAAGCTCTTCCAGATGAATGGAAGGAATCAATTATCGTACCAATTTATAAGAAAGGAGATAAAACTGATTGCAACAACTATAGGGGCATCTCATTACTTTCAACTTCGTACAAAATTCTAACAAATATATTAGTAAGCAGACTTACTCCCTATATTGATGACATTCTAGGAGATCATCAATGTGCATTTAGAAGAAACAGGTCTACAACAGATCAGATTTTTAGTATAAGACAGATTTTAGAAAAGAAATGGGAATATAATGGTACTGTACATCAACTATATGTAGACTACAAAAAAGCATATGATTCAATTAAGAGGGAGAAGTTATATAGTATCCTGCTTGAGTTTGGAATTCCTAAAAAGTTAGTTAGACTTATCGAATGTGTCTAAATGGCTCAACGAGTAGGGTGCGTGTAGGCAAACAGTTTTCAGACACTTTTGAAATCCAGAATGGGTTAAAGCAAGGAGATGCACTATCTCCTCTACTATTTAATTTTGTACTAGAGCATGCCATTAAATCTTTGGAGAATGAGGGAAGGCTTACAACTCAATGGTATTAATAAGCTGTTAGTTTATGCTGATGATGTAGTACTATTGGCCGATAGCGAGGAGATACTAAAGGCCAACACGCACACACTATTGAGTAACACTAAGAAATTAGGACTGGAAGTAAATATCAGTAAAACTAAATATATGGTCACACGTAGAAATACATTATATAATGGAAATGGACAGCTAATGACAAATGAGGGAAATTTTGAGGAATTGGCTGAATTCAAATACCTAGGAACAATAATCACAAATAGGAATGAGATGCACAAAGAAATTAAACATAGGCTCAATTCTGGAAATGCATGCTATTATGCATTGCAGAGACTTTTGATGTCCCAACTCCTTTCAAAAAACGTTAAGCTGAAAATATATAAAACTATTGTTCTACCAGTTATACTATATGGGTGCGAAACATGGACTCTTACTTTAAGGGAGGAAAGGAGATTACGAGTATTTGAGAATAAAGTTCTTAGGAAAATTTTTGGACCAAAGAGAGATGAACAGACAGGTGAATGGAGAAGACTACGTAACAATGAACTACATGGTCTTTATAGGAAGCCAGATATAATAAGAACAGTTAAGTCCCATAGACTGCGATGGGCAGGACATGTTGCGCGTATGGGGAATGAAAGATGTGCATGGAAACTTCTTGTAGGAAAGCCAGAAGGAAAACGCCCAGTTGGTAGACCAAAAATGAGGTGGGAGAACAACATTAACTATGATTTGAGGGAAGTAGATTATACAGGGAATGATTGGAAAGCATTAGCTCAGGATAGGGATGTATGGAGAGCTTATGTCCGTGCGGCCATGAACCTACGGGTTCGATAGTGCCAGTGAGTAAGTAAGTATTCTATATTTTTCTGACCAGGCATGTGCAGCTATTGCAGATTTTTCTGTTTCTCCATTTTTAACATTTCTGAGGTGTTCCTTTAATCTTGTATTTAGATTCCTTTTCGTTTTTTCTATGTATATCTTTTCACAATCTTTACAATTAATTTGATAAATTCCCAATTTTTTACAGTCTTCAATCTTTTCATTTTTGTTGGTTTTTATTAAATTACCAAAACAAAATTACTTAAACAATTGGAAAAACCGAAGGAACTCACAATTTGGGAAAAAAATTACATATGCAAGAATAAAAACACAACTATGAATTTTGAAATATCCGGTTATAAGGAGAGGGGATTGATTTGGAAGTTCGTCGGTCAGCCATCAGATGGCTCGGAGGTCAGACTGCAAGATAGAAGGCTGTTGGACATCAGTTGTGAACGTGATACAGCATTGAGAATGTCACAAATGCAGTGAAGAAACTCGAGTCTGCTTGGGAGTTAAGAAGTATGAGGTGAGTGAAGAAACAACTAAACAATATTAAAATAAACGTCATAGTGTTATTTCCTATCTACATAACTTAACATATCTACACCAGAATTTGAAAATTAAAGAATGCCCACTGATTATCTTATGTTCAAAACTTCCAGTAAATTGGGAAGTATAAAAATCTGCAATAGCCATTCATGCTTGGTCAGAAAAGCATCACATTTAAAAAAAGGCTAAATTTAATAAAACAAATAGAAAAACCTAGAGATCTTAATTTGGGGGGGAAAAAAATTCCACATTCAAAAAACAAGAAGGGGAAATTAATGAATTTTAAAATTCCTGGGGATGATTTGGTTTGGAGGTTCATTGGGCTACCAACAGATGGAAGAAGAAGCAGTGCATCATGATGACATAACAATGGTGGTGAAAATACTGAAGACTGAATAAAAGTTATTCTGAAACCAGTCTAAATAAAAAGACAGTATGAGGTGAGGTGATCATTTTTTAAATATACGGAGGGTTGTTTCCGATCTCTGATAACGATTTGCCAAGTAGATTGTGAGATTGGAGTGTGAGTCATCAGGACAGGAGTGTGCGAGGTGATCAAAACAGTCAGTGTGCTGCTTCTGTTATACTCGCATGTGTGTTGCTCTCATAATGCCTAGTCAGGTAAACCCGTTTTGGGAAGGGTACATTACTGCCTTTTCCGATGCTAATTATAGTTATTCCGCGATTATTGAGGCTTGCAAAAACGTAATTTTATGGTGACAAAGTGTGGAATTAGCTCAGTGCTTAATAAAAAGGGAAAGGGTCGCTTGGGATTAATTCCAAAAGGAAAAAACGGGCAAATCCATGACCTGCTACTACTTTCACCCCAGATGTAATCAGATAGGTCAAGGTCATTATCTCTGATGGTAACCCTGCCACACAAAGGGTGATTGCGAACAGATTGGGAATATCCCTTAAAACTGTAAACACCATGATAAACAAAGATTTAAACATGGAGAAGCGCCACAAAAGCAGGGTTCATAGATTGTTGCCACGTCACATTGCCGAATGCCGCACCAACAGCAGGAAACTATGAAAAGCACCTGGCAGGAGAAAATTGGAAATTTTTGGTCACACTTGATGAAGCATATGTTTATCTAGGAGACTGCAACAAACCCTGGGCAATTTAATATAGAGAAAGGGGTGAAAAAAAATTTCAAAAGTGGTATGCCGAATGCAGAGAAAGTTTCTCCAATGGATTTATGGTCATCGCGGGATATTGCTACAATGAAAAACTGACCATTCGTAGAGTAGCTAAAAAGGCCAAAATCAACTGCCAGTACTACCAGGAAGAAGTTCTCTCCCCAATTTACCTGACTGAAATCCCAGCTCTCTATGGTACGACAAAAACCAAGTCTGGGTGCACCAAGACAAGGCCTCCAGGTTCAACCTTGGCATTCCTGGAGAAATGGAGCAGGAAACTGGAATACATGCCATTCCATTCAGCAACATCCCAGTGAAGTCTCCTGATGCATCACTGATGGACTTTGTGTCTTTGGGCTCTTCAAAAGGGCACTGGGAAACAGGCGTCCTCGAACAATAAATGGTCTCTAGAAGGCTTATAAAGAGGAGTGGGAACTTTTAGACATGGCTGTCCTGCGTAAGAGTCTTCTGCAGCAGAAACTCTGATGCCGAACCATAGCTCGGGTGAAGAGCCATCAATTAGAGCATGCTCGATGGTGGAGACATGGCTTTTCTTAAAGTAAAACTTAAAAAAATCATTTGTTATCAGAGATCAGAAACAACCCTCCATATAATATAAACCTCATAGTGTTACTTCCTATAAAGTTCAAACAAATCAACCCAAATAACAAAAGAGAAAAATTGATTAATCAGCTAAAATGATTAAGATATAAGTTTGCAATCTTAAAAAAATTAATCTGTAAGAATAATGTAATCAAATCCAAATATAAATCTTAAATATTTCTTCCACCAGAAGAATCCTTCGCATAATGAAGTTATGTACAGCAAGCGATAAAATGTCGAGGAAAGCAACATCGTTCAGGCTTCAGCCCAGAAGATTTTAGTCATATTCCAATGCTGGTCTTGAAAAGCTTATATTATTCATATAGAAACAATCTAACCTAGCTTCCTATCTGTCTAAATCTTTTTTAAGTGAAACAAATTGAAGACATTTATTATAAAAATGTACAATTTCCTTCCTTCTCTAGAATGTTGATCCTCCTTGGAAGAGGTTTCTAACTTCTCTGCCTGTTTGGGCCATAATGATAGCACATTTCAGCGAAAACTGGGGGTTCTACACCCTCCTTACTGAACTCCCTACTTTTATGAAAGGTAATAAACATGTACATAATCAATAACAGTATTTTATAACAGTAACTAAAATTGAATTTGAAATAATACATTTCACCTCATAAAATTAATTTTCTCACCTGGACATGTTTTGGAGCAATAACATATTTTTGGATGGAAATCCATAGGATGAACAAAACATGAAGTTATTAGAACAAATAAAAAAAACTCATGGAACTCAGTATATATATATATATATATATATATATATATATATATATATATATATATATAATGTATCCCAGAAGAATATAATAAGAGTTATGAATTTTGAAGTTCTAGAGAGTTGAGTTTGATCTAGAAATTTACTTACCTAGAACCAGAGACGACTAGATAGAGAAGTCTGGTTTTTAACTAGCTTGCTATCTAGTAAGAGGAGAAGGGAAGCGAACTAGCTCCAACGAGGGATATCTCAACAGCTTCAGAAGCGGATGAAGAAAATTGTTCTCAACAGTAAAGAAGGCGGAAGAGGAAACCTGCAAGCCAAGGGGTAGATGGGACTCCAACGTTAGCAACCCGTCTAGGAGAAGGAAACTCCGAAATAAATCCCCTATCCACTAGGAACGTGGTTGTGCGTCTGGGCTGGTAACACGACCACGTAAAAAATTTCCAAACTCATCTCTCTCACAGTGTTCAGCTGGACGGATTTAATGGACGACGACTTAAGCAGATGTTCAAGGAATGTAGGAAGGACAGTGAAAAGATGGACAGAACAACTGTGAGGTAGAACAGGCAATTTTTGCCTAGCCTGTGAAGTGAAGAAGAAGAAGCACCAGAGGAGCAGAAATTAGCAGACATTGTAGACTCAATTCAAAGAGTTAGAATCTAATAATGAATAAAAAAAATTAGTTTTATCTCACCTCATACTTCGTGTTGTTCAAGCACAGAAAGTGCAGAGGAATCCCTTGCATCGTAATGATGACTGAAGATGGGAGGGGATTCCTCTTGAAAACTGCAGTTTGCATGCTTAAGAACACAAAGTATGCGGTCAGATACAACTCATTTTTTTTATTAATTGTTAATTGAAAACCTCATAATATTATTTCCCGAATTAATTTATGAATAAGTTATAATCTAGTTGAGAATAGGGATAAAGATTTCCAAAACATGCTACAGTGAGATTTTTTAATGAGCTGAAGATTTAGTGTATTATTTGCTTTTCAATTTTAACTTACATCCATTTTTGTTCTATTTCACATTCTTTGTACACTTCTGTAAACAGTAGAATTCTTTTTATACAAAATAAAAATGGTAGAACTATTTCTGTTAAGTGTTTTATGATAATGCACGATTGCCATTTTCACTTATAGTCCAAGATCGGGCTGCAAGATTACTACGTTCGAGTGTATGAACAAAATCAATTTTTTTTCATAAAATTGCAAATGACTGAATACATTTTTCCCGAGTTGCCTATTAAAATTCAACCGCCAGTATGTTTAATTAATTTATAATTTATTTATTTATTCAAAATAATTTGATTCACTTGTTATTAAAATAAATTATAATCCAGTTCGCAGAAATCGATGTATAGAGCTTGAAAAGTTTTGGTTGCCATTGCACACTTGGCCGTAAACCTCCTCGCGGCTATAGCAGTCTGTAACACCGATCAGTAATAAAATGTCGGTAAGTGTGTATTTATTGTTTTATATTGTTCCCTCGCAGCAGGAAGTAAAACCACTGCCCTTTATGTATACTACGTACAATGTATATACAAAAATATCCAAAAGGTAGTGTTAATATACATTATACGAAACAAATCACAGCATTTTAAATTAACTGAACTTTATTTGAAACAACAAATACGTACTTGCCGCCATTTTATTACTGATTGGTGTCACAGCCTGTTGTAGCCGCGAGGGGGTTTACGGCCAAGTTTGCAATGACAACCAAAACTTTTCAAGCTCTATACATCGATTTCTGCGAAGTGGATTATAATTTATTTTAATAACAAGTGAATCAAATTATTTCAAATAAATAAATTAACTATATCTTAATTAAACATACTGGCGGCCGAATTTTAATAGGCAACTCAGCAAAAAGGTATTCAGTAATTCACAATTTTATGAAAAAAATTGATTTTGTTCATACACTCGATGAACGTAGTAATCTTGCAGCCGGATCTCGGACTATTAAGAAAGGAAATGTAAAATGTAATTTAAGTTGTATTAGTATAGAGTAGAGTAGATTTATCTTTTATACAGTAATCAGTAAAAAGGCAGACATTCGTATTCCTATGCTGCAAAATGAAATAATATTGAATCCTCCCATTTGTATATTGTATATGGAAGGAAATTCATTTTTTTTTTACATTGAGAATAGCAAGATTTCAGTTAAGCAAAGTTTAATCAAGCATGGCTTTTATTGTACTGACAAATTGTATTCTGAAAACTAAATTATTTTCCTTGTGATTATCATTAATTTAATTTTAATTGTATTTAATATTGTTCTATTATTAGAAATTATTTTCATTATTATTCAATTTGACAGATAATTAATTGTTCTTTCTTTCTTCTTCCTTCCAAGTATTAGGCCAAGGCCTGTTACGATCCTATAGAAAATTTTCCCTCCAGCGTTTCATAGGATGGCCCAGAGATCTTCGTCCTCTTGGTATATAATTATAAACAGCTTTGGGGATCCGATTTGAACTCATTCTTTGTAGATGGTGTTTCCAAATAATTAATTGTTTAGTATGACTATTATTGTATTTTTTTGTATTTATATGTAAAATTTCGAAAACGAAAAGAAATTTGAAAACAAGGGTGAAAGAACATCTTAGAAACATCAAAAATGGAGAAGTGGAAAAGTCAGCAGTAGCAGCTCATGCTTGGTCCGAAAAACATTTAATTGAATAAAAAGGCAGTCTAATTAAACAAATAGACAAACAAAAGGAACTCACGGTTTGGGAAAAGATCCACATTCAGAAAAAACAGAGGAAAACTTATGAACTTCGAAATTCCTGCAAATTTTGACCTGACCAGAGGTTCATCGGTCCATCAACAGAGGAAAGAAGAAGAGTTTCTTCTGATCGACATAACATCAGTCGCCAACATTGTACTGGAGATGAGACCGTTATGGTCTCGAAATCGCGATCTACTTAGAAGATTTATATGAGGAGAGGTAAGAAACATTTAATTTCACCATAAACAGTATGTTATGTTTATTGTTACAGATGTGCTAAAGTTTGACTTGAAGGATGCAGGTCTACTTGCAGCTTTACCATACCTAGTAATGGGCATTGTAGTGCAAATTGGAGGCTTTCTGGCTGACTGGCTTAGGTCACAGGGGCATCTTACAACTACCCAGGTATATCAAAGTCTTCTTTTAAAGGTCACGTTTTTGATAAGATCACAATTGTTTCACATTTCCCTTTTCATTATTAGCTCTCATTTCTCTTTTCTTCTTTTAATATCATTCTTCACTTCTTCCTCTATTCTCTTTATTTTAATTCTGAAATCTTATTTGGAAATCTATAGTACATTTCTTCTCTGCATACTGTAATTTACTAAACTCCCTGCTTGTATATGTTCAGACCCCTGCATGATATTGTGATATGTTGTTCCAATTACCACCTTTGAATTTCACGGGCGGTGGCAGGGCTCCTTTCAAGGCAATAGAAGTTAAATTTTGATTGTGTGCAGTTTGCAAACAACCTCTACAGACATGCTTTCTGGAGGAATCATTTTCCAGATACATCAATTCTAGAAGTATCATCCTTTTGAACTTTCTATTTGAAAGGGGTCCAAACTGGCTTTCAGGTGGTTCTGACCATCGCATATGAAAGGAGATGTGAGTCAATTGACTGGTCAATCGTGTTCTGGTAGCAATCCAGTGAAAGTGTGTAAGAGTGACAGACCAGAAAGTTTTTTAAGTGAAAATATCAGCAAGTGTGAAGAGCTGAATTATAAAATGAACTGTGAAGAAGAGACTCTTAAAACAGCAAACTACTTGTATATATACAATAAAGGATTGGAAAATAAATAAAGGAAATTTGAAAATTTTGTGTAAACATTTGTGATTTTAAACAAGTTTGACTGTTTTTCAACACTACCCCCATCTCTGACAATATGTGAAGATTGATTTTTAATACTCTTTTCTAATAATTTTTGCAATTTACAAGACTATCTTTATTCAACTATGGATTGTTTTTTTTAATGATACATTTTCTTTTATTTTAGATTAATGTGATTGATATTATTTTTGCATTCATTATTTTCAGAAACCTAAAATATTTAAGTGGAATGTTTGATTTTAATGTTAGATTTTGAATGTAATTGTAATGGATCTTTTATTGCAAATATAATAAAAGCACTAATCAGTTTGTTATTTCCACAAGGTTCGCAAACTGTGCAACTGTGGTGCATTTGTTTGCCAAACGTTGTTCCTGTTGGCTGCCGCACATTCAACAACTCCAATCGCAGTTGTCACAAGTTTGACAGTTGCTGTTGGCTTTGGAGGCTTTGCTTGGGCAGGTTTTAGGTAAGTCTTTTCAAAAATAATATTGTCCAGTAATAATATTTAAACATAACATTAAACTCCAATATAATTTATTCTTCAGTGAGGAGTGTAAATCTTATATATAAAAATCAATGTTTGTTTGTTTGTGTATTTGTTGGTTTGTTCGTATTCTATGCACGGCCATACTGTTGATCCGATTTTGATAGGGTTTTTTGCAAAATGTTCAGAAGATTCCCGGGATGAACATAGGCTATAAGAGAGTTGTGATATTCAACCCCTTCACCCCTAAAAATCACTCTTTGTAGTGAAAAGCATGAATAAAGTTCCTATTTTGACGCTTCAATGGCTTAAGTTGCCTAAACCATAACAAATACACCAAATTAATGCACACAGAATTGAATATCTCAAAAACCTCTATAAAAAGTCCACGACAGCATACATTTATCTCTTACGGATAACTCACAATAACCATTTTTGTTTTTCATTGATGCCAAGAAGATCCCCGGACAAGCGTGCTCTGCCATACTGTTCATCCGATTGAGATGGGGCTTTTTGAAAAATGTTCAGGAGATTCCGGGGATGAACATAGGCTATAAGGGAGTTGTAATACTCAACCCCTTCACCCCTAAAAATCACCCTTTGTAGTAAAAAACGTGAAATAAAGTCCCCATTTGGACGCTTAAATGGCTTACGCTGCCTTAACCATAACAAATACACCAAATTAATGTACACAGAATTGAACATATCAAAAAACTCTACAAAAAAGTCCACGACAGCATATGTTTATCTTCTACGGATAACTCACAATAACCATTTTTGTCTTTCATTGATGTCAAGAATATTGGGATAAGCAGATTCCCGAACAGTGCACGACTGGTGGTAAAAACATATTACCATTTGATGATCTTGATGAAGATTTTTGGGCTGTAGGCCGTGTTTGTGAGGCTTGTAGTTCTCCGACGTTTTGCCAGAGACTGCGTCTGGCATCCTCAAGGGTCCAGACGCAGTCTCTGGCAAAACATCAGGGAACTACAAGCCTCACGACCACGGCCTACAGCCCGAAAACCTTCATCAAGATCATCATAGCAACTCCGGCCATGAAAGTCTACGTGAATACATATTACCATTTATTTATGAGTAGCAGCGCACGCCAGATATTAGCTAGTTAATAATAAAAACATCAAAAGAAGTCCTACTGGCTTTAGAAAGTAATGTTTAAATTCCCAATAAATGTCTTCTTAAGCAAGAAGCCACCATTTGTGTGATCGAGCAAATGTTCATAGCATTTGGCGATCGGGAATTAACAGTGTATAAGAGAAAAATTTGTGTTTAGATTGGAGTTTCTCAGGTAGCTCAGTGGTAGAGCATTGGCCTAGAAAGCTAAAGGTCCTGGGCTCAAACCCCAGTCTGAACGTATAACTTTTCTCTTCAAATATAATTTATCCTTCAGTGAGAAATGTTAAATTAATAATAAAAACATAAAAAGGTTGTGCTTTATAAAACATACCTAGATTATTATTATGTTTGTTAGTGCTTATAAATGCTTATTTTGTAGGAAAATGTTTATACTTATTTATTTTAAGATTTTTAATAGAAACAGCATGTGATGTTCTTGATGAAGATTTTCGGGCTGTAGGCCGTGGTCATGAGGCTTGTAGTTCCCCAATGTTTCGCCAAAGACTGTGTCTGGCATCCTCAAGGGTTGTCTTGAGACTGGCAATTCTGTCCACTGTCTGTCCTATTTATACGTTCACCGCGATGTGTTCGTGGGGGCACACCGTAGCGTAGTAGTTAAGGCACTGCGCTACAAGTCGGAAGGTCGAGGGTACAAGTCCCGGTGGGGTCAGGATTTTTAAACTGACCCAAACCTTGTGGCGGCACTATGGCCCTGGGGTCGACTCAGCCTCTAACGGAAATGAGTACCAGAAGCTTGTTCTGGGGTAAAGGCGGCCGTCACGCAGGGCTGACAACCCGGCTGACATCAAGTGCCGATTGTCTAGAAATAGTGGGAGCCTTAACCTCCCACTACCCCAAGGGCCTCCTGAGGCCTGTAGTGGGAATACTTTACTTTACTTTACTTGCGATGTGTTCGTAAGTTATATCTGCCTTCTGATTGGTCAGCATTAGGGACTTCCATTGCTCCAATGAGATTGCTGTTTGATGGTCTAGTTGATTGTACGTTATATCTGTCTTCTGATTGGTCAGTGGTAGGGACTTCCATTGCTCCAATGAGATTGCTGTTTGATAGTCTAATCGACTGTACTTGTAGAGGTTTACATTTTGCGTTTTTTAGAACCGGTACCCACATTTTGTTGACTTTTATTGATACTTCTTTTCTTCATCAAGATCATCTCTCAACTCCGGCCGTGAAAGTCTACGTGAATACAGAAACAGCATATTTTACCCAAAGTAGAGCACAGAGTGTATGAGGTGAGATGAATAACGACACATTTTAATTTTATTGACATTTAGTTGTCCTTATTCTTATCTATATATTACACAATTTTTCTCAAGGATAAATTATTAATAAAATGTATCTGTCATGAAGTAATCAACCTGTCAAAATGTTATTTGTATTATATTATTTTTGGTCTGGACATCTTACCTCAATATTAATGTTGATTTGTTCTTGGACATGTTTCAAAACAATTCTCTGTTTTATCTTCAGCTTTCCCAGACTGGTTTTATTTATGTTGCATTATGTTGCACCACCTGGATGTCGATGTCAGCTCCATCCTGTGGTTGGCCAAAGAACCTCCAAACAAGGTCACCCTCCTTGTTTGGAGGTTCTTTGGCCAACCACAGGATGGAGCTGACATCGACATCCAGGTGGTGCAACATAATGCAACATAAATAAAACCAGTCTGGGAAAGCTGAAGATAAAACAGAGAATTGTTTTGAAACATGTCCAAGAACAAATCAACATTAATATTGAGGTAAGATGTCCAGACCAAAAATAATATAATTAAAATAACCTCAAAATACAGGGTGGACCGCTCGAATGGACCTAATTTCAATTGCTTGTTACTGGCAAACGGTTGAAGATAGAAACTTAAAACAACGTTCATAGTACAGAAAAACTCACCAAGTTTCGAATCCTGTCGGTAGATGGCACAAAGATACGTTTCTCGTTCTTAGATTTAATTGTTTGTGAAAATGGCGACTCCGCAGATGAAAGCGCAAGCTGTTTTGTGGTATGCGGAGTTTAAATCAATCATTAGAGTTCAAAGGGAGTTCCGGCGTGTGTTTAACCGTGATGCTCCAACTGCTAGAAGCATAAAGAAGTGGCGTGATACATTATTAGCTACAGGATCTGTGTTGAATAAGCATGGTGGTGGTCGCAGAGCATCCGATGAAATGGTAGCAAATGTTCAAGCCGCATTTGAGCGAAGCCCCCGGAAGTCATTAAGAAGAGCTTCGCGGGAACTTCAAATACCAAAATCGACATTACAACGGATTGTCCACAAACGCCTCAAACTGCACGCATATAAAGTGCAGTTAGTGCAACGTCTGGAGCCGAATGACATGCCGAAACGAGTGGAATTCGCCAATACGATGCTGGACCGTCTCGGCGCTGATCCTGACTTCATGA
The DNA here is from genome assembly GCA_030220185.1 of Diploptera punctata. Classification (NCBI taxonomy): domain Eukaryota; kingdom Metazoa; phylum Arthropoda; class Insecta; order Blattodea; family Blaberidae; genus Diploptera; species Diploptera punctata. The sequence continues at coordinate 1,742,879 of JASPKZ010003887.1, read as the reverse complement.
CCAAGATTTTCTTCTCGGACGAAGCCACTTTTCCATTTGTCAGGCAAGGTAAACCGGCATAATGTGCGGATCTGGGGATCGGAGAATCCTCACGCTATTCAAGAGCATGTTCGTGATAGTCCGAAGATGAATGTTTGGTGCAGTTTGTCACATAATAAGGTCATTGGACCGTTTTTCTTCGCCGAGAAAACTGTTCGTGGTACCACATATCTTGACATGCTGGAGCAGTTCTTCTTTCCACAAATTGAACAACTGCAGCCTAACATCGTTTTCCCAGCAAGATGGTGCTCCTCCCCACTGGTCCAATGAAGTTCGTACGACTTTGGACAACATTTTCCCTGGCCGTTGGATTGGTAGGGGAGGACCAATCGCGTGGCCCCCGAGATCTCCCGATTTAACACCACTGGATTTCTTTCTCTGGGGCTATGTCAAAGATAAAGTTTACACCACCCCAGTCAAAGACCTTCGTGATCTTCGTGAGCGCATCATAGAGGCTATTGAGAACATTCCAGAAGACATACTCCAAAGTACTTGGCAAGAAATTGTTCATCGCTTTGATATCGTCACAGTGACTGCTGGGGCTCATATAGAGATGTGGTGATCTGGATATCAAAACTTGGTGAGTTTTTCTGTAATATGAACGTTGTTTTAAGTTTCTATCTTCAACCGTTTGCCAGTAACAAGCAATTGAAATTAGGTCCATTCGAGCGGTCCACCCTGTATAACTTCCTAAAATTAAATGTTATTTGTATACCTACGTGCATTACCTGTTACAGTGTGAATCACCTGGACCTAGCACCACAGTTTGCAAGCATTTTGATGGGTCTCTCCAACACCGTGGCTACCCTGCCTGGCATGATCAGTCCTTTACTGACAGGACATCTAGTAAAAGACAAGGTAAGTCTACAGCAAAGTATATATAGGGAAAACGAAAATGAATTTGGAAACATGTACTAAAGAAAATTTTAGAAATATTAAAAATTGTGAAATTGAAAAATCAACAATTGCTGCACATAGTTTTATTAGAACATCATCAAATTAAGAGAGATGCAAAACTTTTGAAACAATTGGATAAACCATTAGAATTAACAGTTTGGGAAAAGATATTCATTCAAAAGAATAAATATCGATCGATGAACTTCGATATTCCTGCAGAAAAAAATTTGATTTCAAAATTTATAAACCCAACCAAAGATAGCAGCACTAGAGGTAACCATAGTGAAATCAACAAACAAAGAATTTTAACAGTTGGAGTCATGATCGAAGATGAATGAAAAATTCATTTGAAACCAATGGTCTCAAATAAATTTGAAATTGTATGAGGTGAGTTATTAAAAATATGTTCTCCACTCAATATTAATTAGCTCTCTATCTGTTTACTATACCATATGTTCTTAAATATTCCATCCCATCAATTCAGCCTTGCACCCCAAAATTTCAGAGTCAAACATTAAAAACAAGTAAAATAAAAATACAAAATCTATCCAAGTCAATGATTGAATAATAATATTATAATAGTATTGCAAATGGAACAAAATTATATTTCAATTTGTAAATTTTCACTCATTATGAAAAAATGTATTCTCAAATGTTTGATAGACATAACAAGATACAATACATATTGTGTTACAGACCCCAGAAGAATGGCAAGCAGTGTTCTACATAGCAGGTGGTGTATACCTTGCAGGAGCCATTTTCTACGGGTTGTTTGCATCTGGAGAGAGACAGAAATGGGCTGACATTCCAGATTCTTATGCACTTTGCAGAGACGACCAATCACATGCATCTACAGAAGACATGCCTTATGGCACAGGTTCCTGCGAATAAAACAAAATCAAACATCATCTCAATGGCACTAATTATATTAATAATCTCCATTACAATCAATTCACTGTCTGATGTACAGTTTCAGTGATTTTCTGTCATTGATTCTTATAAGTTTGTTCAAGTATAATTTAATTGCTAGTATAGGTAAGTTAGGGCCGCATGCAAATACATTAGTCTCTGGTGAGTTGAGTTTTCCGTGAGAATGTGCAAAGTTCGGATTAGCAAGTCACTGGTCATGCATGAAATTAGTTTTTTTCGTAATATTGGCAAGAAATTACCCAGAATTCTCAGCGATAAAACCACTTCCATTATTTTCGCCTGCTAGAGGAATGCATTTATGCTTGCGTTCCACAAATAATACCGTATACGACGACGTCTGCATCGTGCGATATTACACTGATTCTCCTGTTCTTCCAGTTGAATTCTTTGGTAGACTCTATCAAATTCCTCTTCTCCACGTATACTGAAAACATGATCGAAGTCTTCAAGGTCCGACATCTTGGATAAAACAGCAAGGTACACGGCAAGGTTTTTCAAACTACATCGGTTTGCTCACAATTCGTTCTCTGCAAAGTCACCTCGCCAGGTAGCTTAGGAATTTCTTCAATTATTATCGCATGAACAGATTTTTGAGTAAGCAAAAAGTCTTTGGATGCAACTTTTTCAGCAGAGAACGAATTTTACGGTCTAATGCATTCATAGATACGACCCTTAGAGATCAACAGTTAATAATAGGCACAAACACTTTTGAAGCAGTAAAGTGTTTTTCATATTTAGGCAAAATAATTACTAATGACAATGATGAATTACAATATATAGAGCAAATAAGGCATATTATGAACTATTTCCAATCCTAAAATCCAAAATTATCTTTAGGAAAGTTAAAATAAGACTAATTAAATGAATCGTGATTTTTTCTTACCTCATACATCTATGTTTCTTTAAACACAGCACTGCAGTATCGGCGACACTTTGTCGTCATCGTCAGCTGTTTTCACGACTGTCAATTTTTTCTCCTTTTTGCCGGTAATTATCTAGACTGCCATCTGGTGTTCTTTTGAAGGAATTCCTCTTCAAACTGCCATCTGGTGTTATTTTGAATGAATCATTTCCTAAACTGCTATCTGTTGTATTTTTGAAGAACTTTGTAATCAAGCTTGGTTCTTCCGGAATCTCAAAGTTCATAGTTCTAGTATGGTTTTTTTGAATATATATTTTTTCCCAAACTGTTAAATCCAAAGGTTAGATAGATGTTTTAAAAGTTTTGCTTCTTTTTCAATCCTATGATGCTCTAATAAACTATGTGCTGCTATAGCTGATTTTTCAATTTCTCCATTCTTCATGTTTCTGAAGTGCTCTGAAAAATCAGCTATAGCAGCACATAGTTTATTAGAGCATCATAGGATTGAAAAAGAAGCAAAACTTTTAAAACATCTATCTAAACCTTTGGATTTAACAGTTTGGGAAAAAATATATATTCAAAAAAACCATACTAGAACTATGAACTTTGAGATTCCGGAAGAACCAAGCTTGATTACAAAGTTCTTCAAAAATACAACAGATGGCAGTTTGAAGAGGAATTCCTTCAAAAGAACACCAGATGGCAGTCTAGATAATTACCGGCAAAAAGGAGAAAAAATTGACAGTCGTGAAAACAGCTGACGATGACAAAGTGTCGCCGATACTGCAGTGCTGTGTTTAAAGAAACATAGATGTATGAGGTAAGAAAAAATCACGATTCATTTAATTATTATTAATTGAACCTCATAATGTTAAAAATTCCCAAATTTATTATATAAAATAAGACTGTATAAAACCTGCATATGTTTAATATTGGTATATGGAAATGAAACCTGGACTATGGCAAAGAGCTCTGAGAATTTAATTAACACTTTTGAAAGAAAGTATTTGATAAGGATATATGGACCAGTAAAAGAGAATGGAAGATGGAGAATGAGGTATAATAAGGAAATCTTTGACCTTTTTAAGTAACCTGATTTATCAACTCTTGTGAAATTTAAAAAAATGCAATGGGTCGGTAACGTTCAAAGAATGCATACCCAAGAAAGTGATGACAGAGGAGATGTTTGGGAAGTGGCCAGTAGAAAAACCTAGGAAAAGATGGATGGTGAAGGAAGATTGTCATCAAATCCTGAACTATAGGAACTGGCAACAGAGATCATTGGATAGAGAAGATTGGAGGTCTTGCATCAAGAAGTCCCAGGTCACTATGCTGTACCGCTATTGGAAGAAGAAGTACAGATAAGTAGTAGGCAGGATTTCATTTGACACACTCAGGACATTGGTGTCACAATTTAAATTTGGGATTAAAGAACCGACAATATTCGCACTGAAGCCCTTTATTTCAAGTTTTAGGGTTCTCCCTTTCTTAAATCCACCGATCTGGTATTTCTTACTTTTCTAGTACCAGATCCCTCTTTTTACTTTCTTATCCAGTCTCCCTTGCCTGACCTCTTGTTTTCTTCGCCTCTGATGGTATTAGAGTATTTGAGGCCGAAGGGTTCATTTCTGTCTTTCCTATATCTCTTTCTTTTAACCTCGTGGATACTCACCTTGAATGCCCACATAAGCTGCATGTTCAAATGCAGCCATATTACAACTTATAGCATAAGTATACAATGGATTCGTGTCACCAGCTACGGCTGGATATATGTAATGAAGAAGTAAGTAAGTTAAATTCAACAATAGCTTTTACAAAAGCTGTTATTCTGGCAGACTCTAAGGCCGCTATACAAGCAATAACCTTCAACCAAACACCAGAAAATGAAACCATCTTGGAATGCCGTAAACTTCTGAAATACCTCAACAACCAAAATAAATTAATAGCCTTCCAGTGGATACCCTCATACATCGGAATAGTTGGCAATGAAATAGCTGATGGACTTGCCAAAAAGGGTACCAAAATACAGATAACAACCCACCCCAATTCGAACCTCCACAGAAAGATCGAAGAAATTAAGAAAGCATTCCAAATGGAAAACATGAAAGAAAACATTGCAACAGCCAGAGGGAAATCATGGGAAAAAATTGATGAGCTATACACAGAAATAAAATATGAAGGCCGCAAGGAAGCAGTAGCAAAATTCAGACTGATGTCAGGACACGGCTGCCTGGCTCACCACCTCCACAGAATAAACATTTTCCAATCCAACAGATGTGTCATATGCAAAGACCCGGACCTGATCATGGACAAACACCACCTTCTAGTCTGTCCAGCTTTAAATCCAACTGCACAACACACTAAGGACCTTGTTCGCTTGTACTGGGAAGCCAGAGAGAAAATGACTTAAGCGTCAAATCTCGCCATTAGAAAACAACAACAACAATAGCTCTGAAAATTCCAAGACCAACTGAAATGTTTGCTATCAATGGCTAACAAATGATAGACAGGAAGTCACATGATGAGTGATATAATCCATCAGTCTTAGTTGCAGTTTTCTTAACTGGATTTGGCTACTTCTCAATGTAAGTCAGTTGTCCTCATGAGACTGAGTGACATTTTAACTCATATATTCAAATGAAAATTTCTATGATATAACAAATGAGTTGGGAGAATACAGTTTTCTTAACTGGATTTGGCTACTTCTCAATGCAAGTCAGTTGTCCTCATGAGACTGACTGATCCTCATTTCAACTCCCACATTCAAATGAAAATTTCTATGATATAACAAATGAGGTGGGAGAATAACATTATCGATAATTTGAGGGAAGTATTATCTGACCAATGGATCTGTGCCCCCATAAGATATGCGAACTAAACACTAATTCCTTTTCTGCCTCGGTAAATCATCTCCCTCTCTGCATTCCTATCTCTCTCTTTTCTTTCGCTCCTCCCACTACTCATAATTTTGAACCTTCTTAGTGGACAGATTATTTGCACATGAAGTCCAGTGTTGCCAACTCAACATGTATACTGTAGCATGGAGTTGTAAACTAAATATTATTAAGCAAATAATAAAACTCATTTAGCGTCATTAGACCTACTTAAATATGAAAAAGGAATAATTAACCTAACATGATTCAATATTCAAGAGCTATGACACTGTATGGGGGAAATTTGGCAACATTCTTACTCGGAAATGTTGGTGGCTGCTGCTGGGAGGAAAGGGCATGGAATGGAGTGAGTACAGGCATTAACTTTTCTAAGAACTACTCCAGCGCTGAAGGGGCACAGGTTCATTGGTCCGACAATAGATTGTACAGGCGTAGCTGAGCGGTTAAGGCAAGAAGCTTTGGCGCAGAGCTACGGGTCTTGTGCTGGTTCGGGTTCCCAGGTGGGAAAAAATTTTCTCATAGAATTTTGGCCAGTATGGGACCGGTGCCCACTTAGCATTGTGAGGCATTTGAGTAGCTACAATAAGTAGTGACTCCAAGTTGTGAAAACCAGCTATAATGGCTGGGAGACCCGACATGCTGACCACGTCACCCCTACACTGGCTCAATGATCATCTACCTCTGTGATTAACACATGTGGATGTGAGGCCAGCAGCCAGCTGGTAGGTCAAGGGCCTTCTAGGCCTGTCGTGCTTGGAGTTTTTTTTTTGAGATTATACAGGGGATGATTGGAAAACATTAGCTCAGAATAAGGATGTATGGATAACTTATGTCTGTATGGCCATGAACTTGAGGTTTGATAGAGCCAGTGAGTTAGTTAACTGAAATTGACTGGGTGCCAGTCACACAATAACCTCTAATATTACAGACTATGGGTCGTATCTACGAACGCTTAGACCATAAAAGTCATTCTCTGCTGAGAAAGTTGCATCCAAAGACTTTTTGCGTACTCAAAACAATAATAATTGTCAAAATTCCTAAGCTACCTGGTGAGGTGACTGCAGAGAACGAATTGTGAGCAAACCGATGGTAACCGATGTATCTTTGAAACCATGCTGCTTATCTTGCTGCTTTATCCAAGATGTCGGACCTTGAAGACTTTGATCATGTTTTCGGTATACGCGGACAAGAGGAATTTGATAGAGTCTACCAAAGAATTCAAATGGAAGAACAGGAGAATCGGCGTAATATCGCATGATGCAGATGTCGTCATATACGGTTTTATTTGTGAGAGACAAGCGTAAATGCGTTCCTCTAGCAGACGAAAATAACGGAAGTGGTTTCATCGCTGAGAATTCTGGGTAATTTCTTGCCAATATTACGAAAAAACTACTTTCATGCATGACCAGTCGGCGACTCGCTAATTTGAACTTTGCACGTGCTCATGGAAAACTCAGCTCACTAGAGACTAATGTATTTGAATGCGGCCCTTAAAGTTTCATGACATTTTGTCTTACACGTGAGGAAAATCCAGGAAACTTGTCCTGACTGGGAATCAAACCCAGGCCCTCTGTATGACAAGGCAGCATGCTACCTCAAGACCACAGGGGTGGACAGTCATGATTTTTACACCCTGAAGAATTTCATGATTGGATTTGAAACTGCAAACCTTACACCCAGATTATAAAATGTTTGAAAATAAAGTTGTAAAATGAATAGTTACAGAAGTGAACATGATAGCCCTTTGATCTCTCGAACTGACAAAGGTTGTGGAAAAATATATTTTGACATAGGAAACTTGTAATCTACATGACAATTTTTTTAAGATTTCTTAAATTGAATGCCAATACTTAAGTCAGTATTAAAGCAAGGTATTTATGTAATTCTGTCTTAAAAATCATTAATTTTTGTTCAATTAATGCAAATGCATTTATATAAAATGTGAACTGAAAATGTACATCAACTTACGTGATACTTATATATCATAGAGATAGCTTTCTAATTCATAAGCTAAGGATTCCATACCTATTATTTGTTAATTTATCAATTATATAATACTCTATTTTCTCTATTTCAGAATTCAGTTATAAAAATTAATAATTATACCAAATCTTATAACCAGTCCATATGGCAAGACATCAGACTTTTGGTCTAGTTCATGAATAGCAGAAGAGTGAGGATTTTTTTTTTACTCATTCATGTCTAAAATAGTTTTATGATGCACCCACCATCCTATTATATTGAGTTGTGGGACTTTCTTTGAGTTAAATCTACCTTCTCGTGGCATTAATTATTAACAACTTCGTGGCTTATTAATAGAATACCTTTAACTTAATAAATAAGTTTGGTCTGTATTTTTCTTACCTCATAGTTGTTTCTTTAAGACATATGTCTGTACCAACTGAAGATGGAGCAAATATGCTTTGAAACATATGTCTTAAAGAAACAACTATATGAGTAATAAGAATACAGACTAACTTTATTTAACTTTCACAGGGAAAAAACACTATAAGGTTTAATTTAAGAATTAAATTAATGTTTTTATTACCTCACCTCATATCCTTTTTCTTCTAGACTGCAGTTTCGGAGCTTATCTCCATCATCAGTAGCCTCTGATCGACCAGTGTTATGTCATTTCTTGGCGGTTTTCTTCTTCCTTCTATTGGTGGACAGATGAACCTCTGGATAAGGTCAACATTTGTGGGAGTTTCGAAATTCATGAGTTTCTTGTTTTTTTGGATGTGGATTTTTTCCCAGACTATGAAGGCTAGCTTTTGTATCGATTAAATGTTTTTCAGACCAAGCATGGGCTGCTACAGCTGACTTGTCCACTTCACCCTTTTTTACATTTCTAAGATGCTCTTTCAATCTAGTTTTTTGATAGAACATCTTAGAAATGTAAAAAAGGGTGAAGTGGACAAGTCAGCTGTAGCAGCCCATGCTTGGTCTAAAAAACATTTAATTGATACAGAAGCTAGCCTAATCAAACAAACAGATAAACTAAAGGAACTCACAGTCTGGGAAAAAATCCACATCCAAAAAAACAAGAAAGACAAACTCATGAATTTTGAAACTCCCGCAAATTTTGACCTGATCCAGAGGTTCATCGGTCCACCGATAGAAGTAAGAAGGAAACTGCCAAGAAACGACATAACACCGGTCGACCAGAGGCTACTGACGATGGAGATAAGCTCCGAAACTGCAGTATAGAAGAAAAAGGATATGAGGTGAGGTAATAAAAACATTAATTTAATTCTTAAATTAAACCTCATAGTGTTCTTTCCCTGTGAAAGTTAAATAAACATTTATGTGTTAACATATGTCCTTTTATTATAGTATTTTAATGAAAGTATAAAATATTCTGGGAAATTATGCACTTTTTTATAAATTAGTAATAAACAGTGTCTTTGCTTGGGCACTCATGGCATGTATTATGTTTACCCAATATATGTGATTGTTTCTTCCAAGACCAATTAGTTACAGATGATTCTGCTATGAGGAAAAACATAATGTTGTGCTTAACAAAGTGTGTGTATAAGTAGTGTCATGGCTGCTATCATATTAACAAATTATACATTATTATTTGTACTATGGAATCCTAAGCTTTAGGTTTGTGTACATTATATAATAAAATTATTAGAGAAATAATACAGAATAGTAGTAATACAACTGCACAGATTCAAAGTATGAATTCGTTGGTCTAGATGTAATGAAATATCTTACTGAGCATGAGTTGCAAATGGGTTTCGTATGTAGACCTTTTTATATTTTTATGACGTGTTATTTTTTACCCCTCTTTACAACTGTCTGTCCTTAAGAAAATCTTTGGTATTTGCTGGATTTTACACCAATGCATTTTGCAAAAAAGTGTGCACATCATTTATTGGTACTCTGCACACTATGGCCATTTAATGCTCCCAAAGTCAAAAATATGCATGGTTAAGGTCAGGTGTCCTTGGAAAAAATAATTATGTACAGATGTTATTCATGGATTACTTTGTAATGATCATAAGAACTGGCCTGATTTTATAGAGCACAAAAGGAATGTGAAATAAATAACTTTAACCTTTGTAAATTAATCAGGCATTTTTTACATCTTACCTCATATTTTATGTTTCTTTAAGCATGGGAACTAGTTTTCAAGAGAAGGATCTCTCTCATTTTCAACCGACATTATGACGAAAACTAGCTCCCGTGTTTAAAGAAACATAAAATATGAGGTAAGATGTAAAAAATGACTCATTAATTTACGAATTAAGAACCTCATAATGTTATTTCCCATATTTAACTATGAACTTTAACCTTTCACATTTTTATAAGATATACAGTAATAATTAAATTAATGTTTTATTAAATTAAACCTCATAGTGTTCTTTCCCTGTGAAAGTTAAATAAATACATATACAGTGATAAGATATACATATACTCTTTAAGCCAACACCAAAAAATTCAGCTCAACTATAGATTAATTTGCACTTGATTTTTCCATACTATATTCTAGTAATTCTGTTACTCTATGTACTTCTTCTGTCTTTACTATCATTTTGTAATATTTTAAACATTTTACAATGATTCTTATAATATTTCTTTACAATTATTAAAAAGTGGTCTTCTAGAGAGGTTCTTAAAGGACCTTGAATATAAGTTTGAACTTTGTATTGTAATTGCAGAATGTTAACATCTGAATGTAATTAATTAAAAGCATATTATATCAATATTTTTTAATCAATGCCTCCAGGTTGTCTTTATGACAATTTTGGTATTCTCTCCTGGCATTGGCAGAATTGTAACCACTTCTTAAGAAGGGGTGCCTCGAAGGCAGAATTACATTATAGATGAAGAATGAAAATAAATTCCAGAAGAGTCCTCAAACCTAAACTTAACCTAATTCTATACCATGGGAAGCCACAGAAATAATTCTCTTTAAGAAAAAATTCCTGTGGTCTGACTGGGAATCGAATCTGGGACCCCATGAACTGTAGTCAGAAGTGCTCACCACTGACTCATGAGGCTAGATGTGTTTAGGTAAGAGATAATAAATACGTAAATTAATGAGTCATTGTTTACATCTTACCTCATATTTTACGTTTCCTTAAACATGGGAACTATGAAAAGATAATAAATAACAAATTAAATAACCAGAGATTGTAAAGCCGTACTGGCATTTATAATGTAATGTATAATTCCCAAATATGTCTTCTTAATATAGGAGCCGCCATTTGCAAAGATAGAAGCAAAGGCTTCAAAGCATTTGGTGGGCGGGAATTACAATGTATATAGAGAAAGATTTGCGTTTAGATCGGTACTTGCTCAGGTAGCTCAAATGGTAGAGCACTTGGACTAGAAAACCAAGGGTCCCGGGTTCAAGTCCCGGTCTGAGCGTATAATTTTTCTCTTCAAATATGATTTAACCAGAGATTGTACATGCCAATTTAATTATACCTCAAGTCATATCCAGTCTTCTAATTATACTGGTTTCAAAGGCTAGGCTGCTTCATCATCAGTAATTTCTGCAGTTCTCCTGAATGACATAACACCAGTTGACAAGAAATTACTGAAGATGAAGCCACTTAGGCTTTGAAACCGGTATAATTAGAAAACTGGATATGAAGTGAGGTATAAAGAATTTAAAGTCTTCTTCTTCTTCTTCACTTCCTGGTTTAGGCAAGAGTTGCCTGGGAATTTTAAAGTTAAATATTAAATTAAATCTCATAGTGATTTTTCCTATAAAAGTTCAATATCCCTCAAATTATTATCAGTTAGTTATTTTGACTCGCCTCAAATTTTTTTTTTTTATATTCTGCACACAATAGTTTTGTCGCATCTATGCGACATTGTCGATGCATTCTAACTGTTGTGTTTGCAGTTGTCATCCTGTAGGTTGATTTCTACTCCCTCTGTTGGCTGACCGATGAACTTCTAAATCAATTTTTTTTCCCTGGGAATTTCAAAATTCATAATTTTCTCCCAAATTGTAAGTTCCTTAGATTTATTGGCCTTTAATTAAATTATTTTCTGTCTGATCATCTTACCTCAATATTAATGTTGATTTGTTCTTGAACATGTTTCGATTATATCATAATAATCATCAGCATCTTGCCCAGACTGGTTAGAGATGCTGATGATAATTATGATATAATTGAAGCATGTTCAAGAACAAATCAACATTAATATTGAGGTAAGATGATCGGACTGAAAATAATTTAATTAAAATAACCTCAAAATATCACTTCCTAAAATAAAATATTAATTTGGCCTTTGTTTCAATTCTGTGTTTCTGTGCAGAAAAACACAGATTACCCTGGGAGGGACAGTATGGTACCATAAGAAAATAGCTGATGGATAAAATAATATTGTAGTAGGCTATGGAAAGAAACCATCTCCTCCATTGTCCAGCTTTTATAGAAGAGACCAGCCTTTCTGCTAAATATTGGAGTGCAAGAGAGCGAATGATTTCATTATCAAGTGCTCGACATTAGATACCAACCATATTGTAGTAGGCAGTGTAATATGTTCATTATGCATGTGTTTATTATTACTTGATACAAATATTAAAAAATATTTTTATTTTGTTGAGTTGTTTCTTGACTCACCTCATACTTTCTTAACTCCCATGCAGATCTAGATTTCATCACTGTATTTGTGACATTCTCAATGCCGTTCACGTTCACAACTCAGTGTGAGAATGAATTGAGAATGTCACAAATACAGTGACGAAATCTAGATCTGCAAAGGAGTTAAGAAGTATGAGGTGAGTCAAGAAACAACTCAACAAAATTAAAATAAACCTCATAGTGTTATTTCCTACCTACATAACTTATTAAAAAAATAGGCATAATGGTAATAAATGTCTATGTACAATGTTTCCTCATTTGTTTCTTGTCAAAATGCTTTGAATAGGAGCTAACACTTATGATTATTATGAAGTACTGATTCAATAACTTCTTTCTGAAAATAATCTTGACAAATGAAAACCTCCAGTTGGTACCCAAAATCAATATGATATTTTCATTACCATAGATTTTAGTTCTAGGAATTCTACTAAAATCTATCCACTTATATTACTTCCATACTCTATAATCTTATCATTTATGGTGATTTTTCAGATTATTTCCTGGATTACATACATTGTGAGCCTTATGTAGCAATGTTACTTAACAAAAAGTAAATTTATATAAAAGTAGCAGTAGTTGTAAATGTGTTCAAATTACGTGTTCTTGTGAATCTTGTCTTAATGCCACAAACTTTCCAGTTACAAGTTCTGCTTATCATCATCATCATCATCATAATTGGCTCGACAGCCCCATGTGGGCCTTGGCCGCCTTCAGAAACCTAGCCAGACTTCCCTGTTCTGCGCTTCATTCTTCCAGTTTTTTATTTTTAAAATTTTAATGTCTTGAATTATACCATCCTCCCATCTTAATTTAGGTCTTCCAACTTTTCTGGCCAATAGAGGTTGTTCATTGTAAATTCTTTTTGTAATCCTTTTGTTGTCCATACGAATAATGTGCCCAGCCCAGGCCAATCTATTAACTTTAACAAAATTCAGAATATCTGGCTGATTGTACAATTTATACAATTCATTATTGTATTTCTTTCTCCATGCATTATTTTCTTTCACGGCACCAAAAATGGATCTCAGTATCTTCCTTTCAAAACGTCCTAATAATTCCTCTTCAGATTTCAACATGGTCCAAGTTTCTGATGCATATGTTAACACTGGTCTAAGGAGAACTTTATACATGAGTATTTTTGTCTTTCTAGATATAAACTGAGATCTAAACATTTTCCTGAGTCCAAAAAAAACATTTGTTTGCAGCCATGTCGCTCAAATTTATATGTGCCAACTTCCAAACTAGATGGGCAAGCTTCACATTTACCTTTAATCACAGGCATTTACAGGTTCTGCTTAACTCATGTTAATTCTTGTAAAGAAAATACACCGTATTTTACAGACTATAAGACGCACCTTAATTTTTAAGCACTTTTTTAAAAAATAACATTTTTACCATTTTATTATTAGACTGCAAAGCCAGACTAAAAAAATAAATTCTTAGTTTATAAAACCATTCTCATCTTTAAAATCCCTGAAAATCGTTATCTGAACTTTTTTTCTTTTTCTTCGTCATCGTTGTCCTCTTCGTATATAAGATGGTCTTCACTGCCATCGAGAGCGTTACTTACGCCGCACTTCTTGAGAGATTTAACAATAATGTCTTCTCTCACTCTAGACCATGACTGTTTTATCCACTGACACACTTTTTTGATTGTATGCCGTTTTAAAGCTCCCTTCGGCATGAATTCATGTTGGGTTTCATCCATCATGTATTTGTTCAAGTTTACTGGCATCGTAGACTGTAATGACGCATCATAGGCTAGACAGTGTTTTGCGTGGGAGGGAGACAGTGTTAGCAAGCTTGTGAATCCCCGCAACTCATGTTTGTTGCATCGGTGTACTGCTGCTGGCAGTTGAATCCAATGTTGCCAGATAGAGATAATTCCCACAGCATCAAATATATGGCCATTTTTAAGACTGGCGGGAATTTTAAATTGAGTATAAGACGCACCTGAATTTTGAAGGCAATTTTTAAAAAAAAAAAATGTGTCTTATAGTCCATAAAATACAATAATTATTATCTCATATTAGAACAGTCCTTGGCTAATAATACAATGTAAAGTAAAGTAAAGTGATCCCACAACAGGCCTCAGGAGGCCCTTGGGGTAGTAGGAGGTTAAGGCTCCCACTTTTTCTAGACAATCGGCACTTTATGTCAGCCGGGTTGTCAGCCCTGCGTGACGGCCGCCTTTACCCCCAGAACAAGCGTCTGGTACTCATTTCCGTTAGAGGCTGAGTTGACCCCAAGGCCATAGTGCCGCCAGAGGGTTTGGGTCAGTTTAAAAATCCTGACCCAACGGGACTTGAACCCTCGACCCTCCGGCTTGTAGCTCGGCATGCCCCCAATAATACAATGTGATCAAGTATTACCAACTTTGTATCCAAACATTTCATTATTATACATATTTTAACATCTGTGGTCATATCACATGTTTGTTTCCAATAGGTTATGTATTTATATTAGTTTTGTTTTTGTCATGTGTTTTCTATAGAAATATGCTAATTTAATTTTAATAATATTATGAAATGATTCTGACAAAATGGATCCTGGTAATGAAATTCAAACCAAGCATTTGTTTTGATGAACAAAGGATAACCATGAAAAAACACAAATCAGGTCGGTGGCTTAGCATCCGTCAACATCCATATAGCCAGTATTCCTTAATTTAGCAACTTAAAAAAATTATATCTACATGCATAAAAATTAATTAATTATTGGATATTTCATCTCTATCAACTTATAATTTATTATCCACTAATTGTTCTTCATCTACATTCCTCTTTGTTTTTCCAATGTATATCTTACCATAATCTGCATATTTTATTTGGCATATTCCTGACTTTTGCCATCATCAATCTTTTCATTTTTGTTGGTTTTATAATCATTCTTTGGTGCTAATCTGATATTAAGGGTCGTATGGAAATACATTAGTCTCTACTCAAATTACTTCCAATCACTGGTGAGCTGACTCACCGTGAGCAATTGCTGAGATCGAATTAACGGCCGACTTACCGGTCATGCATGAAAGTTGACGTTTTCGTAACATTGGCAACGAATTACCCAGAATTCTCAGCGATAAAACCACTTCCGTTATTTTCGTCTGCTATAGAGGAACGCATTTACGCTTATGTCCCGCAAATAATACCGTATACAACGATGTCTGCATCGTGCAATATTACGCCGATTCTCCTGTTCTTCCAGTTGAATTCTTTGGTAGACTCTATCAAATTCCTCTTCTCTGCATATACCGAAAACATGATCGAAGTCTTCAAGGTCCGAGATCTTGGATAAAGCTGCAAAGGTTTCAAAGTACATCGGTTACCATCGGGATTTTCACGATAAGTTTCTATCTTGAGCTATGATCTTAAGATACCTCGTCAGGTAGCTTACAATTATTATCGCATGAATAGATTTCTGAGTAAGCAAAATGTATTTGGATAAAACTTTCTCAGCAGAGAATGCCTTTTACTGTCTAATGCGTTCAAACATTCGACCCTAAATTTTTTTACAAATCTTTTGGAATTTATTGTGTGCCCATGGATGATATGTGAATCTCCTGTATTTCTTTTCTTTTGATTTTTCTATCTGAAGAGCGCTTTCATTCCTCAATTTTTGTTTTTTGTACTTATCATTTTCTTCTCAAAACCGTTTTGAGCACAAAAAGAGGGAGCAGGAGTCGACAACGGGGCACGCCATAGCATAGTGGTTAGGGCACTGCACTACAAGCCAGAAGGTTGTGAGTTCAAATCCCAGTGTTGTCAGGATTTTTAAACTGACCCAAACCCTCTGGCGGCACTATGGCCCTGGGGTTGACTCAGCTTCTAATGGAAATGAGTACCAGACACTTGTTCTGGGGGTAAAGACGGCCGTCATGCAGGGCTGACATCAAGTGCTGATTGTCCAGAAAAGTGGGAGCCTTAACCTCCTACTACCTCAAGCTATAGTGGGATACCTTTTTTTTTAGGAGTCGACAACTTAAAGACCATCAATCTGTACCAACTGAAGATGGAGCAGAGATAATTTGAAACGTGTCTTACAAGAAACAACCAAATATGAGGCGAGATGAAGGCAGACCCAACATATTTATTAAGTAGAACATCCCATAGTGTTACTTGCTATTGTAACTGGACATGTTGTAGCATTTTGACTTTAATTTATTTAACTAATCTCTAAACTGTGATACAGCTGTTGTGAATTATAGTATTAAGTGTGTACTTTAACGTTTTGTACGTTAATATAAATCGTATCTGTATAAGCTACTTACTGTATTATATTTCTACATTGTTTTTATTTTTTTATGTGCTTCGAAATCAGAATTTTGGAATTGGCCTAATAATTATAATACTGATTAAGTAGAGTGTTGATTATCCAACGTAAACCAGATCTACAAATAATGAATTGTGTATGAAGATGCCAGATAATGCAGAATGAGAGAGGAAAAATGTGAATAATAAATGGAATGCCAATAGTAAAAGCTGTCCTCAATATGATGATCTTGAAGAAGATTTACGGGCTGTAGGCCGTGGTTGTGAGGCTTGTAGTTCCCCGACGTTTCGCCAGAGACTGCGTCTGGCATCCTCAAGGGTTGTCTTGAGACTGGCAATTCTGTCCGCTGTCTGTCTTATTTTTACGTTCACCGTGATGTATTTGTAAGTTATATCTGCCTTCTGATTGGTCAGCGGTAGGGACTTCCATTGCCCCAATGAGATTGCTTTTTGAAGCCTCACGACCACGGCCTACAGCCCGAAAATCTTCTTCAAGATCATCATAGCAACTCCGGCTGTGAAAGTCTACGTGAATACATTGTCCTCAATATATTCATTTTTTTTCATAATGGTTTACCATACAAAAGAAAGTATTTTCTTTGAATTATTTCTCATTGTTTTCACTGAAATACTGTATTTTATTTCATGTTTTGTGTTCATAGCCTCAGCATATGGGAATTCATATATATATAAATGAGAGAATTAATACTCTAATGATATTGTGAAAAGAAAAATTAATTTAACTTTTACAGGAATTAATCACTATGAGGTTTAATTTATGGTAAAATCAAATGTTTCTTACCTCTCCTCATACAAATCTTCTAAGTAGACTGCGATTTCGAGACCATAACGGTCTCATTTCAGTACATTTTTGGAGACTGATGTTATGTCGATCGGAAGAAACTCTTCTTCTTCCACCAACAGAGGGAAGAACAAGAATTTCTTCCGTTCGACACAACATCAGTCACCAAAAAAGTACTGAAGATGAGACTGTTATGGTCTCGAAATCGCGATCTACTTAGAAGATTTGTATGAGCAGAGGTAAGAAACATTTGATTTTACCAGAAAAATTAATGTCTGAACCAGGAATCAAACCGTGGACCTCTCGTATTCTGTACGAGTGTGCAAGACCACTACACCATTAGAGACATGTTACAAACATCAACAATTCTTTCCACATATACAAATATATAATTCTTGTTTCATCCACTGCCAGATGTAGATGTCGTTTGAATCGGAAGCCTGGTAACTTAGCAGTCAGAGCATTGGTGTACAGAACCAGAGATATTGAGTTCAAATCCTGATTCAGGCATATATTTTTCTAATCAATTGAGTTGGTGTTTACTTGATGAAAATCCATATTTATTAATTAAATAAAAATAAAACGTAGTTTTATTTGATTTTCATATTCATTATGTCCACCGCTGTGGTCTCGAGGTAGCGTGCTGCCTTGTCACGCAGCGGGCCCGGGTTCGATCCCCGGTCGGGGCAGTTTTTCTGTGTGAGGTTTTTATTGGGGTTTTTCCTCACCTGTAAGACAAATGTCAGGAAAACTTTAAGGCCCAAACGGTCCCCGAAATCATATGGCCATCATCATCATCATTATCATCATCCTTCACCGGTGTGGAAAGCAACAGGAAGCTACCACACCTACAATTCCCTGGCAAAGCTGCAAGCTTCTTTTTCTTCTTCTTCTTCCGAATGCAGTATTGGGTGATGATGCCCGTTCTGCGACTACAAAAACTGATCTTTCCATCGGTTGAAGGGTCTTCCGAGGTCTCTTTTGCCTTTAGGGTTGAGGTGGTAAATCATCTTTGGTAAACGGGAATTTGACATTCTCTGGACGTGTTGGAACCATTTAATCTGACTATTTAACTCATGCCCCAAATGGGAGTCAATGGCCAATCACGTTTCAATGATTTCTGTTTTACAACCAATCAGAGTCGTGTTTCACGAAATATTTATCAGTGTTAGGATTATCATATATTAAACAAAGCTCCTCCTTTTTAATATTCTGAACAGGTCTGACCGTTATTTTGCAGTGACTGAGCCTATAACAAATACGGCTACCAGATTGTATATAATAGTGCTTACATGTCAACATTTGTAGCAATTGATTATACCACCAAAAAAAGAAACCACTGTTTGCACTTTCTTAAATGTTTTTTTCCCAGGTAATAATCGAGAAAAATATAATTGTCATATTTTACATCATACGACATCAAAAATGAATTAATATACAGATTGATGTGTTTCATTTTTTCTCCACTAGAGAGCATTCTTACAATATTGCGTTCCTTTGGCAATAAATAGTATGATCTGGTTGCAGTGATAAACAAAAGAAGCAGTAGAAGCGTACCTATCGTTTCTCATTTGTTTTCAAACATCGCCGTTTACATTAAATATATAAATATTTTAAAATAACTATAGTTAAATAATGATTTGTGAGTAAACAGCTTAATTTTATTCGTTAAATAGTCCTAACAAATGCCACTCTTGATTTCCAAATTCTCTAGATAAATTCACTCCTCACTTCGTGAGTCGTGAATTTATCGATAATTTGGAAATCACTCGTGGCATTACTTATGATAATTTTGTATATGTTCAACCATTTCCCTACTATTCCACTGCATCCTTATCTCATCACTTAAGCATGAAAATGCTATGATTGCAGTGAAGGACCTGCCTTCGGGCAGAATTACTATGGATATTTATTATATAATTCAGTGACAGCTGTTTCGGTACACTGTACCTTCTTCAGACATGTTAACAAATTATGAATTGTGTTCCAACTGATCTAAGCAACAATACAACAATATTTATTTAAATTTTTTAATTTAACAAAGGAGATTCATTCAAATCAAGTTGAGAATTTAACAGTTTGTTACTACTGCAGAAATAAATAAATTTAAAAGTAGTAACAAACTGTTAAATTCTCAACTTGATTTGAATGAATCTCCTTTGTTAAATTTAAACATTTAAATAAATATTGTTGTATTGTTGCTTTCTGTTGTAACACAATTCATAATCTGTTAACATGTCTGAAGAAGGTACAGTGTACCGAAACAGCTGTCACTGAATTATACAACAAATATGAAAATCAAATAAAACCATGTTTTATTTTTATTTAATTAATATATTTTTCTCTTCAAATAAAATTTGTCTTTCGGTAAGAAGTAATAAATTTAATATTTAAGATTGGACATTTGAACTGTCCACATAGGGAGAAAAATAAAAAAAACTAGCTATACCAACCCTTGCTAGCATTCAATGCAATAATAAAACAAATGACCATCCTCTACAAGATAATGAATGTATAATATTGTATCATTGTCCCTACTATTGGTATTACATTATTTAAAAACCTCGTATGATTTAAGAAAATGGATCGTCGTCGTGCTGTAAGATCCTGGAATTATAAAACATCTAATTTACTTCATATTTAAAGAGAAAAATTATACGCTCAGACCGGGACTTGAACCCGGGACCCTTGGTTTTCTAGTCCAAGTGCTCTACCATTTGACCTACCTGAGCAAGTACTGATCTAAACGCAAATCTTTCTCTATATACGTTGTAATTCCCGCCCACCAAATGCTTTTGAAGCCTTTGCTTCTATCTTTGCAAATGGCGCTCCTATATTAAGAAGAAATATTTGGGAATTATACATTACATTATAAATGCCAGTACGGCTATTTTCAATGTTTTTATTATTAATTTCATACATCTCAATTCTGAGCGTATAATTTTTCTCTTCAAATATGATTTATCCATCATTGAGATGTATGAAATTAATAATAAAACATCTAATTTACTCTTCATCTATGATAGGTTTATGGGATTTGGATATTCAAGACTCTGTTGTACATCAGTCTCAAAATGTTCATGTTAATGTTATGACAAGAGGCCTTGTAAAAATTACAAGTTATTCTCATATCAAAAATTCAATTGAAATTAAAATATTTTAATGTTGATTTAAAATCACAACATATCTCTTGTAGCTAATTTATATTTAATAAAGAATCTCTTTTAATATGATACAAAAATTGTGAAAACTCAAGAAGTTTTGAAATGTTTAATGCAGTAATGTTGATTCTAATAAACATTGTGTGGAAAAAAAAAATGTTTTAAATTTATTTTGTAAATCTTTCAGACATTTCAAACAATGTAAAATGATGATCTTGAAGAAGATTTTCGGGCTGTAGGCTGTAGCCGTGAGGCTTGTAGTTCCCCGACATTTCGCCAGAGACTGTGTCTGGCATCCTCAAGGGTTGTCTTGAGACTGGCAATTCTGTCCACTGCCTGTCCTATTTATACGTTCACCGCGATGTGTTTGTAAGTTATATCTGCCTTCTGATTGGTCAGCGGTAGGGACTTCCATTGCCCCAATGAGATTGCTGTTTGATGGTCTAGTCGGCTGTACTTATAGAGGTTTGCATTCTGCGTTTTTTAGAACCGGTATCCATACTTTGTTGACTTTTAATGATTCTTCTTTTTTATTGAAATTGTTTTTATGTTTGAATATTTCGATGGCTTCTCGTTGTAGACGGGTAAAATAGTGTGTGCAGTTAGATAATATGTCTGTATTCTGGTATTGTACTATGTGGCCAATCAAGTAAAGAGTGTTCTGCTACTGCCGACTTATATATAGGCACCACCAAACACAGCATCGCAACCAGACTTAAGGAGCATGAAAAATACAGTTGTCTTAAACAAATGGATAAGTCAGTAGTAGCAGAACACTCTTTACTTGATGGCCACAGGGTACAATACCAGAATAAAGACATATTATCTAACTGCACACACTATTTTACCCGTCTACAACGAGAAGCCATCGAAATATTCAAACATAAAAACAGTTTCAATAGAAAAGAAGAATCATTAAAATTCAACAAAGTGTGGATACCGGTTCTAAAAAATGCAGAATGCAAACCTCTACTAGTACAGTCCACTAGACCATCAAACAGCAATCAATCAGAAGGAAGATATAACTTACGAACACATCGCGGTGAACATATAAATAGGACAGGCAGTGTACAGAATTGACAGTCTCAAGACAATCCTTGAGGATGCCAGACGCAGTCTCTGGCAAAACGTTGGGGAACTAAGCCTCGAGACCATGGCCTACAGCCCAAAAATCTTCTTCAAGATCATCATAGCAACTCCAGCCGTGAAAGTCTACGTCAATACAATGTAATATGACATTGATTCTGCATGTAAGAAAAACATTTAAAACATGTCAAATTCCAAATTTGTTACAAATTTTTGTTTCCTTCTATCCTTATGCCATCCATTAGAGGGTCAAGGTTTAGACAGCAGCTTCCATTAATCTTTGCCCTCCCATATTTAAACAATTCTTCCCATCTCACAGTCTGCTCCTTGGTTTTCTTTCTGTCATCATCTTATCCAATGCCAAATTAATCAGAGTTCTGGATTTTATCTCGAAGGTGAGAGACAAAATAATAGTGAACTGAAGAAGTTGTCTCATTTGTAATTTTTGAGACATTCTACTATTGGGCAATAGCGAACAGGTATTAAAGGCCAACACACGCATACTATTGAGTAACACTAAGAAATTAGGACTGGAAGTAAATATCAATAAAACTAAATATATGGTCACACACAGAAATACATTATATAATGGAAATGGACAGCTAATGACAAATGAGGAAAATTTTGAGGAAGTAGCTGAATTCAAAGGGGCATGCCGTAGCGTAGTGCTTAAGGCACTGAGCTACAAGCCGGAGGGTCGAGGGTTCAAGTCCCGTTGGGGTCAGGATTTTTAAACTGACCCAAACCCTCTGGCGGCACTGGGGTCGACTCAGCCTCTAACGGAAATGAGTACCAGACGCCTGTTCTGGGGTAAAGGCGGCCGTCACGCAGGGCTGACATAAAGTGCCGATTGTCTAGAAAAAGTGGGAGCCTTAACCTCCTACTACCCCAAGGGCCTCCGGGCCTGTTGTGGGATCACTTTACTTTACTTTAGCTGAATTCAAAACCTAGGAACAATAATCACAAATAGGAATGAGGTGCACAAAGAAATTAAACATAGGCTCAATTCTGGAAATGCGTGCTATTGTGCACTACAGAGACTTGACGTCTGAACTCCTTTCAAAAAAGTTAAACTAAAAATATATAAAACTATTATCCTACCAGTACTCAGTTACCAGTTAAAATGCAAAAGATGAAACATTGTTTTTGAAAGGCCTCCATATTGTAACTACTTAATTAAATTTAATAATTTAATTGAAGACGACTGACTTACCAGGTACCAATTTTATATTTAATATCTTAACATCTGCAAATCAGAGTTAAAACAATGTCATAAATCAATCAATTTAGTGAAATTCATATCAAATTCCGTTGAGGTGAAGTCATATGATGAAAGTTAAAAATTAAATTGTACCTGTTGGTAGGTGCTGTCTTCCTCAACTTTGTTAATATATTGTATATGAAATTAACTGGAGCACTTTCGGAAGTTACCTTCCACCTTCTGCAGGTTGAGTTTCCGTTACTTCTTGTTGTTGTGTACGGTGATGTATACTCCAACTGTTTGTAGCAGCAACTGACTTGTTTTTGACGATCTCGTATAATGGGTTTAACTGGGGTGCGTTCTCATTAAGAAGTGAGGTGTTGTTTGTTTCCTTTATAATTTCGAGGTCTTCAAATATATTTATCCTAGCTGGAATGTTTTGTTGGTGGATTATTGTGAGAGTGTTTTCAATAGTGTTCATTCGATGACCTGCGTTAATGAGATGTTTAGCATGGCTTGATTTATCACCCGCATGTATCAATACAAGATATAAAGAACACCTAAAAGATTTCATACACGCGGGTGATAAATCAAGCTATGCTAAACATCTCGTTAACGCAGGTCATTGAATGAACACAATTGAAAACACTCTCACGATAATCCACCGAGAAAACATCCAGCTAGGATAAATATATTTGAAGACCTCGAAATTATAAAGGAAACAAACAACACCTCACTTAATGTGAACGCACCCGAGTCTAACCCGTTATACGAGATCATCAAAAACAAGTCAGTTGTTGCTACAAACAGTTGGAGTAAATATCACCATACACAACAACAACAAATAGCGGAAACTCAACCTGCAGAAGATGGAAGATAACTTCCAAAAGCACTCCAGTTAATTTTATATACAATATTTTAACAAACTTGAGGATGACGGCACCTACCAACAGGTACAATTTAATTTTTTAACTTTCATCAGATGTCATAAATGCTTAAACAACAATGAAGGTCGCTTTGAACAATTTTGGTAGTTGTTTTATGTATAGATGTTGTAAGCTACAGAAAATAACATATTTGCATTTTTGGTTAACTGAGTGCACTCTGTATTATTGTGACTTCAATGTAATATGTGTTTGTCCTGGTGAGTGGAAGAGAAGGCCACATGACCTTAACTCCACCAGGCTAAATAAATAAATAATTCAGTAACTATTAACTTGACCACAGTATATCAAACATATCACATTTCTATACACAGAAGCTACTCTTGTAATTGTCACAGTAATACTGTCCATTTGACTTTCTATAATCCATCAGTTGGATGCAAAACTACTTGTCATCCCTGAATTTCAGAACAGCTGCCAATACATTCTTGTCACTGGTAGTTTGCATCTCAAGATATAATCCATTGCAAAACTTATTGTGGCATCATGCCATAATGTTCCTAATCAATGTCAACCATTACTAAATTCAGATTGAACTTTTCAACACAAGCCCTTGGACCTGTAATTTTGCTTCACTTCACTTCACTGGCTCCACTCAATGTTTTATTAAATCAGTTTCAACAAGAAGTGATTCACAAACATCATCTGCTTATTTTCATTCCTTTTCTGATAACATTACATCATTTTAATACAGTCACTCAGCTGTCCAAAAACAGAAATAGGTAAGTGGTAATGTACATGGCTGTTGTTTTCTAATGCCTATGTCTGGGATCAATTACATCTTACTTCCTGCTTTCTAGTAGACACATTTTATTCTTTATTTTAGGAATTCTCACTATGAGGTATATTCATTAAGGTAGAATTTTTTATCACTCACCTCATATTGTTGTTCTTATTTGACTATAAACTAGTTTCAGAACTTAGTTTCTGTTCCATCCTCAGTATTGTCACGACCGTTGTTCTGTCGCCTTGAAGAGCTGTCCTTTGCTCCTTCCATTGGCTGACTGAAAAACCTCGAAACCAGGTCATACTCACCGGGAATTTCAAAGTTCATCAATTCCCGGTGAGAATGACCTGGTTTCGAGGTTTTTCAGTCAGTCGATGGAAGGAGGAAAGGACAGCTCTTCAAGACGACAGAACAATGGTCATGATGATAATGAGGATGGAACAGAAACTATGTTCCAAAACTAGTTTATAGTCAAATAAGAAGAACAATATGAGGTGAGCGATAAAAAATTCTACCTTAACATTTTATTCTGTTGTATTTGTTTTATGAGTTTTGTACAATGAAACAGATTTAATTAAAATGCTTCATATCTTTCCTTCTAAGCAGATCACAATTTCAAAGCCTTGGTGGCTTCATCTTCAGTACTTTCTTGTCGACTGATGTTATGTCAATCAGAAGAACTACTTCTTCTTCCCTCTGTTGGTGGACCGATAAACCTCCGGATCCAGTCAGAATCCATGGGAATTTCGAAGTTCATAAGTTTTTCTTTCTTGTTTTTTTGAATGTGGATTTCTTCCCAAACAAAAGTGCTAATACGACCCACCACTGCTTTGTGTGCAACAGGAGTCCTTACAGCTTAAGGACAGTTACCTTGGATGATCCTTGACAGGTCCAGTATTAATGAATGACTTGATAGTTTGGTACATAAATATTCTGGTAATTTTCAGCTTCTTTAGAATCTGGCAAATTTCATTTGCAGTTTTACCTACCTTACATAAGAGACTATCATAGCTACATGATTTTCATATTTTCCCCATTCCATGTTTAAAACTCATGGCAACAGCTTCCTCTTTCTCTGATAAACTCACACTGAACAAGGGTGGAAATGACCCTCAATACAGGTTGTACAGTATGTGTCAAAAGTCTGTATCAATATTTATTGCAAGACTAAGTAATTTATTTTCTTCCTGTTGCCACATTCATGTCTCAAAAACTTATCTAATGATTTTCACAACATAAAAAGAATGTACGTTAACAAAACAACAAATTATAATGTTTTCAAATTAGAATTCTGTACCAAAAAATTTTAATGTGAATTTGTCAATTGAATATGCAACCTTTCAAAAAAGGTATGCTGGTTACGAATTAATAAAAACTAAACCCTAATAATTCTTAAAATAAATTTTTTAGGGACATATTTATAATAAACTACATTTTAATGTTTAATTTAAAGAATTTATAAAAATAAAAGTAATCATAATTTTTATTCATACCTTTGAACCGAAAGTTTGATTTTCGGTTCGCAACTGTGCCATTATCCTCCTTGAACAGAAAGATTCGTGAACTATGCCAATATTCCTTCTCTATGCATCTACCCCTACTCTCCTTTTTACCTCTCCTGTTGCGCTGTTTGTGCTGCGCATCTCCCCTTCTATCTCGGAATGCTCAAATACGCTACGCACATTCGGAACATTATCATTCGATCGGAACTTTAAGTTGAGACTACGTCGTCTGGAGCACGCGAGTGGCGTGGTTTGAGTTTTGGTCCGGAGGACCAGGGAAAGCCACCCTGGCTTGGACTGTTGTATGAATGAAGTTGTTTGAGTGAGGTATGATATAGTTTTTGATGTCAATGATTATTATTTATTATTTTTTTGTTTAAATTCAAAGAATGATCAATATTCATATTAAACATCATTTTTATATACATCCTGTTTAATGTTCAAATTATTTATGTGCATGCTGCTGTTTGATATATTCCCGTACAGAAACTTACTTATTTACGAGATCATACAAGCTTCCTTTTTTTCCGTCTAGCTTTCATGGTTAATAACAATAATGATACATTCAGTTTAAATAAGAATCATAGATTACTCTAGTGTTTAGAGATCTATTGTTGATTTATGTTTAAGTGTTTAGGAAAGAAAGATGAATCAATCTTTGCTTCTTATGGGCCCGGGCAAAGGCTTTTGATTAATAACCTTGGATGTTATGAACTCTACGCTAATATATATACAACGGAAACAAAAGACGATCCAAAAGAAGGCGGCTCAAAATGGTTTGCAGTGCGTGGTTCATATTAATATAACTCTGCACACCTTTAACAAGAAAGTGGAGATTAGAAGATGAAATGAAAGATTAGGACTAACTTTCAATACATAGGAAAATTAGATAATAAAGATTGAAGTAGTTTGGACATATAACAATAATGGATCAATTCACTGGAAATACATGGAAAGTAAAATCATAGGAAAGAGAATAAAAGACAGACCACATACAAGATGGAAAAAAATGGGTGAAGGAAAAACATACAGAGAAGAGGTTGCAATCAAAACAGAGTGTTAAAAGAATTATACACAGTTAAAAACCAATCGAAGAGCATTTGTATTTAGATGACCCACATTTATTGGTAACGATTAATAATGCATATTTTATTATTTAAGGTAAGGGTAAACTGTGATGGCGGTAAACACGGGTGAAAGAGTGCAAACGCTTGTATTGTCCAGGAATGATGACCAACCCTGGGGATTCCGTATCGCTGGTGGTCCAGATTTTGGTACACCGCTGACTGTAACAAAGGTAATTACTCATGGACAAGACTTGTATGATAATTTCTCAAGCTGTACCAATACAATGTTGAGTTATAACTTGTGTTTAAGGTGACAGGAGGTACTGTAGCAGAAAAATCAGGAATGAAAGTGGGAGACTTTTTACTTATTGCTAATGGAGAGAATCTATCAAATTTAACTCATTGTGAGTCGTATAAATTCCTACAAGAAGCAGGAAACACCATTGAACTCACTGTAGAAAGGTAAGTTCTTTGAAATGTCTTCTTTAAGGAGACTTATACAGTAGCTGATGCACATTTTACAAAAAAAAAAGTTAATAACTCCACTGCTCCTTAATGGATACTTTTAAAATTTTGTCCACTTATTCTACAATAATTTAACTTTAAGTGTATAATTCTACATCAGTTAGGAACAACCGGGTAAGTCAACTTTTGGTCGAAAATGAGTTATTAACATCTCCTGATAGCTTTTGGTCCGATGCACGTTCGGTAAAAACGGGTAAGTCGTCAAGCGAATAGTGACGGTGTTATTAAGCATTGAATTTTCGATGTATGCACTCTTTGATGTAAGTCATTGAACTAGTTTTTGCTCTCCTGTAAAAAATCACTTGGAAGACTTACCTGGTTTTTCCTAACTGATGTAGAATTAATAAATTGTTATAATCAATTGAGTTGGTGTTTACTTGATGAAAATCCATATTTATTAAAATATAATTCAGTGACAGCTGTTTCGGTACACTGTACCTTCTTCAGACATGTTAACAAATTATGAATTGTGTTGTTATAGTACATATCAACTGATCTAAGCAACAATACAAGAATAATTTATTTAAATTTTTTAATTTAACAAAGGCAATTCATTCAAATCAAGTTGAGAATTTAACAGTTTATTACTACTTTTCAATGTATTTATTTCTACAGCCTCCAAAAGGTCTAACTTCTTACCCTTATCACAAACATGTAAAATTTCAAAATTTGGATTTGTTTCGATCCAAATTTTGAAGTTCACATGTTTGTGATAAGGATAAGAAGTTGGACCTTTTGGAGGCTGTAGAAATAAATAAATTGAAAAATAGTAATAAACTGTTAAATTCTCAACTTGATTTGAATGAATCACCTTTGTTAAATTTAAGAATTTAAATAAATTATTATTGTATTGTTGCTTAGATCAGTTGATATGTACTATAATAACACAATTCATAATTTAACATGTCTGAAGAAGGTACAGTGTACCGAAACAGCTGTCACTGAATTATATCTTAATAAATATGAAAATCAAATAAAACTAAGTTTTATTTTTATTTATTTAATAATAAATTGTTAAATTTTTATGACTCACCCCGTAATTGTACATTTCTTGAAGACAGTGGGAATTACAGTGAGAAGTAACATTATGAGGTAATTTTCAATTTATAATAGAGTTGGATAAAATGTTTTTACTTCTGACCACATAAAGTTCCATGTTTTCATGATACCAGTTTCAAAGGCCATTGCCTTCATCTTCAGTCAAACTCCAACTCTTTTTGACTGAAGATGAAGGCAAAGGCCTTTGAAACTGATATTATGAAAACACGGTACTTTATGAGGTGAGATGTAAAAGCATTTTATCCAACTCAATTATAGAACTTACAGAACTTAAACTTACAGGATCAACAACCGCCAATTCAACAGTTGGATGGAATTGACAATGATGTGCAGCATATCAAAACTTTTTTTCAGCCGAGATTTTCTGGCAGCTCTTCTCCAAAAATCCATTTCAACTGCAGTTATTCTGTTGACATGTTGTTGTCATTGTCCAAACTTACGGTCCATGTAACATTATACTTTCTAGTATGGACTTATAAATTAGTTGTTTTGTTCTATTAATGTTTTTTACTCCACATATTTAACAAAGCCCCAACCAGCAAACAAGAAAATAAAAAAATTAAAAAAAAAAAGAGAAGAAGAATAATGAGAAGAAAAAGTTACATTGTAACCCATTAATTTTTGGACCCATGTTTACTGGAACTTTTTTGCTTCTGTTGATTTTCATTTCACATCCCAGCATTTTGAACTATACCTTGTGAAACAGATAACAAGTCTATTGGTATACACACAACGATTCTATATGACTTATGATGCAATATTCTTTAACAAATGTTATTTAATTTTCAGGAATACATCAGTCTTCCCTTTAATGACATCATCAGTGCCATCTGTGAGTATATATGTATTTAGTAACATTAAAGTATTCATACACAGCCTAGTTCAGATGTGTAAATAACACTTCTATCAGTGGCGGCTGATGGAATCATATAATGGTAGTTACACTTAGAAACAAAATATAACCCATTAGCAAAATTTATCATTAATATTCTATGTGTTCAAAATATACGAGTACCACTTCTGCTTTTCTTGTTCCTTATGCAAAGTGATTCTCCTATTCCCATACTTTCTGTCCAATTGTTGAGCCATATTCTTAGTACCCAAGAATGTAAGATTAAAAACATTTTGGATAAGTTAATTGCTATTAGCGAATTCCAGAGGAATTTATATATGCGTGTGTGTGTTAACTGTCTAGCAGCTACAGTTTTTGTTTCATCGAAACCAAATTTGGCACATAGCAATTAATTTAAAAAAATAAGGTTCAAGTTCATTAACTTAGCAAAATCGGAGCATTACGTATTGGAATTCACATGAAACTAGAATTTAAAAATTCTTCTAGTGGTCACAACTTTCAGTGTTTCACAATGAAACACAGTATATATTACTTACTTACTCAATGGCACTATCGAACCCGTAGGTTCATGGCCGCACGGACATAAGCTCTCCATACATCCCTATCCTGAGCTAATGCTTTCCAATCATTCCCTGTATAATCTACTTCCCTCAAATCATAGTTAATGTTGTTCTCCCATCTCATTCTTGGTCTACCAACTGGGCGTTTTCCCTTTGGCTTTCCTACAAGAAGTTTCCATGCACATCTTTCATTCCCCATATGCGCAACATGTCCTGCTCATCGCAGTCTACGATACTTAACTGTTCTTATTATATCTGGCTTCCTATAACGACCATGTAGTTCATTCTTATATAGTCTTCTCCATTCACTTGTCTGTTCATCTCTCTTTGGTCCAAAAATATGCCTAAATACTTTATTCTCAAAAACTCGTAATCTCATTTCCTCCCTTAAAGTAAGAGTCCATGTTTCGCACCCATATAATATAACTGGTAGAATAATAGTTTTATATATTTTCAGTTTAACTTTTTTTGAAAGGAGTTGGTACGTCAAGAGTCTCTGCAATGCATAATTTCACGCATTTCCAGAATTGAGCCTATGTTTAATTTCTCTAAGCATGTCATTCCTATTTGTGATTATTGTTCCTAGGTATTTGAATTCAGCCACTTCCTCAAAATTTCCCTCATTTGTCATTAGCTGTCCATTTCCATTATATAATATATTTCTACGTGTGACCATACATTTAGTTTTATTGATATTTACTTCCAGTCCCAATTTCTTAGTGTTACTCAATAGTGTGTGCGTATCTCCTCACTATCGGCCAATAGTACTACATCATCAGCATAAACTAACAGCTTATTAATACGAGTTGTAGGCCTTCCTCATCCTCTAAAGATTTGATGGCATGCTCTAGTACAAAATAGAATAGTAGAGGAGAGAGTGCATCTCCTTGCTTCAACCCATTCTGTATTTCAAAGGTGTATTATATATTATTAAAGTAAATGGAGGAAAGTATTCTTCAAAAATCAGTGAAATCCAGTCATTAGAAATAGGGGTTTCCCTAAAATCCAAAATTAAAAATACACTCTAGCAACTGCCATATTTGGTTTTTCGCAACAAATATCATACAATTTAATTAATCCTTAAATTGGCAATGTATCCATATAAATTGTCCCACACCACAGCCGAGTGGTTAAGGCAAGAAGCCTTGGCGCATAGCTATGGGATTTGCGCTGGGGGAAGAAATTTTTCTCATGGAATTTCGGCCAGTATGGGACCGGTGCCCATCCAGCAATATGAGACATTTGGCCAGCTACAATAAGTAGTGAATCCAGGTTGAGAAGACCAGCTATAATGGCTGGGGGACCCAACATGCTGACTACATGTCACCCCTACACTGGCTTATGATTGTCTACCTCTGTGATTAACACAAGTGGATGGGATACCAGCAGCAGGCTGGTAGGCCAAGGGCCTTCTAGGCCTGTCGCGCTTGGAGTTCCATACAATTTAATTTACCCTTAAATTGGCAATGTATCCTATAAGATATTTAGTTTAATTTATTTAATAACATTAATAAAGCAATTGAAAAATGAATTGGTAGATATTTTTATTTATATAATAAATTTGGGAATTTTTAACATTATGAGGTTTAATTCATAAGAATTAAATGAATCGTGATTTCTTCTTACGTCATACTTCTATGTTTTTTTAAAACACAGCACTGCAGTATCAGCGACCATCGTCACCATCCTCAGCTGTTTTCACGACTGTCAATTTTTTTCTTTTGCCTGTAATTATCCGAACTGCCATCTGGTGTTCTTTTGAAGGAATTATTTTCTAAACTGCCATTTGTTGTATTTTTAAAGAACTTTGTAATCAAAAAAACCATTCTAGAACCATGAACTTTGAGATTCCAGACGAACCGAGCTTGATTACAAAGTTCTTCAAAAATACAACAGATGGCAGTTTAGAAAATGATTCCTTCAAAAGAACACCAGATGGCAGTTTAGAAAATAATTCCTTTAAAAGAACACCAGATGACAGTTTGGATAATTACCGGCAAAAGAAAAAAATTGACAGTTGTGAAAACAGCTGAGGATGGTGACGATGGTCGCTGATACTGCAGTGCTGTGTTTAAAAAAAAACATAGAAGTATGAGGTAAGAAGAAATCATGATTCATTTAATTCTGTTGGTAGATATTATTTTAATTGGTGTCAAATTATACAACAATAGCAAATAGATAATAGATTACGATTATCCATGATTTGTTTTCTCTGTAATATTTCAAAATTATCAAGATGTAACATCCAAGTATTGGGAAGCAACAAGGAGAATAACTTTGTTGTTAACTCCAGAACATTAGCTACATACGTACATACACTTTTAAACAAGCTGGCACTAAAAACTGAGTTTCACTAATTTAACAAAAGAAATATATATTCTGACTTCATTAAATGAATCAGATCCTGGATTTACACAAAATACTCATGGGCTAGTGGTCAGAATTTCTGACTACTGTTCATGAGGTCCCGAGTTCAATTCTCGGTCAAACCATAGGAATTTTTCCTTAAAGGGAATTATTTCTGTGGTTGCCCATGGTCTGGCATTTAGGTTAAGAACTCTCCCGGCACTTCATTATCATTTATCACCCATCATTCCATAGGGGTAATGTAACTCCACCTTCTAGGCACCCGAACTTCAGAAGTGGGTTACAATTAAGCCAATGCCAGGAGAGAACATCAGAAATGTCAAAATGACAACCTTGGGCATTGTATAAAAAAAAACTAATGGGAATATAATGGTACTGTACATCAACTATATGTAGACTTAAAAAAAGCATATGATTCAATTAAGAGGGAGAAGTTATATAGTATCCTGCTGGAGTTCGGAATTCCTAAAAAGTTAGTTAGACTTAGGTAAAGGAAGGATTTATGCTTGGATGGGAAGGAAGCCTGGATTAGCTCAATGGTTAGAGCATCAGCACGGAAAGCTGAAGGTTCGGGGTTCGATTCCCGGTTCAGGCATAAATTTTTCTGTTTACCATTTGATTACAATAATTTAGTAGTGTACTTTAATATACTTATTTCAATCATAGTAACAGCTTTAGCTTCTTAATATTAATTTAATAATTATACGAATGTGTCTAAATGGCACAAAGAGTAGGGTGCGTGTAGGCAAAAAGTTTTCGGACACTTTTGAAATCCAGAATGGGTTGAAGCAAGGAGATGCACTATCTCCTCTACTATTTAATTTTGTACTAGAGCATGCCATCAAATCTTTAGAGAATGAGGAAGGCTTACAACTGAATGGTATTAATAATCTGTTAGTTTATGGTGATGATGTATTATTGGCCGATAGCGAGGAGATACTAAAGGTCAACACGCACACACTATTGAGTAACACTAAGAAATTAGGACTGGAAGTAAATATCAATAAAATTAAACATATGGTCACACGTAGAAATTCATTATATAATGGAAATGGACAGCTAATGACAAATGAGGGAAATTTTGAGGAAGTGGCTGAATTCAAATACCTAGGAACAATAATCACAAATAGGAATGAGATGCACAAAGAAATTAAACATAGGCTCAATTCTGGAAATGCGTGCTATTGCAGAGACTCTTGATGTCCCAACTCCTTTCAAAAAACGTTAAACTGAAAATATATAAAACTATTATTCTACCAGTTATATTATATGGGTGTGAAACATGGACTCTTACTTTAAGGGAGGAAAGGAGATTACAAGTATTTGAGAATAAAGTTCTTAGGAAAACTTTTGGACCAAAGAGAGATGTACAGACATGTGAATGGAGAAGACTGCATAACAGTGAAGTACATGGTCTTTATAGGAAGCCAGATATAATAAGAACAGTTAAGTCTCATAGACTGTGATGGGCAGGACATGTTGCACATATGGGGAATGAAAGACTTGCATGGAAGCTTCTTGTAGGAAAGCCAGAGGGAAAACGCCCAGTTGGTAGACCAAGAATGAGGTGGGAGAATAACATTAACTATGATTTGAGGGAAGTAGATTATACAGGGAATGATTGGAAAGCATTAGCTCAGGATAGGGATGTATGGAGAGCTTATGTCCGCGCGGCCATGAACCTATGGGTTCGAGAGTGCCAGTGAGTAAGTAAGTAAGTAAGGCGAGATGTAAAATCTGATTAATTTAATGATTAATAAATAAAACCTCATAGTATTATTTCTTAAAGAAATAAATTATTTGTGCAGTTAATCAATATTATAAGTACTGATATCTCAATCAGTGAAAAAAGTCATCATAAATCATCAACTTCAGAAAGCAAAACTGTGACCTGAAATTTATATATCCTACAGATGTAAAAGTGAATTTACTAATTTAATTATGATTTTTCAGAATAACGTTTCAGGAGAAACTGAAGTTAAAATAGACAAGAATGTAGAAACAGAAGTTGTCATTCAATATGAGGAAATTAAACCACCTCCACCACCAATGGAACCAAGCCTTTTTGAAACAATTTTTGGCCCACTGGAAGATTATCCAAAAGAGAACTGTAAGAGTGCATTTGATGAACTTGTTGAGGAATTGCTTAGACAACAACAACTGGAGACAGGATTTTCTCAAGACTTGATCGAAGAATCTGAATTTGCTCAAAATATCTTTATTCAAGAATCAACACTAAAACAAAATATAATCGCTGAAGTTACATTGCAAGAGACTGCAGCACTTCCATTACTACAAACACAAATTACTGCCACAACAGGTACAACTTGTTAAGATATGTATTCTCTATTTTTTTATATTTCCTTTCTCTATATTAATTTATTAAATTATTAACTGAAAAAAGAGAGAAATGCAGCTTATAAATCTTTCAATAAATAAATTATGTTTAAGCTAATTATGTCCACCACTGTGGTCTTGAGGTAGTGTGCTGCCTTGTCACACAGTGGGCCCGGGTTCGATCCCCGGTCGGGGCAGTTTTTCTGGGTGAGGTTTTTATCAGGGTTTTTCCTCACCTGTAAGACAAATGTCAGGAAAAACTTTAAGGCCCAAACGGTCCCCGAAATCATATGGCCATCATCATTATCATTATCATCCTTACCATTATCATTATCATCATCATCCTTCACCGGTGTGGAAAGCAATGGGAAGCTACCACACCTACACAATTCTCTAGTAAAGCTGCAAGCATAGCATGAAAATGCTATGATTGCAGTGAAGGACCTGCCTTCGGACAGAATTACTATGGATGGATATATATATATATGTCAAAAATATAATTATAACATTGATAAAGTGTCACTGCTATAAAGTAAAAATATTCTCTTTAATTTCTTTACTTGTTATAGGAGCAGCTACTAGATGGCAGTAGAGACTGAGTTCCCACTACATCTCATAATAATAAGAGAATATATATAAGAAAAATGAATGTTTGTACTAGACTTGCTCGGTAACGCACTGGGGTATCAATCCAGAGGTCTGGGTTCAAGTCCCATCTGAGCATTTATTTTTCTTATCATGTCATATTAATCTTGCATTGCTCAATGTCAAAAATTTGATTATAACATCGATAAAGTGTCACTGCTATAAAGTAAAAATGTTCTCTTTAATTTGCTTACTTGTTATAAGAGCAGCTACTAGGTGGCAGTGGAGACGGAGTTCCCACTACATCTCATAATAATAAGAGAATATATATAAGAAAAATGAATGTTTGTTACTAGACTTGCTCGGTAGCGTAATCAGTAGCGCACTGGGGTATCAATCCAGAGGTCCGGTTTTAAGTCCCGTCCGAGCATTTATTTTTCTTATCTCATATATATATATATATATATATATATATATATATATATATGGTATGATAAGAAAAATAAATGCCTGGACGGGATTCGAACCCGGATCTCTGAGTCTGTACCTCAGTGTGATATCCATTACACCACCAGGTGCATCCAATTTTTTTATATATATATAATCATGTATTTTTTTAATATTTGTTTTTCCTTTACATTTTACTACAATATTTAAATTAATAATATACACTATATAATCAAAAGTATACAGTTATTCACCAACATGTCATAGTTACCTTCTCAATAAAGAGAATGAAGCAATATTATTAAAACATTTATTTTTACTATTATTTTATTATTATTATTATTATTGCAACAAGGATAAAGTAGACATAGACCTCTCAAAGCAGCGTGCTGCCTTGTCACACAGCGGGTCCGGGTTCGATCCCCAGCCAGGACAGGTTCCTGGGCGAGGTTTTCTTGGGGTTTTTCCTCACCTGTAAGACAAATGTCAGGAAGCTTAGGGCCCATATGTCCCTGAAAAATCATCCAGCCATCATCATCATCCTTCACCGGTATGGAAAGCAACTGGAACCTACCACACCTACAATTCCCTAGTAAAGCTGCAAAACATGGCATGAAAATGCTATAATTGCAGTGAAAGACCTGCCCCCAGGCAGAATTACTATGGATGGATATATATGAATCAGATAGAGAATGGAGAGAACAACCTCATGGACATAACAATTAAATAGAAATATGAAATTATGTATGTTAATTTTTGCAGATGATATAGCATTAGTGACACCCTCAGAGGATGAATTACAATATTCAGTATATAATATTAACAAAATAAGCCTCAAGTATAATATTAAAATGAATTCAGAGAAAACAAAAATAATGGCTTTTCATGGAACCAAACTTTATTTTTTACCATTGTTTTTAAGTTACTTATCAATCTTTAGGATTTAGGGTGTTTTTATTATTCTTGTTACCTTGTCTCAAGATCAAATTCACATTGCAGGGCTACAAGCAGAATCACAAGACAATGAAATTCAGAAAAGTCAGGATGCAACACATGAAAATGAAGCAGAAAACAAAACCAATGATAAAAGTGGTTATGATCCAAGTGAACAGATAGATCACAATGATGACAAATCAGAAAACACAACAGAAATTCAAGCTGATATCAGAGAGGAACCTGCAACACAAGAAATATCAACATCTAAAAACAACAAAGAAGAACAAACATTTCAAAACAATGAAGAAAAACATCCACCTAAAAATAATAAAGAAAGGGTAGTTTCAAAGAATAATAAAGAGACAACAGAATCTAAAACAGAAAATAAAAATGTCCAGCCTAAAAATTGTAAAGAAAAAGTAGTTCCAGTATCTAAAAATAAACAACCTGAAGTACCGGTACCTATAAATGATAAAGAAAAGGAAACTCCTGTAATTAAAGAAAAATCAGCACCAAAAATTGATAAAGAAAAACGAGGATCAGTATCAAATAATGGTAAAGAAAAACAAGTAACAAATAATGTATCAAATAATGGTAAAGAAAAACAAGTAACAAATAATGGTAAAGAAAAACAAGTAACAAATAATGGTAAAGAAAAACAAGTACCAAATAATGATAGAGAGAAACCAGCAGAAGAAACTAAAATTGAAAAAATAAAGGAAGAGCCAGAAATTAACAAAAAACCAAAATCTAACAATAGTAAAGAAAAAGCACCTCCTGAAAATAAAGAAAAACCAACTCCTAAAAATGAAGGGAAAACAATACTTAAAAGTGAAAAAGAAATTAATGGAAAGAAAGAATCAGACATTGAAGATAAAACAATAGCTAAAAATAATAAGAGAAAATCAATACCTAATACCAGTACAGAAAAAGTAATCCCTGAAAATAAAGAAAAACCAATACCTAAGAATGAAAAAGAAAAACCAGTATCTAAAAACAATACAGAAAAATCAGCAGGTGAAATTAATAAAGGAGAAACAGCAATACAAAAAACTAAAAGAAAATCACTACCAGAACATGAAAATAAAGAACAGCCTGCACCTAAAAATAATAAAGAAAAACAACCATCTCAAGGAAAGTCTGCTGTTAAAAATAATGAAGACAAATCAGTACCTAAATCCAATCAAGTGCCTAAGAAAGAAATACCAGCGACCAAAGATGTTCAAGAACCAACATCTGATGATACTGAAGAGCTTGTACATGAAGAAACTGCATCAAAATATACTGAAGAAGAAGAACCAATAGCTAATGAAATAGAAGAAGAACCAGTAGTTAAAGGTGAAGAAACTGAAGATGTTGAAGAACCTTTACCTGAAGAGATTGAAGAAGCATTAGCTGAACAAACTGAAGAATCTATATTTGAAGATAATGAAATGCTTTTAGCTAAGGAATTTGATGAACTAGCTGTAACTGAAGATAATGAAGAGCCTTTAGCTGAAGAAACAGAAGAAGAATCTGTACTTGACCAAGAAAAAGTTTTGGCTGAAGAAAATATTGTACATGAAGACAACGAAGAAAAACATTTAGATGAAAGTGATAAATCAGCACCAGAGAACATTCAGGAAAAATCTGTAATTAAAGATGATGAAGAAAGGGGAATTGAGGTAAGAAATAATAATTTATTCTCATTTAGATATTCAAGGTTGATGTACACTTAGCAAAAAAAGAATGAGTGGCTTCAAAATGCAAAGTCCTGTTATGACCCACTGAGCATGCTCGAAGGGCTAAAGCTGCAGTTCACAATGTAACGCATTGTTAAATGTTTTAAATACGCTGCATTTGGTTTTAATGGTCTAAAATAGTTAAAGAGCAGTGAAGGAGACATGTTTCTAGAAATTTACTAATATTGTACATATGCAATATTACTCAAATTGAGACATTTCAAATAAAGTTCAACTCTTGTGCATAGTGTAAAAATAAACAAGTCAACCAGGATTTAGACGACTAGTATCTGACGTTTGAGTAGCGTAGATCATTAAACCACTTATGGAAAAATTAAATATATATAAAAGCCAGGATTCAAATCCCTCGACAATGATTTTTTGTTATTTATTTGTATTTCCATAAAATATATCCCATAATGTATAATTCCAGCCATGTAATTTACGTCCACTTTACACTATTTTAAGTAATATTCCTGCCTTTGTAAACTCTATAACACTGTTTAGCTACCAGTATAAAGTTAATTGTGTGCAGTACCAGATTTTAATAATAATGCTATAAATTTATATAATAAAAGATAATATAGTTTCATATATTTATTTATTACATTTTAGTGAAGATAAAGTTTCACCCTCCAATTAAAATATTTAGTTTATGTAGGTCAAGTCCAGCCAATAATAGCCCATAGATGATGGGCAATAATAACAATTATAATAATAAAAATTGTAATACTTCCAAATAGTTCATTTCTTTCTTTAAGAGTAGACAGATTAAAATAGAAAGTATTGAAACAAAAAATGTAACCTCATAGGGAATCGAACCTGTGACATCTTGTATATAAAGTAAGCCATAAGGCACTGAGCAAAGTGTTTGTTGGTTTGCTGTGCATAAAAGAATGCTCTTCGTTGGAGGAAGGGAAACATATTGTAGCTCTATTGTGCAATTAGTTTACTCATTTAATCGTGCGTTAAAACTTGAAATGTTCAAGATCAAGAGTCTGCTCATTCTTTTTTTTTTGCTAAGTGTACATAATCAACTTTTATAAGATTCATGATGTGTTCCGTTGAGGTTTATTCAAAATTAATATAAAATTATAGAATATTCACCTGAAAGGTCCGTCTCCTCAACTTAATTATCATTTAACTGTAGCGCTTTCGGGACTTGTCCCATCATCGGCAGGATTCAAAACTGGTGTTTCACTGAAGATCTGGTAGAGGGGGTTGCATGTATTTGGTTCGTTTTCGTTTATCAGGCTGTCGTTGTGAGCTGCTTTCATGATTTCCTCGAAGAGATGGAAATCATGAAAGCAGCTCACAACGACAGCCTGATAAACGAAAACGAACCAAATACATGCAACCCCCTCTACCAGATCTTCAGTGAAACACCAGTTTTGAATCCTGCCGATGATGGGACAAGTCCCGAAAGCGCTACAGTTAAATGATAATTAAGTTGAGGAGACGGACCTTTCAGGTGAATATTCTATAATTTTATATTAATTAAGTGTACATAACAGTATTAAGGTAGAATTTTTTATCACTCACCTCATATTGTTCTTCTTATTTGACTATAAACTAGTTTTGAAACATAGTTTTTGTTCCATCCTCAGTATCGTCATGACCATTGTTGAAGAGCTGTCCTTCGCTCCTTCCATTGGCTGACTGAAAAACCTCAAAAGCAGGTCATTCTCACCAGGAATTTCAAAGTTCATCAATTTCTTCTTTTCGCTCTTTTGAATGTAGATCTTTTCCCAAACATTCAAAAGAGCAAAAAGAAGAAATTGATGAACTTTGAAATTCCCGGTGTGAATGACCTGGTTTCGAGGTTTTTCAGTCAGCCAATGGAAGGAGCGAAGGACAGCTCTTCAAGACGACAGAACAACGGTCGTGACGAAACTGAGGATGGAACAGAAACTATGTTCCAAAACTAGTTTATAGTCAAATAAGAAGAACAATATGAGGTGAGCGATAAAAAATTCTACCTTAATGAATATACCTCATAGTGAGAATTCCTAAAATAAGTATACATAACAGTATAGTGGATAAAATATCAGGCACAGTTTCACGGTAGAACAGAACTTATGAGGAACCCATCATCTCCAATAACGTATTATTCATCTTATCATGGTCCTCAAAGTCCATGATGCATGTCTAACACATCAACAACACATTTATCATTCCCTGAAGTAGGTATTGTAAACATCATACAATGCAATACAAACAATACAAAAATTAAATTATTTTTAGTCTGTTCATCTTACCTCAACATTAATTAATATTGAGGTAAGATGAACAGACTAAAAATAATTTAATTAAAATAACCCCAAAATATCACTTCCTAAAATAAAATATTAAATACAAAAATTACATGGGTTATGAAATAAACCAAGAACAAAACTCATACTTGTTTGTTAAGAACAGTACTGTATAGAACAATGTAGACTCTTCAAAACTGTATCACTTTTTGACGTTATATTTAATTTAACATATTCCAGACCTGGACAAAATTATTTTTTTTGGAAAGAAAAATTAACACTTGAACTGGGAATCGAACCACAGATTCTACTCATCAGTGTGCAGTCCATTACCCGATACAACATTGGGTTGTTGTTGTATTGAGTCTTGAGTGGTGTAATGACTGCACACTGATGCGTAGAGTCAGAGGTCCATGAATAACAAAGGAATGTCAACCACTGCACACCAGAACCTATCTTGAAATTGCATCTAGAAAAGTGTTCTTCTTCTTCCTTCCTTCCAAGTATTAGGCCAAGGCCTGTTACGATCCTATAGAAAATTTTCCCTCCAGCGTTTCATAGGACGGCCCAATGATCTTCGTCCTCTTGGTATATAATTATAAACAGCTTTGGGCAACCGATTTGAACTCATACAAAGGCCATGTCTAAAATATTATCTGCCATTTTTAACTACAAGATACTAAAATCCAGGACCAAATCTCTCATTTATACTATAGGAAAGTAATATAACTCCTGTATTGGCAGTCTGGATAATCCTCACTACCAGCCGTTCATGCCACATCCCGCCTCACTTCACGCTGCCCTTAAGTCATGCAGGGATGTACATCTGATCTGTACCCCAATAAACTATTATTAATATTTTTCATCATCATCATCATCATCCGGTATCATGGCAGCCGCCGCCGTCTTCTGGAAACCAAATGCCATTCCTCTCTATCCATCCATTGATCTTCCTCCATTCCTCTGATATTCATAGCTGCTTGTACCCCTTCTATCCAAGTTTTCTTCGGTCTTCTTCTCTTCCTCCTTTCCATTGGGATCCATACCATAACAATTTTTGCTCTGACATTCTTTTGACATGGCCATACCACTGTAATCATTTCTTTTCTATAATGTCTATGATGTCCGGCTCCTCTTGTACACCCATAATTTCCCTTATTTCTTTATTTTGTATTCTATCTATTCTAGATTTTCCAGCTGATCTTCTTAAAACATCCATTTCTGTACTTAAAATTCTTTTCATTTCCCTGGTAGGAATTTGCCAGACTTCAGCACCATATGTTAAAATGCTCTGAATTAATATTTTTAAAACAATAAATTAATTAGCTTTCTAAAACTCCAAGCGCAACAGACCTAGAAGGCCCTTGCCCATCAGCCGGCTTCATATCCACACATGTTAATCACAGAGGTAGACGATCATCTAGCCAGTGTAGGGGTGACATGTGGTCAGCATGTCGGGTCCCCCAGCCATTATAGCAGGTCTTCTCAACCTAGAGTCGCTACTTATTGTAGCTACCCTAATGCCTCACGATGCTGGCAGGGCACTGGTATCAAACTGACCGAAATTCCATGAGAAAATTTCTTCCCCCATGGAGACTCGAACCAGCGCACAAGACCCGTAGCTTTGCGCCAAGGCTTCTTGCCTTAACCACTCGGCTACGGCGTGGGACAATTAGCTTTCTAGCTCCAAGAAATTTGAGATTATTCTCTGTGGGTTGCCATTGCTGGATTCCGACTTTGACTTCTGTGCCTTGCAGTTAAAAACGTCAGATTTTTTAAACATAACCTGGTACATAACAATGCTTCTTTGGGAGAAATTTCAAGGTACGTTTTCGCATGCATTGATTGACAGTTACCTTATATGATGTAAAGACTGTTAAATGATTTGTAGCTCAAAATAGAGTCTGTTTTGAAGAACTGTTAAATGATCATTTAACAGCAATAATCATAAAAAGTCATATGTTTTAGTTCCTTCAGAATCTGTCATTACCTCAGTCCCCATGCTCATTTTTTGTGCTGTCGGGTAATATGAGAAATTCACATCTAAAGTTATACACATTGTTTTCATTACGTACGGTATAATATGAAGGTAATTAAAATTATTATTTTTTTGTTTTAAGAGGGGACATATGAAACAAAAGCAATATCGAAAGCCGTTATTCCCAATTACACCTCATCCAAGGCCGCTGGTGCTACCTGGAGGTGAAATGAAATTTCAAATGCATCCTCAAGAAGCATATGACGATGATTTCATTGCTGAGACGCTAAGTGGAAATGCCGAAGTCATCACGGGTACAACTATAGGGTAACTATAATTTTGTATATACTAACACATTTTCATAGTAAAAAGTATAACATAAACAGGCTATTGAGGTCCAAGAGGACATGAAAGTATGGATCCACGATTCCAAGTCAATAATCTGAGAGAAGGTAAGATGGTTAGCATTACTCCAGCTGGGTAAGTCCATAGAACACTCACTACATAGGAGGCTGGATGAGACACAAGGCCAGTCTGACATGAATGAGTGAAAAAAAATCTCCACCTTATGCTTCACAAGATTGAACCAGATCAGCCTCATGGGCTAGTGGTCAATGTTACTGACTATTTATGAATTTATAAACAATCAGGCTCGTAAAAAATCCTTAAGCCTGAATGAAAAGGCCTCTAAGCAAAATTTACCGAATTTTCCCATCCTAGTACTACCTTGGTTTCCTAGATGTCAGTATGAGGCGGAATGCTGATCATGTACCACTCAAAATGACATCTATACGAAAACAAGTGTAACTAAATTAGCATGGTTCAAATTCTTCCCTGTAGGGGGAGAGCGCCTATATCTCTGTAAAGGGAAAACATAGGCTTACTATACAATACAATAAACAATCATGTCTTGAAAATGATCTCACATAAGGAGATTGAAACATCGACTTGGTAAATTTATATTTTGACTGAGATATTGTTTATTTCTTTGTAATTATGATTACTGATTATTGTTCATGTGGTCCCAGGTTCGATTCCCAGTTAGACTATAGAACGTTTTTCTTAGAGGGAATTATTCCTGTGGTTGCCCATGGTCTGGAATTTAGGTTAAGAACTCTCCTGGCACTTCATTATCATTTATCAGCTCATCATATCATATCATCAGGGTAACGTAACTCCGTTTTCCAGGTGCCCCAACTTAAGAAATGGATTACAATTCCGCCAATGACAGGGGAGAAAGCCATACTCTTAAGTTCCATGAGGAATATCAATTCTACACAAATAAGTTAAAACAGAAAAAAAATAAACAAAATGGACAAGAGTCAATCTATTTTTTTATATTTGAAGAGAACAATTTTTGCCTAGACCGAGACTCGAACCCAGGACCCTTGGCTTTCTCGGTCTAGGCGAAAATTTTTCTCTTCAAATATAATTTATCCTTCAATGAGAAGTGTTAAATTAATAATAAAATCGTCAAGAGTCAATCTATTTCACCTGTTTTTAAATTTATAGGTTTAATTTACATTTAAGAGTATTAGTAACGACCAAAAAATTATAAAGTAGAATACAAAGTGTAGAAATGAACTTCCTTAGAAGAACAAAAGGCCGCACAAGATTGGATTGGATAAAGAATGAAGATATAAAAACAGAGTTAAATATATATCCTCCTCCAAGCACGACATTCTCACATCCACATGTGTTAATCACAGAGGTAGACGATCATCTAGCCAGTGTAGGGATGACATGTGGTCAGCATGTCAGGTCCCCCAGCTGTTATAGCTGGTGAATTTTTAAT
The DNA here is from genome assembly GCA_030220185.1 of Diploptera punctata. Classification (NCBI taxonomy): domain Eukaryota; kingdom Metazoa; phylum Arthropoda; class Insecta; order Blattodea; family Blaberidae; genus Diploptera; species Diploptera punctata. The sequence continues at coordinate 1,698,470 of JASPKZ010003887.1, read as the reverse complement.
GCTCCAGTAATACTTATCTTTTTATACAAAACCGATAGGAAGTAACACTATGCATATTTTATCAAAGAAACTAAATAGGCTATTTATTAGACCAAAATATGAGGTGAGGTGTAAATAATAAATTCAATTTCTTTGACCTACATTACTATAAGGATGTGAGACCCAGGAAATTAAAAAATATATATATCCCAAATTACTGCAGCAGAAATGAAATTTATGAGGCATATACGAGGGTGAATCAAATATACGGAATTACTGTTTACAATTTTATTGAATTAACAAAAAAATACAACCACCACCTCATTTTTCTACATAGTCTCCTGCATTTCCAACACACTTTTGCCATCGAGTTGGCAACTTTTTGATGCCGTCCTTGAAGAATGAGGGATGATGTGTAGTCAGCCAGTTGCGCACGAACTCCTCTACCGCTGCATTGTCACCAAACTGCCTTCCTCCCGGGTCTTCTTTCAGTGGCCCAAACAAATGGTAGTCACAGGGTAGACAAACATGGACTGTAAGGAGGATGTTCCAGAGGTGTCCAATGCATTTTCGTCAATTTTTTTGTTCCTGGCTGAGGAGCCGACGAACCCACCTGGCAGACAATTTTCGGAATTTGAGTTCATCACTGATGACGGCTTGAACACTTCCGAAGCTTATTCCAACGTGTGAAGCAATTTCAGAAATTGTTACGTGCCGATCCTCCTCAATAAGGTCCCGTACAGCACGAATGTTATCTGCAGTGATGCTTGTTCGTTGCCGTCTTTGGTGGGGCTTATTTTCCACTGAATCCCTGCCCGCTAAAATTTTTTTGCGCCAATCATACACCTGCGTCTTCAAAAGGATTGCTTCCCCGAACTGCGCATAGAGCCTTCTCAAAATTTCAGAAGGTTTAGTGCCTTCTTTCGCCAAAAACTTAATAATGCATTGTGCAACAGACGTGTGTACCTCTTGCTCGCTCATGGCGTACTGAAGCAAGCGGCCGCTCTTTGGAGTGCGACACATCAAGATCCCTACTCCAGACACACCCACCAACTTTCCCTCCAAACCGCAATCTTTGCAGTTCACTACCAGAACCTCCAGATACAAATTCCGATTTATATTTGATCCACCCTCGTAATAAATACACATGGCAGGACCACAAAACAAATGCACAAATATTATCTGAACATTAAGTCAAACCAGTTTTTAAAAAAATCCATGAATAAATGGAGAACACAATGTCTAAAGACAGGTTGCCCAACTTAATTTTGGAAAAATCACAAATAGAAAAATTATGTCAAGGTCATCTGATTAAAAGAATTCTAATGGACAATGAGATCAGAACAGGTTACTTAGCTTACCACAATCGTTGATTAGTTGACGAAAATTCTACCAAACATACAATACACAAGTTTTATTTTGATGTCATATTTTAAATTAACATTTTCCAGAATTGGACATAGTTTTATTTTAGTTTGAATTTCAAAAGTTACTAATTTTTTATTTATTCTTACAGGATCAACTTTATGAAATTCAAAAAGAATTTTGACTTCTTGAAATCCTCAAGCGTTTATCAACTGATTCATGAATCAGAGAAAAAATGTCCAGGAAGTTTCACAGGTCGACCAGAAAAACTGATGGCGGCAGAGGATTACAAACCAGTATGTAACATTATTTATTTAATTATTTATTCTACCTGATGGAGTTAAGACCGTAAGGTCTTCTCTTCCACTTCACCAGGGTTAAATTATACATACAATAAGAATTATGATTGATACATAATAGATGTAAACTACACAATATAAATTTGACAAGGGTAAGAAAGAAAAATAGTAATAATAATAATAATAATAATAATAACAAAAATAATAACCTATAATTAGATTAAGTAAATGGCATAGTAGAGAAAGTTTAAAATACAAAGAAACAATAAAAGTATACATGGAACAGGGTTATATATTATATTGTCTAAGGAAATATGAAGTGAGTTTCTTTTTAAACTGTTTTTGAGTCGGGCAGTCCTTGATATACGAGGGGAGAGAATTCCAGAGTCATGTGGCTGAAACAAGGAAGGATGAGGAATAGTGAGATGTTAGATGTAGAGGAACAGCTAGAATTAAATTTTTTCTCGATCGTGTGTTTAAATTATGGTGGGAGGATAGCGAATGAAAGTGAGTAGAAATATAAAGGGGTGATGAGGTGGACAAAGTGTTGTATAAGAAGCAGAGGCAATGTATCTTTCTCCTGTCTTCCAATCGGAGCCAACACAACATTTCAAATACTGGAGTTATGTGGTCTGAATTATGGAGGTTGAATATATATCGTGCACAAGCATTATGAACTCGTTGCAGTCTTTGTCCGAATGTAATATTCATGTCAGTTAAGAGTAAGTCACAATAATCGAAATGCGGCATAATCAGAGTTGAGACAAGTACTTTTTTCAATGAAGAAGGAAGGAAATTTTTCAAACGTTTTAGGGAATGGAAGATTGAATATATTTTTTTACAAGTTTCTCTTAAATGAACCTGCCAATTAAGATTTTGGTCGAAATATACACCAAGATTTTTCACAGAAGGTTTAAACGGAATTTCAGTTTGGGAGTTCTTTAAACATATAATTGATAGCAAGTAACACTAAAATATTTTATCACAAGTAATGCCACGAGTGATTTCCAATTTATCTAGAGAATTTGGAAATCAAGAGATTGGCATTTGTTAGGACTATTTAACGAATAAAATTAAGCTGTTTACTCACAAAATCATTATTTAAATATAGTTATTTTAAAATATTTATATATTTAATGTAAACGGTGATGTTTGAAAACAAATGAGAAACGTTTATGTTTCATTTGTTCATCCACTGCAACCAGATTATATTATTTATTACCAAATAAATATTGTAAGAATGTACCCTAGTGGAGAAAAAATGAAATACATCAAACTGTATATTATAAGCAACATTATAGGTTATTAATTAAATTTCTGACGTCCTATGAAGTAAATATGTCAATTATATTTTTCTGGAAAGTTAATACCTGGGAAATAATATGTTTAAGGAGCAAACAGTAGTTTCTTTTTATTGTGGCATAATTAATTGCTACAAATTTTTTTCTATTATATCTCGCAAGTGGTATTTGCTTACATTCGTGCACTATATATATATACAGTCTGGGAGCCATTTGCATTCTAGCATTATTACATCTTAATATATAAATTTCTATATTCAACATATTTCTTAGAGAATCAGTCACTGCAAAAATAATGCTCTGACCTATTCAGAATGTTAAAAAGGAGGAGCTTTCTTTAATATGATAAACTTAAGTTCATAAATTTGAGGTGAAACACGACCTGTGATTGGTTGTAAATCAAAATTCATTGAAACGTGATTGGTCAATGACTCACAATAGTCAAAGAAATTGAATCAGTTAATTTCCACCTCACCTCATATTTTGCTGTTTCACCTGAGACAATTTTTTAAGATCATTACTCAAACATGTCCAAGATGAAAGATCAAAATAACATGTAATGAGGTGTAAATAACCAATCACTTTCTTTGATAACACTGAGCAACAAAAAATAAACTTTTTTTTTGTCTCAGAAAGAAAAATATGTGATTCTGATAGTATTTTTTCTCCAGAATTCAAATATGATATTGGTTTTCCTCCATCACACAAGGTTTCCGAGAGAACAGGCATTTATAATTTCAAACACTTTAATATTTTCTATATTCATAACTACACCATATTCGAACATTCGGACTCACCTAGAAAGTAAGAATTGACTATTTTCTGCTATATTTTGCCTTTAGAGCATCCCTCTTGATGGTCCAACAATAATCGGCTAGCATATTAGGATTCCATTTGCCTTGATATCTCTTTCCATAGCTGAAATCTCCTGATGAAAGTGTTCCCCGTGCTCATCGCTCACTGTGCCAAGATTTTCCGGGAAGAAATCCAGGTTTATTTAAAAAAATAATTATTTAAATCCATTAATTGAAATTGAAATAAAAAAAAAACTGTGGGTGATGGAGAAATTCCAAATACATATTTGAAAACACTATAAAAAACTGCAAGTACAACTATTGGTTTTTATTTTAAAATGCCATAGGAAGTAACATTAAGAGGTTTGTTTAATAATTAAAACATTTTGTCTGTTCATTCTTACAACTCTAAGGGTCGAATCTATGAACGCATTAACCATAAAAGTTGTTCTCTGCTGAGAAAGTTGCATCCAAAGATGTTTTTGCATACTCAAAAATCTGTTCATACAATAATAATTGTCAAAATTTCCTAAGCTACCTGGCAAGGTGACTTTGCACAGAACGAATCGTGAGCAACCCGATGGGAACCGATGTAGTTTGAAACCTTGTCGAGTACTTTGCTGCTTTATCCAAGATGTTGGACCTTGAAGACTTTGATCATGTTTTCAGTATACGCGGAGAAGAGGAATTTGATAGAGTCTACCAAAGAATTCAACTGGAAGAACAGGAGAATCGGCATAATATCGCGCGATTCAGACATCGTCGTATACGGTATTATTTGCAGGAGGCAAGCGTAAATGCGTTCCTCTAGCAGACAAAAATAACAGAAGTGGTTTTATTGCTGAGAATTATGGGTAATTTCTTGCCAATATTACAAAAACGACGACTTTCAGGCATGACCAGTTAGTGGGTCACTAATTTGATCTTTGCCCTTGCTCACGGATAGTCAGCTCACCGGTGATTGGAAGTAATTTGAGTAGAGACTAATGTATTTGCATGCGGCCATAAGAGGTAAGAATGAACAGACAAAATGTTTTAATTAAGTACAACTATTGGTAGTCATGAGACAAAAATCATGTTGACCAGTGTAAGTACGAGGGCGGATTGGAAAGTAACGCACAATAATTTTTTTCTGCCTTGGTATTGCAGCTAGAATGTTGAAATTTCACAGAGATATAGTTTGAAGTTTTCACTACAGATGGTATTTTTTTCTCAGGTGCACCTCTTGCAAGAGAAGCTTGAACTATGCAACAAAGATGGCGTGCATGCTACAGTCGTCCACCTGTGAGGGACGGATTGGATCGGAAAGTAACGCACAATAATTTTTTTTTAAAAAAGTTTAATAGTAAAAAAAGGAAAAAAATCACAAATGAACTTACATCTTTTACCTACTTTTCGACATAGTCACCAACTTTCTCAACACATTTTTCCCATCGTGTTACCAGTTTCAATATGCCCTGTTCGTAGAAGTCCGTTTGGTTGGAGTGTAGCCATCTGCGCACTGCTGATGCCTGCTTTGTTTCGGGCGTGTAGTGGTACGCCCACGACTCATCACCTGTGACGATTTGTTCCAGAAAGTCATGTCCTTGTGCAGTGTACCGCGTTAAGTGGTCCAAGCTTGCCATCATTCGCTGGCCCTTGTGGTCGTCTGTCAGGTTCTTAGGCACCCAGCGAGCACTAACGGTCCATACAATCATCCCCATACATGCCACGCATGTCCCTGTGAATTTTACTGGGTTTATGCCCTTTGGCACACAAAAATTGAACAACACTTCTCTGTTCCTCACAGGTGGACGACTGTAGCATGCGCGCCATCTTTGTTGCATAGTTCAAGCTTCTCTCGCAAGAGGTGCACCTGAGAAAAAAATACCATCTGTAGTGAAAACTTCAAACTATATCTCTGTGAAATTTCAACATTCTAGCTGCAATACCAAGGCAGAAAAAAATTATTGTGCGTTACTTTCCGATCCGCCCTCGTAGTTCTGTTTATTTTTCTTATAGAAGATGAACATTATGTGTAGTTCCATCCTTCAAATTAGTAGAGAATAGAAAGATCTCACTCAAGTTCCAGGAAGGTGAGTTGTAGGGTCGCCCTGAACTGCAAGTGAAAGAGATGAGATGAAAGAACTCACTGATCCTTGAGGAAGATGATGTGAAATGAACCTCCAGGAAAGCAAGCTGAGATGAAGGGGCTTGCTAAACCTCCTGGTCCTATTATAGTGAACAGAGAGTTCTGTTTCCTTTTTACTTAATTTCTTATTAATTTTCAAACAGTTTGTGACCTGAATTTTCTGGAAATTTCTTCATATCTGATACTGAAAACTTCAATCCACTAAAACCAAATCCAGGACTGCTGCATGAGAGACAAGATGTTACCTACGGGGTGAATCATAAATATGGCTATACATTTGATCGCGTTGTGTGATGAAAATATTATCATTACAGGAAATATGAAATTACCGTTGGAAAGGCATTCAAATTACAACAATGGAATAAAACAAAACAGTGTAGAATTTACGTCATTAGTCAAAATGGCATTGAATATGCAACAGAAAATTACAATTGCTGCATGGGCAATAACATATACTAATGATTGTGAGGCCACAAGACGGGCAAGACGTGAGTTTAACGTAGCATTGCAGCCGTCCACTGTGGGGAAGTGGAGAAAACGACTGCTGGAGACGGGAAGGATGCAGAAAATCTAACCTCCTCGAAGGCCTCGCATTAGCACGGATGCAGAAACAACGAAGAGAATTGTGGAGGTGTTCTATGCTAGCCCACAAAAATTAACCTGCCAAGCTGCATGTGAGCAGTGATTTGTTTTGTTTTGTTCTATTGTTGTAATTTGAAGGATTCCCTTTCCAATGATATCATCATATTTACTTTAATAATAATATTTTCGTCACAAAATGCGATCAAACGTATATCATTTTTTTTTCTGAATCACCCTGTATAAATCCAAGTGACTTAAATTTTTGTCCTCAGCAACTATCCATCTTATGTTTCAGGAAGAAGATCCTGGAAGTGATGTTTAAGTTGAAGATTATCATAAACCAAAGGGTATGTATTAATAGCATAGAGTACCAACCTATCAATTTTTTCTGGAAGGACTTAATCATATAAATAAACCTGGAAAATTAAATTTCAATTTTTCATGTGAATTGCCGCAGCTCTTAGAAGAAGATTTTTTTGTTGAATATTTAATTTAAATACTGGAAGACCTGATATGCTGATCACATGTCATCTCTATACTGGCTGGATGATTGTCCACCTCTATAATTAGCACATGTGGATGTGTGACATGCAGCCAGTTGCTATTGTATATCTGGCTTAACTTGACAAAGGGAGAGACGGAGATAGAAGGGTAGTTTCGTGACCACTATCACCCAGTTACAAAAGAAAGAACCCATCCTGTTGTCAGTTTTCATCTTCCCCCTGTCCCTATTAACATCTGGTGAAGAAACACCGACAACACTGGTGTGAGTGAGAGGTGAGCACAGCTGCCTCTTTCTACATTGTATTGTAAGCCCAAGTTTTTTCTTTACAGAGATTTACGCACTCTCCCCCTACAGGGAATAATTTGAACCATACTAATGTAGTTACACTTGTTTTTGTATAGATGTCATTTTTGAGTGGTCCGTGGTCAGCGTTCCACCTCATATTGACATCTAAGAAACCAAGGTAGTACTAGGACGGGAAAATTCGGTAAATTTTGCTTAGAGGCCTTTTAATTCAGGCTAAAGGATTTTTTACGAGCCTGAAAATCTTCAGACTCGGAACAACGGCTTAAAGTCCCTCCTGGAGGACTTGCTCCTTGGATTTTTCCATCCTAAAAAATCCATCGACCGCGGCCGGGTTTGAACCCGCAACCCTTGGGACCAGAGGCAAGGAGCATAACCACTAGTCCACCGCAGCCAATCTCTTTCTACAAATTTCTTGGAAAGTTAAGCCAGATGAACTATAAGCCAAGGTCCAAATACACCTTTTATGCAATGAAGCTTTCTTTAGAATAGAAAATAAGAAAGTATACCCATGAGCCCATATGTATGAACTGCCCCTGATGGCATTATTTCTCCTGAATACAAGGGATGAGTGCCAGACAGAGAATCAGCATATTAGGCGTGTTTCTGAGGATTGAATTGTTCATCATAAATGGTGTGCTGGTTTATAAGTAGCACTACTGCTAAGAATCAAATGAATCGTGAATTCTTCTCAACTATAATCTCAAAGTCTCAACTTCAAAAACTAAAATTATGCTTTTCAGGGCAAAGTGCCAGTCAGAGCAAAAATAGTGATCAATAATGAAATAATAGAACAGATAGCACACTTTAACTATCTTGGTTCAGATATAACATATAGCTATGATTGGGATATACACAATAAATTAAACCGATATCAAATGATGTGTGGCACTATAAGAAGAACTCTCCGAAACACTCAAAGAGAAACTCAGCTCAGGTTTTATAAAATTATGGCTGTTCCTGTTCTTTTATATGGATCTGAATCTTGGGTACTTACAAAAAAGATATCTCACACATTCAAGCTACTGAAATGAAATTTTTAAGATCTGTAAAAGGATGTACCGCATGGATATATTACACAATGAACCAATAAGAAATGAACTGGAAATATTTTCAATAGTTGATAAACTAGAAGAGCAATGGAAAGAACATTTAGACAGAATGGACAATACAAGATTACCCAAAAAGAACAACACCTACAAACCACATGGGAAAAGATCTTTGGGACGGCCAAGGAAACGATGGACTTGAGACCGGAACAGGTCACATTGACCTAATCCTGGAAAGGAAGAAGAAGAAGAATTCTTCTTACCTCATACTTCTATATTTCTTTAAACACAGCACCGCAGTATCAGTGACCGTAATCACCATTGTCAGCTGTTTTTATGACTGTCAATTTTTTTTGCCAGTAATTATCCAAACTGCCATCTGGTGTTCTTTTGAAGGAGTCATTTTCTAAACTGCCATTTGTTGTATTTTTGAAGAACTTTGTAATCAAGCTTGGTTCATCTGGAATCTCGAAGTTCATTGTTCTAGAATGGTTTCTTTGATTATATATCTTTTCCCAAACTGTTAAATCCAAAGGTTTAGATAGATGTTTCAAAAGTTTTGCTTCTTTTTCAATTCTATGATTCTCTAATAAACTAAGCGCTGCTATAGCTGATTTTTCAATTTCTCCATTCTTTATGTTTCTAAAGTGCTCTTTTCTATGAGTTTCCAAGTTCCTTTTTGTTCTTTCTATATATATCCTATTGCAATCTTTGCGATCAATTTGATAAATTCCAGACAACAAAAAATCTGGAAAGTTGTAAAAAAAGAGCACTTTAGAAACATAAAGAATGGAGAAATTGAAAAATCAGCTATAGCAGCGCTTAGTTTATTAGAGAATCATAGAATTGAAAAAGAAGCAAAACTTTTGAAACATCTATCTAAACCTTTGGATTTAACAGTTTGGGAAAAGATATATATTAAAAAAAACAATACTAGAACCATGAGCTACGAGATTCCGGACGAACCAAGCTTGATTACAAAGTTCTTCAAAAATATGATACATGGCAGTTTAGAAAATGACTCCTTAAAAAGAACACCAGATGGCAGTTTGGATAATTACCGGCAAAAGAAAAAATTGACAGTCATGAAAACATCTGATGATGGTCGCCGATACTGCAGTGCTGTGTTTAAAAAAACATAGAAGTATGAGGTAAGAAGAATTCATGATTCATTTGATTCTTACCAATAAAACCTCATAATGTTAAAAATTCCCAAACTCATTATATTAAAAAAAAGCACTATTGCTGTCCAGCACAGAGGCATGCTGTTCATAACTACAAGAAGAAACTTCAGCCCAAGTGTATTGTTGCTGGTACATCAGAAACATGAAGATTTACAAGTTAAACACATCAGAAGCATTGCACAGACATTTGACTATAAGCTTCCTGAAGCAGAGAGCTCTCTATTTCATTAACTTGGGAGGTGTCTTGCCTATGCAACAGACAAATACATCAGTAACCTAGAATTCCAGCTATTGTCGCCCCACTGTGATGGTTAACAAGCTGTTATATTGTAATCAAATGGTAAAGAGAAAAATTTATGCCTGAACCGGGAATCGAACCCCGAACCTTCAGCTTTCCGTGCTGATGCTCTAACCATTGAGCTAATCCAGGCTTCCTTCCCATCCAAGCATAAATCCTTCCTTTACCTTACTGTCTTGGTCCCACATTCAAATGCAATGAATCATCATTCACAAATACACAATGAATGGCTTCTACCTGAAGAAGACATGAAGGGACTCCACATAGCTATAGCATTATTTATTAAATTAATATTAAGAAGCTAAAGCTGTTACTATGATTGAAATAAGTATATTAAAGTACACTACTAAATTATTGTAATCAAATGGTAAAGAGAAAAATTTATGCCTGAACCGGGAATCGAACCCCGAACCTTCAGCTTTCCGTGCTGATGCTCTAACCATTGAGCTAATCCAGGCTTCCTTCCCATCCAAGCATAAATCCTTCCTTTACCTTACTGTCTTGGTCCCACATTCAAATGCAATGAATCATCATTCACAAATACACAATTGATTACAATAATTTAGTAGTGTACTTTAATATACTTATTTCAATCATAGTAACAGCTTTAGCTTCTTAATATTAATTTAACAAGCTGTTATATGTTATTAGAATACAAAGATATCGACTGCCGCACCTGCCTCGATGTTGCCACATTGCTATTCTTCCCTCAGTTTCAATTAAAACTTGGAACATGGAGCAGTCGATCCAGTTATAAAATTGTATACTTACTTAATTACTTACTTACTCAGTGGCACTATCAAACCCGTAGGTTCATGGCCACACTGACATAAGCTCTCCATACATCCCTATCCTGAGCAATCCTTTCCAATCATTCCCTGTATAATCTACTTCCCTCAAATCATAGTTAATGTTATTCTCCCACCTCATTATAATTATAAAACTGTATACTGAACTAATGGTATAATTATCAGTGATTTATTGTGATGTGTAGCTCGAATAATAATACAATATCTACATATTATATTAGTTTAATATATAAGCGATTTCAACATGTGCGGCCATGGAAAAATATTTTAGACCGAACAGTTAACAATAACAATAATAATAATAATAATAATAATAATAATAATAATAATAATAAAATAATAATTATATTATTTTTAGTCTGATCACTTCCTAAAATTAAATAATAATAATATTTTCAGCGCTATGGGAAACGTGACAACACCGCATGTCAAGCATTGCCATGCGGCACCCGCTTTTATATAAACGGTTAACCATCAGAGTGAGGCGATAATACAATGAGTGAAATCTTCTACTTGTATTAATTTTTCAAATAATTTGGAGGATTATGTTGTAGATGTAGAAATAGCTATTTCGGACCTAAAAAATGAAAATAAAACTATAATCAGGAAAGAATGTGAAAAAGTTTTAGGAGACATTAAGAGAAAATAAAAAAATTAAGTCGCAATGAAAAATATTAAAATTTTGAAGAGTATCAAAGAAAAAGAATATTACACTTGCAAAGGCTGATAAAGGAAACAAAATTGTCATTTTGGATCAAGTTGATTATTTAGAAAGAATGAACCATCTTTTAGACTCCAATGAATATGAGGAAATAAAATCTAATCATCTCACAAAAACAATTAGGACTTTGGAAAACACATAAACCATATAATCAAGGAACAAGATAAATTTAAAATTAAAAGTTTCAAACCCTTCTAATCCAAAATTATATGGTCTACCAAAAGTTCACAAAGATGGTAAAAAAATGAGACCTACTGTCAATAATATTGGCTCCACATGCTACAGTTTATCAAAATGGCTGGCCAAAAAATTTAGTGAACTACCTCAATTTGGAAATACGAGCATTGAAAATTCAATAAGATTGGTAGAAGAATTAAATAACATTACATTGGTTCCGAATGATCGACTGGTTTCATTTGACATTATCTCTTTATTCCCTACTATTACTATTATTTCTGTGGTTGCCCATGGCTTGGATTTAGGTTAAGTTTAGGTAAGGACTGGTTGAAATTAAATGTTTCTTACCTCTTCTCATATAAATCTTCTAAGTAGATCGCGATTTCGAGACCACAACGGTCTGATCTTCAGTACTTTCTTGGCGACTCATGTTATATTGATCGGAAGAAACTCTTCTTCTTCCCTCTGTTGGTGGACCGATGAACCTCTGGATCAGGTCAAAATTTGCGGGAATGTCGAAGTTCATAAGTTTCCCTTTTGTTTTTCTGAATGTGGATCTTTTCCCAAACCGTGAGTTCCTATAGTTTGTCTATTTGTTTAATTAGACTGGCTTTTGATTCAATTAAACGTTTTTCGGACCAAGCATGAGCAGCTACTGCTGACTTTTCCACTTCTCCATTTTTATGTTTCTAAGATGTTCTTTCACCTTTGTTTTCAAATTTCTTTTCGTTTTTCCAATATAAATTTTGACACAATCCCTGCATTTGATCTGATAAATTCCTGATTTGTTTTCATTTTCAATTCTTTCATTTTTATTGGTTTTAATTATCCTATTAAGGCTGTATTCATTCTTTGGTGCTAATCTTATATTAAATTTTTTTTTTAATTTATGGTGTTTCAATGGATGGTAAGTGAATTTTATTTTTTCTGTTTCTTTTATAAGTGTGCTTTCATTAATTAATTTTTGTCTTTTAAATTAAGGACTTTCCAGGTGGTTTATCATCATTCATCTATCATATAATCAGGATAAAGTAATTCCATCTTCCAGACGCCCCAACTTAAGAAGTAGATTACAATTCCACCAATGCCAGGAAAGAATACCAAAAATTTTATAAACATAATCTGGTGGCAACTCCTTTCCTAGTAAAATAAAACTATTGTATGCAACTCATAAATTAGTAATAAAATTAACATACCTCAGGCAACTTACAAAATCTCAGGACACAGATCTTCAATTTAGTAAATCCATTTCCCTCAGTGCAGATTTATGAGTTTAATTAATTATTTTACATAAATTCTTTTTTTTTTCAGTTATAACTAAAGAAGAGAATTTGCCTTGAAAAGGATGTTTTGTGAATTACATTAAAAAAAACATAAGAAGAATAAAAATTACACTTGCATTGTTGTACAATATTCATTTCTGTAAATGTTGATGTTTCAAATGTGAAAATAAAATAAATATGCCTGTAAAATAACAACCATTTGTTTTATAGCCTAAAATTCAACATTTGAAATCCAACATGCACACATTTTTGTGAGCTTATTTGTGTGGAATTAATTAAGACAAATAAATACACAGTGAAATCTGCTCAAATCAGATACTAAACCAGAATCCTGTCCTTTTCACAATGTTTTATTTGTCCTATCAAAAAATGATATGTCATATGTAGAATCCGAATGTTAGGCACTTAAAACATTCAAAATAGGCAGGCAAAAAGGCACTAAAAATCATTAATATAGGCACTAAAAATTCAAAATAGGCTCGTACAAAAAATGGACAACAACATAACTTTTTACAGTCTTATGTTAATAATATAAACATATGCTATCAATATCATGCGAAGATATCAGAGATGCTATTAGAATTTGTTTTGCCTTTTTACAAAGAGCAGAACCCTCTTTGTCACTCAGCAATGTTTGTATTGAAAATAAGCAAAGAACTTTTCTCCAAGCCATACAGCCGGAGCATAATACAATGGGACATAGCTTAGGGCTATTTCGCTTAATGGAAATGCATGAGGTGGAAAAATACAATATTTACCTAACGGGAGTGCATTTAGAGGGAACTATCTACCTGCTAGGTTATTGCCACCTTCATCCTAAAATATTCTAAGGGAATTTATAAAAAGAACACTTGAAAACTTATATGAAATGATTTGTGCCATGAAGTTAGTCCATTTCAATTCATTTCATCGAAATACTGAGTTAATTTCAAGAAAAAATTGCAAATAGGCATTATACGCTGAAATAGGCATTTATAGGCAAAATTAACTTCATGGAAAACAACTCTAGAGTCGTTGGTATGAACTTATATGAAGTCACTTTTACAATATGTATAATTAATAACTATAGGCATTTTCCCTAACATCCAGTCTGTAGTCATACGTGCTATTTTCTATAAATAAAACAGAAACCACCCGATATGGAAACAGGAAATACTGTAATATCATGTTATTTGCATATTTATACTCTGAGATTAATTGATAATTTTGAAAAAATATATTATATATTGTAATATTTTATGATTGGAAAGCATTAGCTCAGGATAGGGATGTATGGAGAGCTTATGTCTGCGTGGCCATGAACCTACGGGTTCGATAGTGCCAGTGAGTAAGTAAGTAAGTAATATTTTATGTGCAGTATTTGTTAGTCTGCCAGCTTACTTTCTGTTCTAAAGTAAAGTAAAGTGATCCCGCAACAGGCCTGAAGGCCCTTGGGGTAGTAGGAGGTTAAGGTCCCATTTTTCTAGACAATCGGCACTTTATGTCAACCGGGTTGTCAGCCCTGCGTGACGGCCGCCTTTACCCCAGAACAAGCATCTGGTACTCATTTCGGTTAGAGGCTGAGTTGACCCCAGGGCCATAGTGCCACCAGAGGGTTACTTCCTGTTCTAAGTGAGCTATTGCATCGCAGCCAAAATATAGTTGCAAGACAGTCTTACCTTTGATCTTCTTCTTCTTCCTTCCAAGTATTAGGCCAAGGCCTTTTATGATCCTACAGAAAATTTTCCCTCCAGCGTTTCATAGGAGGCCCAGAGATCTTCGTTCTCTTGGTATATAATTATAAACAGCTTTGGGGATCCAATTTGAACTCATTCTTTCAAGATGGTGTTTCCAATTTAGTTGGTACTAAGAATTAAATGAATCATGAATTCTTCTTACCTGACATTTCTATGTTTTTTTTAAACACAGCACTGCAGTATCAGTGACCATCGTCACCATCCTCAGCTGTTTTCACAACTGTCAAATCAATGAATGAATCACCTTTGTTAAATTTAAAAATTTAAATAAATTTTGTTGTATTGTTGCTTAGATCAGTTGATTTGTACTATAATAACACAATTCATAATTTGTTAACATGTCTGAAGAAGGTACAGTGTACCGAAACATCTGTCTGAATTATATCTTAATAAATATGAAAATCAAATAAAACTAAGTTTTATTTTTATTTAATTAATGAATATGGATTTTCATCAAGTAGACACCAACTCAATTGATTATAAAATAATTATTATTCTTTGAATTATAATCCCACAGTGATTTGAAGACAGAATAGGTTAGCTTAGTTTTCACATATAGGAATCATGACAGGTTCTGTGAAATTATCATTTTTGCATCCCCCACCATAAGGATTCAAATTAATCGTCAAGGATCACTAATGGTTTGTGGTTAATGAATTGTAATTTATACCGCAGAGTAGTTTCATCGTTCATTTCTCACTTCACAGGTAGAACTTAAAATAATTCTACCTTAACTGCATCTGAAACAAGATTAGGAGAAACAGCATTATACATTTTAATATACAATAGGAAGTAACATTAAGAGGTTTGTTGGCTCAACTGCACTTCTACTAGCGCTTGATTTTTCAGTTATATTGTTGTAAACTATAGCTCTTCTTCTGTATTTAGTAACATTATTTAATATTTTAAACTTTTTCAAACAATTTTTATAACATTATTAGACAATTTTTAAGTATTTATTTAAATATGCAAATCACAATATTAAGTCGGCCGTGGTGGGCTAGTGGTTATGCTCCTTGCTTCTGGTCCCAAGGGTCACGGGTTCAAACCCGGCCGGGGTCGATGGATTTTTTTAGGATGGAAAAATCCAAGAAGCAAGTCCTCCGGGAGGGACTTTAAGCCGTGGGTTCCGAGTCTGAAGATTTTCAGGCTCGTAAAAAATCCTTAAGCCTGAATGAAACAAAATTTACCAAATTTTCCCGTCCTAGTACTACCTTGGTTTCCTAGATATCAGTATGAGGCGGAACGCTGACTACGTACCACTCAAAATGACATCTATACGAAAACAAGTGTAACTAAATTAATATGGTTCAAATTCTAACCTGTAGGGGGAAGCGCCTAAATCTCTATAAAGGGAAAACATAGGCTTACAATACAAAAAAAAATCACAATATTATGACACTGTTAGACAATATTGTGATGCTAACTGCTATTTTCTCCACAGACTATATTACTTAGTCTATGATTTTTTCTATCCCTGTTTAGGGTTATCGCTGATTGGATCAGCGTTAGGGAGTGATAAGTAAGTGTACCCCCATTTTTAATAAGCGTTTAGTAATATTAATATTTTTAAACATAGATTTGGGAATTTATTGCAAATATTGGTCATTTAAATTTCATAGCGACAGATAGTAATTGAGGATGATAATCGACATGTGGTTCGATTGTGGGTTATCGTTGGCTCTATAAACTCTGGCGAATGCACACTGTTGTTCTATAGGACTTTGAAAATATTTCACACTAGTTTAAGTGCAGTTTTTCTGGTTTGTTTAATAATTAAGAAAATTTAAGACAAAAATGAACTCACCATATGGGAAAAAATCTACATACAGAAGACCAAGAAAAGAATTATGAATTTTGAAATTCCCAGAGAAAGGAATCTCATTAGTAAATTCATTGGACCAGAGGCAGAGAGAGCAGGAATCAAGAATCAGGGCCTACAACTTGAGAAAATTCAGTCTGTAATCGCTGACAATGGGGCTCAGAAGCCTTGAAACATATGTTCGACAAAAACAACCATAAGAGGTAAGAATGTACAGACAAAATGTCTTAATTATTAGTACTTTACATGTTTATATACATGTCCACCGCTGTGGTCTCAAGGTAGCGTGCTGCCTTGTCACACAGCGGGCCCGGGTTCGATCCCTGGTCGGGGCAGTTTTTCTGCGTGAGGTTTTTATCAGGGTTTTTCCTCACCTGTAAGACAAATGTCAGGAAAACTTTAAGGCCCAAACGGTCCACGTAATCATAAGGCCATCATCATCATCATCATCCTTCACCGGTGTGGAAAGCAACGGGAAGCTACCACACCTACAATCCCTAGTAAAGCTGCAAAGCATAGCATGCCTTCGGGCAGAATTACTATGGATGGATGGAGATATATATATATATATATATATATATATATATATATATATAATTCTTCTGTATGTGTGTTTGTCACTGAACTCCTCCTAAACGACTGGATTAATTTTGATGACATTTTTTGTTAGTGTCTGATTGGGTCCCTTGATGGTTTAGATTCACAATTTAACCCTCTAAAACCATTAGGTGTAGGAGTTCATCTGAAGTGAAAATTTAAAAATTGCTCTGGATGTCACATTTTTCTATGTTTCACAACGAAACTCAGTATATCCTATTAAAATAAAACAGAGGTAGGTATTAAGCAAAAATGAGTGAAATGCGACATTTAGAAGTGGAGGTTTACTTGAAATCCAAAATTAAAAACTGCCTAAACGACTGCAGCAATTTTGATGAAAAATTTTTTTTTGTGTATTTGACTCGGTTTCTGGATGGTTCAGATTCACAATAGGACCCTCTAAAACCATTAGGTGTAGGATTTCACTTGAAGTGAAAATTTTAAAAATTGCTCTAGCGGTCACAATTTTCGATGTTTTACAACAAAACTCGGTATATATTATTAAAATAAACTGAGGTAGGTATTGTTTATTTTTTATTATTTCACTCACCTCATATTTCATAATTCATAGCAGACCCAGGGTTTCTTCACATCATTTTGTGACATTCTCAATGCTGTGTCACGTTCACAACTGACGTCCAACGGCCTTCTATCCTGCAGACCTACCTCTGCACCATCTGGTGGCCGACCGAAGAATTTCCAAATCAGTCCTCTCTCTTTATAACCGGGTATTTCAAAATTCATAGTTGTATTTTCATTCTTGCATATGTAAATTTTTTCCCAAATTGTGAGTTCCTTCGGTTTCCAATTATTTAAGTAATTTTGTTTTGGTTTCTATTCTATGTTCTTCTGAAGAAACCAAAACAAAATTACTTAAACAATTGGAAAAACCGAAGGAACTCACAATTTGGGAAAAAATTTACATATGCAAGAATGAAAATACAACTATGAATTTTGAAATACCCGGTTATAAAGAGAGAGGACTGATTTGGAAATTCTTCGGTCGGCCACCAGATGGTGCAGAGGTAGGTCTGCAGGATAGAAGGCCGTTGGACGTCAGTTGTGAACGTGACACAGCATTGAGAATGTCACAAATGATGTGAAGAAACCCTGGGTCTATGAATTATGAAGTATGAGGTGAGTGAAATAATAAAAAATAAACAATATTAAAAAACCTCATAGTGTTATTTGCTATCTACATAACTTAATGAGGTAGGTATTGTTAAAAAATGAGCTAAATCATACAATCAGAAGTGGAGGTTGACTTGAAATCCGAAATTAAAGACGGCCTAAATGATTGACCGATTCTGATGAAATTTTTTGTGTGTGTTTGAGAGGGCCTCTGGATGGTTTAGATTCACAATTGGACCAGGAAGGTGGTGCTGCAATCGGGTTATAGGATTTTTTATGTCAGATGTGTAGTCATCTGCATATTGACATATTCTGCACGACAACAATGTGATATGCATGCTTCTTGAGCCACAACAGATGGAAGTGAAGAGTTTTCTAGCAAACTTATTAATTAGTGAATTTTACGATAAAAAAGTAATGATGCATCAAAGTAATATGAAAAGCGGTTAAATCCATAAATGAGCAAAAGCACTCTATTAATGGATAATTTCATCCTCTCAAAGAATCAGATTCAGCAGAGTTTATGTCTGCGTGCCATGAACCTATGGGTTTGACAGAGCCAGTGAGTTAGTTAGGTATTAGGAAAAGTCCATAAATTTCATACCTGCTATCCTTTTCATGCATTAAAAAGAACTAGACTTTTGACGCCTAGTAGTCGGATTCCACAAAGAGAACATTCCATGGAAAAACTGCACTTAAACTAGCGTGAAATATTTACAAAGTCCTATAGAACAACAGTGCGCATGCGCCAGAGTTTATAGAGCCAGCGATAACCCACATATCGATTATCATCCTCGATTACTATCCGCCGCTATGAAATTTAAATGACCAATATTTGCAATAAATCCCCAAATATATATTAAAAAAAATATTAAAATTACCAAACGTTTATTAAAAATGGATGTACATTACTTATCACTCCCTAACGCTGATCCAACCAGCGATAACCCAAAACAGCAAAAGAAAAATCATAGACTAAGTAATATACTCTGTGGAGAAAATAGCAGTTAGGATCACAATATTGTCTAACAGTGTCATAATATTGTGATTTGCATATTTAAATAAATACTTCAAAATTGTCTAATAATAATATTATAAAAATTGTTTGAAAAAGTTTAAACTATTAGATAATGTTAGTAAATACAGAAGAAGAGCTACAGTTTACAACAATATAACTGAAAAAATCAAGCGCTAGTAGAAGTGCAGTTGAGCCGATTCCATTTTGATAGTCCTTAGTATGAGACCTTCCTCCATTACTTCTTCTCAACATTAAGTAAGAGTTGCAATGAATTAAACGGTTCATTTTGCCTACAGTGGAAACAATACAGAAATGCATGGTGAATGTGTACCATAAATGTTCGGTTCTCTATTTTCTCCAATCGAATACTCCAAGTAGCCACAATGGTGGCAGTGGGCATATATATATATAAATTGTCCACCACTGTGGTCTCGAGGTAGCATGCTGCCTTGTCACACAGCGGGCCTGGGTTCGATCCCCGGTCGGGGCAGTTTTTCTGGGTGATGTTTTTATCGGGGTTTTTCCTCACCTGTAAGACAAATGTCAGGAACACTTTAAGGCCCAAACGGTCCCCAAAATCATATGGCCATCATCATCCTTCACTGGTTGGAAAGCAACGGGAAGCTACCACACCTACAATTCCCTAGTAAAGCTGCAAGTATAGCATGAAAATGCTATGATTGCAGTGAAGGACCTGCCTTCAGGCAGAATTACTATGGATGGATGGATATATTAATTACGTTACCGAAATTAATTTGATAGAGGGTTTTCGCAAGTTCATACATTTTGTATAATTTATATATGTATACAATAATAAAGATTAAACATCATTAATCAAAAATACTTTTAAAATACATGACGAAGTTATTTTTACCAATTTACAAGCTGAAGATGGAGCATAGGCTACAAAAATACCCCACATTTTAATCCAAAGTTGAGGAAGAGTAAGATCTTATTGATTCCTATAGTTTTTATATTTAAATTGTAAACATCATTACAAATAATCCGCAGATGGCA
The DNA here is from genome assembly GCA_030220185.1 of Diploptera punctata. Classification (NCBI taxonomy): domain Eukaryota; kingdom Metazoa; phylum Arthropoda; class Insecta; order Blattodea; family Blaberidae; genus Diploptera; species Diploptera punctata. The sequence continues at coordinate 1,678,369 of JASPKZ010003887.1, read as the reverse complement.
GGAGTAACCGGAAGTAACACACTTGAGAGGCTTGAGACTGTTCTGCCACCTTTTATTAGTAATTCAGACTAATTTGCAACGACACAGGACGGACAACATTAGAAATATCAATATATGTATAACTTAAAATGTTATTTTATATTTTGATAAAAATATTAAACTCTCTTGCATGTCCTAACTAACCTGTATTTCCAACATTTATCTATCTAATCATGGTTGATATTAAATAGACAGATGGCAAAAGAATTCGTTTTTTTTTCTCTCAGTTTGTCTTCCAAATAATACAAGAATAACAACATTTCAACATGAAAACTACCTTTCTTTTTTATATGTATCTATAATGTGAAATGCAATTTTTACATTTTTAAAATAATAAATCCTACACATTTAGTTTCATTGTGATACATTTTTATGCAATATCTTACCTATTTCTATAGAATAATTTCTTATTCAAGATAATTTTCTGATGCATATATTGGTACGTTTATGTCCTTCCATCTCCGGTTATCCTCTAGGGTTGTGCAGAAGAAAACTGTAGTAAACTCGTATTAATAAATTGGTAATTAAAATTGTTTATCTTACAAACTTTCCTTGCTTATAAATAACCCCTGACTCTTAATTGTGTACTCTCTAAACTAAATATTTGATTTACCATTTTCAGATAGAGAAATGGCAGCAATTACACGATCTATAAGACCTGCAATGAGACTTCTGTCTCTAAAACAAGTTTCTACAGTTGCATCTGTTAGAGGATATGCCGAAATGCCATTTACCTTTGCAGCCGGCAATCAGGTATAAACTTAAGGGAAAAAACTGCATTTTTTGGGACCTAAATGGTCACTTATGTAAGAAAAAAAAAATTAGGATAGGAGGCTGCAAGACATAATGAAGTTCGAACTTCAAAGTAAACTAAACGTCTTGCCAAATCCAACCTAAAATACATAATTTAAAATTTCACTTTCCTATTATTAAACAGGGTTACAATGTATAAACACCTTGTATTCAAAATGTTTAATTTTCTTTTTTTGCTCCATTCATTGATATCTTCAAGCGAATGATGACATATCAATAGCTTCAGAACATTTGAATACTACTTGATATCTTCGAAATCTCCTTTCATAAATCTACTCTCCATGCTAATTATAAATAATGTTGGGTAGCAATGTTACTTTTGTGTAATTGTGCTAAACTTCAGAATATTGCTTGGTCCTCATGCTAGTTTTGCTCTAACAAGGGAATTATCTCATTTGGACCACAACTATTTCAGTGGAAAAAAAAAAAATTGTATAATAATTTGCATGTTAAACAATGTGGTAATAGTCACTTCAGTTGCTTTTTATTATAAACTAATATATAAAACTATTCAATTTACAATTAATATAAATTCTGCTCTTCCAGTGATAATGAGCAAAATGTTATTGACTATGGATAGGAGTCACGGTATATACTGTACGTTATGAACTACTCAAATTCATTGTCAGTGCATTTTGGTTATCCTCTGAAGGAAACAGTAACAATGTCTTATGTTCTATTCTTACGTATATTTGTGAGGAATGCATGATTTTTTATTACATATTTCATTAAATATTATATTATGGCATACGAGAATGTCAAAATGACAGGATGGTAGCAATGAATATAAGAAGAAAAAGAATTATGGCATGCATCAATCCTATACATGTCATCAACATTTTTGAAATTGGTAGTAGAAACGGTGTAATAGCTGGATAAAGAGTAGAAGATCATTAAAATTCATCGGAGAACATTTTGTTTAAACAACTCACCTCATAGGATTCATGCTTCCATGATATCGCGGTTTCAAACACAGTCGTGTTCATCTTCAGCCATAACTCCGATTGACGAAATTCTTCGGTTGTCAACTGTTCTATTGTTGCCATCTTCAGTGCTGCTATCTATGGTTGAATTTATGAACTTCGAAATCAAAGTAATTTCGTTAGGGATATCAAAATTCATTGATCTATCTTTATTTTTCTGAATGTATATTTTCTCCCAAACTGTCAATTCCAAAGCCTTCTCTACTTGTTTTAAAAGTTTAGCTTCTCTTCCAATTTTATGATGTTCTAATAAACTATGTGCAGCAATTGCAGATTTTTCAATTTCACAATTTTTAATATTTCTGAAATGTTCTTTTGTCCGAATTTCTAAATTCCTTTTTGTTTTTCCTATATAAACTTTATTGCAACCTTCACAACTTATTTGATAAATTCCAGATTTCTTACTGTCTGGGACATTGACTTTTTTATTGGTACTTAGAAGATTACCCAAACTAAATGTATTTATTGGTGCCAAAGAAATGTTGTATTTGTCAACATTTTTTTGAAATTTTGGCACCAATAAATAAATAGTACCATTGCTTCTTGTGTGTTCTAGCCAGTTTTATTTTTCTTTTCTTTTCTTTATCTGACATTTCTTTATTTCTTTGTTATTAAATTTTTTGTTTGCTTAATATTTTTATCCCTCCTTGAGTTCTATATGACTTTCTTTTTGTTTGTTTCAGGTATTTTATGATAATGCAGATATTAAACAAGTTGATGTGCCCTCTTTCAGCGGCAGTTTGGTATTTTGCCAAAACATGTTCCAACACTGGCTGTCCTCAAGCCAGGAGTTGTAACTGTGTATGAAAATGATGGCACATCAAAAAAGATCTTTGTGTCCAGTGGCACAATTAGTATCAATGAGGACTCATCAGTCCAGATTCTCGCAGAGGAAGGTTGTACATTGGACCAACTGGATGCAGCGGCTGCACGAGAAGTTCTGAGTAAAGCACAGAGTGATTTATCTTCTGCATCCACGGATGTGGCCAAGGCAGAGGCTGCCATTGCTGTTGAAGTTGCAGAAGCTTTAGTTAAAGCTGCTGAATAAACTGTTAAAACAGAAATTTATGTACATAGTTAGATTGTATTAACAGTTAAAAATAAAAAAATTGGTTATCTAATAAATTTGGAATGAATGAAATAAAAGAGTGAATGATACTATTGTTTTCTTTTTGAATTAAATCAGATGTTACAGAATAAATTAAAATCAGAAATGTGCACCTCACCTGAGCATATTTTGAAAATAAGTTTTGTCTGTTTTCATCTTACATTATAAATTGTTATATTTAAATTAATATTGGGAAGTAAACGTAATGAGGTTATATCATTAATAGTGAGTGGAGAACATATTTTTAACGACTAACCTCATATAATTTTAAATTTCTTTGATACCGGCGGTTTCAGACAAACAAGATATTGTTTATTTTTTATTATTTCACTCACCTCATACTTCATAATTCATAGCAGACCCAGGGTTTCTTCACATCATTTGTGACATTCTCAATGCTGTGTCACATTCACAAATGACGCCCAACGGCCTTCTATCCTGCAGACTGACCTCCGCGCCATCAGACAGATAAAAATATTCAAGAAGTTCACATGCCATCCTTTAGTATTTGACAAGTTTCAAAAAATGTTCAACAAATTCAACATTAAATTAGCACCGAAAAATGATTACAGCTTAGGTAATTTAATAAAAACCAACAAAAATGAAAAGATTGAAAACTGCAAAAAATTGGGAATTTATCAAATTAATTGTAAAGATTGTGAAAAGATATACATAGGAAAAACAAAAAGGAATCTAAATACAAGATTAAAAGAACACCTCAGAAATGTTAAAAATGGAGAAACCAAAAAATCTGCAATAGCTGCACATGCCTGGTCAGAAAAACATAGAATAGAAACCAAAACAAAATTACTTAAACAATTGGAAAAACCGAAGGAACTCACAATTTGGGAAAAAAATTTACATATGCAAGAATGAAAATACAACTATGAATTTTGAAATACCCGGTTATAAGGAGAGAGGACTGATTTGGAAATTCGTCGGTCGGCCACCAGATGGCACGGAGGTCAGTCTGCAGGATAGAAGGCTGTTGGACGTCAGTTGTGAACGTGACACAGCATTGAGAATGTCACAAATGATGTGAAGAAACCCTGGGTTTGCTAGGAATTATGAAGTATGAGGTGAGTGAAATAATAAAAAATAAACAATAAAAAACCTCATGGTGTTATTTTCTATCTACATAACTTAATAAATTGTTATATTTAAATTAATATTGGGAAGTAAACGTTATGAGGTTATATCATTAATAGTGAGTGGAGAACATATTTTTAACGACTCACCTCATATAATTTTAAATTTCTTTGATACCGGCAGTTTCAGACAATTTTGAAATTGTATGAGGTGAGTCGTTAAAAATATGTTCTCCACTCGCTATTAATTATAAATTGTTGTTTTTTGTAAGATGCATTTCAAAGCTTCTGAGCGATGAAAACAGACAAAACTTGTTCATTAAGAAACCTCATAATGTTAGTTCCTAGTATATTTTCATAATATTTTGAAAACTTTGTTTCCATTCTCAACTACATTCTGACTGAAATAAATTATTATACAAGCTAGCTAGTATAATTTATAGTAAAGAGAAAAATATATTTGAAGTGAAAATTTATGCTTAACTGGGATTTAAACCCAAAATCTCTGGTTTTGTACAACAGTGCCATATCACACAGCTATTAGGCTCCCAGTTTAAACACAAATTATTTAATATTGTTTAGTTGTTTCTTGCCTCACCTCATACTTCTTAACTCCCAAGCAGAATTAAGTTTCATCACGACGTTTGTGACATTCTCAATGCTGAATTACGTTCACAACTGATGTCCAATGGCCTACTCACGGGAGGAAATAGAGGATGCCTATCCTATGTGTAATGTGAATGTTTCACCATTCTGGAGTTAGGTATTTTTTGTATTGTAAGCCCATGTTTTTCCCTTTACAGAGATTTAGGTGGTCTCCCCCTAGAGGGAAGAATTTGAACCATAGTAATTTAGTTACACTTGTTTTCGTATAGATGTAATTTTGAGTGGTCCGTGGTCAGCGCACCGTCTCATACTGACATCTAGGAAACCAAGGTAGTACTAGGATGGGAAAATTCGGTAAATTTTGCTTAGAGGCCTTTTCATTCAGACTTAAGGATTTTTTACAAGCCTGAAAATCTTCAGACTCGGGACCCACGGCTTAAAGTCCCTCCCGGAGGACTTGCTCCTTGGATTTTTCCGTCCTAAAAAATCCATCGACCCCAACCGGGTTTGAACCCGCAATCCTTGGGACCAGAGGCAAGGAGCATAACCACTAGTCCACCACGGCCGATCTGGAGTTAGGTATTAATGAAAATAAGGTTTCTGTGTGAATAGGTACTAATAGCTCAGTGGCTAGAGCATTAGCATGGAAAGCTGAAGGTTCAGGGTTCAATTTCTGATTTAGGCAGGTTTTTTTTTTTCTTTACTATAGATTCTGACTGCTTGTTTGCTCAATCAGAACAGTTGGAATGTAAAATTTAAAATAAATTCTGTTTACCTCACCTCATATCCTGTTTTCTAATTAGACCAGTTTCAAAATTTAGGTGGTTTCATCATCATTAATTTGTTTTGTCATCCAGGAGCACTGCTTCTCTCTCCGTCTGTTGATGTGTTGGAATGTAATTAAAATGGGGTTGAAAATCTACAAAACATGACGGATGAGAAGCGAGATTTATTTTTCCCATTCAGTTTGTTACAATAATTATGTCAGTCTCTCTCCCTATTGATTAATGTGAGTTGCTACAAAATACAATTTAGGTAAATGAAATAGGAAGTTCACAAATAAGGGGACTTTTAGTAAAATGTATAACAAAAAAGGAACTTTAATACAAGATTGAAAGAACGCCTTAGAAATGTTAAAAATGGAGAAATAGAAAAATCTGCACAAGCATGGTCAGAAAAACACGGAATTGAAACTAAGGCAAAATTATTAAAACAGTTAGAAAAATCTAAGGAACTCACAATTTGGGAGAAAATGTACATCTGCAAGAATAAATGAAAACCATGAATTTTGAAATTCCTCATGAAAGAGAGAGAGAGAAAAAATGATTATATTATTTTTGGTCTGGACATCTTACCTCAATATTAATGTTGATTTGTTCTTGGACATGTTTCAAAACAATTCAGTTTTATCGTCAGCTTTCCCAGACTGGTTTTATTTATGTTGCACCACCTGGATGTCGATGTCAGCTCCATCCTGTGGTTGGCCAAAGAACCTCCAAACAAGGTCACCCTCCATCGGAATATCAAAATTCATAACTCTGTTTCTGTTCTTCTGAATATAAATTTTTTCCCAAATAGCTCTTTTGTATTTTCTAACTGTTTTAATAATTTAGTGTCTGAATTTATATTATGTTTTTCAGACCGAACATGAGCAGCAACTGCAGATTTTTCAATTTCTCCATTTTTAATATTTCTTATGTGTTCTTTGGTTCTAATTTTTAGGTTTCTTTTTGTTTTCCCTATATATATCTTTTCACAACCCATGCATTCAATTTGATATATAAATAATATAATTAAAATAACCTCAAAATATAACTTCCTAAAATTAAATATTAAAAAAAATGATTTCGAAGATTCATCGATCAGCCAGCAGACGGAGCAGAAATCAACTTGCAGGAAGGACAACTGCAAGGCAACAGTTGTAATGCATAGAGAATGTCACACAGAAGCAACGAAACTAGTCTGCACAAAAATCAAGAAATATGAGGTGAGTTAAAATAAACACTCAATAATTGAAAGAAACCTCATAGTGTCATTTCCTACATATATTTAATTTATTGCTACTTACTCACTGGCACTATCGAACCCATAGGTTCATGGCAGCACAGACATAAGCTCTCCATACATCCCTATCCTGAGCCAATGCTTCTCAATCATTCCCTGTATAATCTACTTCCCTCAAATCATAGTTAATGTTATTCTCGCACCCCATTCTTGGTCTACAACTGGGCATTTTCCTACAAGAAGCTTCCATGCACCTCTTTTATTCCCCTATGTGCCACATGTCCTGCCCATCACTGTCTATGAGACTTAACTGTTCTTATTATGTCTGGCTTCCTATTAAGACCATGTGGTTCATTGCTAAGTAGTCTTCTCCATTCACCTGTCTGTTCATCTCTCTTTGGTCCAAAAATGTTCCTAAGAACTTTATTCTCAAATACTCGTAATCTCCTTTCCTCCCTTGAGTAAGAGTCCATGATTCGCATCCATATAATATCCATCCATAGTAATTCTGCCCGAAGGCAGGTCCTTCACTGCAATCATAGCATTTTCATGCTATGCTTGCAGCTTTACTAGGAAATTGTGTAGGTGTGGTAGCTTCCCGTTGCTTTTCACACCGGTGAAGGATGACGATGATAATGATAAGGATGATGGCCATATGATTTCGGGGACTGTTTGAGCCTTAAAGTTTTCCCGACATTTGTCTTACAGGTGAGGAAAAACCTCACCCAGAAAAACTGCCCCGACCGGGGATCGAACCCGGGCCCGCTGCGTGACAAGGCAGCATGCTACCTCGAGACCACAGCGATGGACCCATATAATATAATTGGTAGAATAATAGTTTTATATATTTTCAGTTTAACTTTTTTGAAAGGAATTGGGACATCAAAAGTCTCTGCAATGCATAATAGCACGCATTTCCAGAATTGAGCCTATGTTTATTTCTTTGTGCATCTCATTCCTATTTGTGATTATTGTTCCTAGGTATTTGAATTCAGCCACTTCCTCAAAATTTCCCTCATTTGTCATTAGCTGTCCATCTCCATTATATAATGTATTTCTATGTGTGACAATATTAGTTTTATTGATATTTACTTCCAGTCCCAATTTCTTAGGTTGCTACTGATTTATTTATTTTATTTTACCTTCTTCTTCTTCTTCTTCCTTCCAAGTATTAGGCCAAGGCCTGATACGATCCTATAGAAAATTTTCCCTCCAGCGTTTCATAGGACGGCCCAGTGATCTTCGTCCCTCTTGGTATATAATTATAAACAGCTTTGGGGATCCGATTTGAACTCATTCTTTCGAGATGGGGGTTGTGTTTTCCATTTAGTTGTTACTTTTTAATATCTTCTCAAATTGTCGTAGTCCTTTCCCTTCAATTCTTTTAAAATAATCGGTGTGTCCTTTTCCGATCCCAATCTGGTGTAACACCCGCTGTTCTGGCTGTCGCATGAATCTCATTTCACAAGCCGTTATTCTCTGCTTTCAGTCATGTTGTTTTTTTAGTGTCCATGCTTCACTACCATAGGTCAACACTGGTCTAGCCAAAGTGTTATTTTACCTGATGGAGTTAAGTCCCAGGTTTGACTGTCATCCTTACATTCTGAGGAACAACAGATGAGGAGATCAAAATAAAAGTTAATTGGTTTATAAATGTTTTAATTTCAGTGTATTAAAACCACAAGCATTAGCAACCAAATGCATAGAATTACATAATCACACATTGCATTCAAAGTAAAACAATGATTTTTCATTCACAAGAAATGGTTTCAGACTTCTCTTGGAATATATTTCTAGAATTCTAACAATTTTTTATAGTTACAAATCAGGGAAAGAGTGGAGAGATGAAACAAAAGATCTGAAATGAACTTATACAAATGAGCTATAACAAATTGGGAATAGCATCATCTCATAAAATAAAATTACATTTGAAGTTGTTCTGGAGATCTTCAATATCATTTTCAACTAAGTTTTATATATATATATATATATATATATATATATTTTTTTTGAGTTGTTTCTTGACTCACCTCATACTTCTTAACTCCATCGCAGATCTAGATTTCGTCACTGTATTTGTGACATTCTCAATGCTGTTCACGTTCACAACTGACGTCCAATGGTCTTCTCTCCAGCAGACTGACCTCCACACCATCTGATGGCTGATCGACGTATTTCAAAGTTCATAGTTGTGTTTTTATTCTTGCATATGTAAATGTTTTCCCAAATTGTGAGTTCCTTCTGTTTTTCCAATTGTTTAAGTATTTTTTGGTTTCTATTCTATGTTTTTCTGACCAGGCATGTGCAGCTATTGCAGATTTTTCTGTTTCTCCATTTTTAACATTTCTGAGGTGTTCCTTTTTTCTTGTATTTACAATGCAAGAATAAAAACACAACTATGAATTTTGAAATACCCGGTGATAAGGAGAGGGGAATGACTTGGAAATTCGTCGGTCGGCCATCAGATGGCGCAGAAGAAGGCCGTTGGACGTCAGTTGTGAACGTGACACAGCATTGAGAATGTCACAAATGATGTGAAGAAATCCTGGGTCTGCTATGAATTATGAAGTATGAGGTGAGTGAAATAATAAAAAATAAACAACTCAAAACTAACTTTGAGTGCAAGCTATAACCAATTATTGATATGCATAATTTAGGAACTTAAATTATATATATAACCAAATTTTGTTCAAGGACTTTAATTTTCATCTGAAATCATTTTTTGTTAAGAAAAGTATATAAATGAATACTATACAATAACCGTTATATTATATAAAACTAATTTCTAATAGAATATTCTAAATGCATAGCACAATAAATTAATGCAACAACAGAGAGCCTTAAAAATGTAAATATTCTTACAATATATTCAGTAACTCATTCTTAACTCAGAAATGAGAGAATAAAAACAATTAAAATTTAACCAGAAAAACTATGTTTGGTACGACTTCCGCGTTAAATGGCCACAGTCCAGTTTTCTTGAAACTCAATGTTTTTATTTACTTCTGCAGTAGACATCTTCAGAGGATTCTGCATCGTCTCTGTGAACTCCTCAACTGTTGACTGCAAACTGGCTGGATGTTGGAAATGGTCTTCTTATTTATAGGCGACATTCTCTATGCGGTCCGAAGAAACACAGGTTGTATCCAAAATACCACATTACTATACTAGGCTTTACAGAGAAGCTATTGAAATTTACAAACATACAAATTCCTTTAAAAGTCTCGTAGACTGCAATGGGCAGGACATGTTGCACGTATGGGGAATGAAAGACTTGCATGGAAGCTTTTTGTAGGAAGGCCAGAGGGAAAACGCTCAGTTGGTAGACCAAGAATGAGGTGGGAGAATAACATTAACTATGATTTGAGGGAAGTAGATTATACAGGGAATGATTGGAAAATATTAGCTCAGGATAGGGATGTATGGAGAGCTTATGTCCATGCGGCCATGAACCTACGGGTTCGATAGTGCCAGCAAGTAAGTAAGTAAGTACAATTCAAAGTTAAAATTGGGAAACACATTATGAGGTTCTTAATTAATAAATTAATGAGTCATTTTAACATCTTCCTCATATTTCATGTTTTTCAAACACGGTAACTATAGTTTTCAAATGATCTTGTCATTCATTTTCAACCGCCATTATGACTACCGGTCATGTTAAAATGACTCATTAATTTATTAAGTAAGTACAAATTCCTTTAACATTAAAGAAGAAAATATGAAGTTATGTAGGTAGGATATAACACTATGATATTTATTTTAATTTTGTTTATTGTTTCTTGACTCACCTCATACTTCTTAACTCCCTCGCAGGGAATTAAGAAGTATGAGGTAAGTCAAGAAACAACTAAAAAAAAAATGAAATTTAAATTTTGGCACTGCACAACACTATAACAAAGCCTATTACTTCTGCCAGTGACTAACTCACTGGCAATATCGAACCTGAAGGTTCATGGCCCCACAGACATAAGCTCTCCATACATCCCTATCCTGAGCTAAAGTTTTCCAATTATTCCCTGTATTATCTACTTCCCTCAAATCATCTTATTCTCGCACCTCATTCTTGGTATACCAACTAGGCATTTTCCCTCTGGTTTTCCAGCAAGAAGCTTCCATGCACGTCTTTCATTCACCATCTGTCATGCCCATCGAAGTCTATGAGACTTAACTTTTCTTATTATATCTGGCTTCCTATAAAGATCATGTATACTCAGACAAACGGATCTGTGCCCCTATACATGTCAATACTCACACCATTTCACCGACTGCACTCCCCTCCCACTATGTCAAACAGCAGCCAGAGTAACTTATTGAGTAGGGATGTTGCCAAACTTCCCCCAGTGTCATGGCTCTTGAATATTGAATAAAGCAAGGTTGGAGTTGAGTTGACAACACAGGAGGGCAAGTGCAAGAGAGAGATAGGAATGCAGGGAGAGAAAAGGAAGTAGGCTTTAGTTCATATATCTTATGGGGGCACAAATCCGTTGGACAGACAATAGTTCACTGTTATTTAAAGTCTTCTCCATTCACCTGTCTGTGCAGAAAGACCTGAATTTGGAGCAAGTTTTTTAGTCTGAAGGAGGATCCTGTCTATCCGAGATATTAATTTTGTCTGCCAGGGACAACAAATCAAAGAAACAGATCAAACATAATGGAGTAGAGAACGCCACCATCTGGGACTCTCCTATAAATAGGGAGACTGTTTCCAATGTCCAGCCAATCTACAGACTACAGTTGAGGGGTTCACAGAGAACATGCAGATTCTCCTGAAGATGTCTATCACAGAAGTAGATCAAATGTCCAGATGAACCAAACATGAATCAAGACACCGGCCATGAAAGCCTAAAACTTTACATAAGAAAAAAATACAGAGTGATTCAGAAATATGGCTGTATGTTTGATTGCATTTTGTGACGAAAATATTATTATTAAAGGAAATATGATGTTATCATTGGAAAGGTAATCCTTCAAATTACAACAATAGAACAAAACAAAACTAATCACTGCTCACGTACAGCTTGGTGGGTTGATTTTTGTGGGCTAGCGTCGAATGCCTCCACAATTCTCTTCATTATTTCTGCATCCGTGCTAATCCAAGGCCTTCCAGGAGGTTTGATTTTCTGCATCCTTCCCGTTTCCAGCAGTCGTTTTCTCCACTTCCCCACAGTCGACTGCTGTAATGCTACGTTAAACTCACGTCTTGCGGCCTCACGATCATTAGCATACGTTATTGTCCATGCAGCAATTGTAATTTGCTGTTGCATATTCAACGCCATTTTGATTAATGATGTAAGTTCTACACAGTTTTGTTTTATTCCATTGTTGTAATTTGAATAATTGCCTTTCCAACGGTAACTTCGTATTTCCCGTAATGGTAATATTTTCATCACAGAACGTGATCAAATGTATTGCCATATTTATGATTCACCCCGTATATATGGAGAGGATAGGCCTATTTCAATCACATATAATAAGCTTGATGTTTCTATGTCTAATTCAGAAACAAATAAAATTGATGTTTAATCTAATCAAGTCTTAATGTTGTAAATTCACTTTATGACACACCGTGATTGTTGCAATACTATCACACATTGTTTAAACTTGTGCTTTAAAATATAAAGTAGTTATACAATTCAATCTGGCAGAAACATTCATTATATTGTATGAGGTCCACAGAACTTGAAAACTAGTTCAAGGAAATTTATTACCAATATATTATTTTGTTATATTTAAATTAATATTGGAAAGTAAACATTATGAGGTTATTAAGTTATGTAGATAGGAAATAATACTATGAGGTTTTTTAATAGTTTATTTTTTATTATTTCACTCACCTCATACTTCATAATTCACAGCAGACCCCGGGTTTCTTCACATCATTTGTGACATTCTCAATGTGAATGTCCCCATGAGCAAAGAAAATTACAATAAAGAGAAAGAACACATCATAAAAATTGCGAAGGATAATGGTTTTCAAGAGAAGATGATACACAAGAAAATAAATAAATTCAAAGAACATAAAATCATTAATGAAAGTACTCTTCAGACAGATAAAAATATAGGCAAAAAATTCAAGAAGTTCACATACCATCCTTTAGTATTTGACAAGTTTCAAAAAATTTTCAACAAATTCAGCATTAAATTAGCACCGAAAAATGATTACAGCTTAGGTAATTTAATAAAAACCAACAAAAATGAAAAGATTGAAGACTGCAAAAAATCGGGAATTTATCAAATTAATTGTAAAGATTGTGAAAAAATATACATAGGAAAAACAAAAAGGAATCTAAATACAAGATTAAAAGAACACCTCAGAAATGTTAAAAATGGAGAAACCGAAAAATCTGCACACGCCTGGTCAGAAAAACATAGAATAGAAACCAAAACAAAATTACTTAAACAATTGGAAAAACCGAAGGAACTCACAATTTGGGAAAAAATTTACATATGCAAGAATGAAAATACAACTATGAATTTTGAAATACCCGGTTATAAGGAGAGAGGACTGATTTGGAAATTCTTCGGTCGGCCACCAGATGGCGCGGAGGTCAGTCTGCAGGATAGAAGGCTTTTGGACGTCAGTTGTGAACGTGACACAGCATTGACAATGTCACAAATGATGTGAAGAAACCCTGGGTCTGCTATGAATTATGAAGTATGAGGTGAGTGAAATAATAAAAAATAAACAATATTATGAGGTTATATCATTAATAGTGAGCGGAGAACATATTTTTAACGACTCACCTCATATAATTTCAAATTTCTTTGATACCGGCGGTTTCAGACAATATCTTGCCCCTCTTCAATCATGGAAGCCACCTGAAGAGGGACAAGATATTGCCTGAAACCACCAGTATCAAAGAAATTTTAAATTATATGAGGTGAGTCGTTAAAAATATGTTCTCCACTCACTATTAATACTATTTTGTTATAATGTATGTTGTTGAACATTGCATATTTTCATGCCAATTTTGGCTACAGTTCAGAGAGCATTATATTACCTTCTTCTTATATTTTCCACTTACGTGGGTTACAAGCAGGCAAACAGGTTATCAAAATTAATGGAGATACTCATAAAACACACAAAAATTAAATTTATTATCTACAAAAGGAGGCCAAAATAAATATAAAATCTACATGAGTCAAAATAGTTAAGGATATATCCAAGAAGAATCAAAGTGCATACTTTAAACTTAGTAATAGTATTTTATATTTGAAGAGAAAAAAATTATACGCTCAGACCGGGACTTGAACCCGGGACCCTTGGTTCTCTAGACCAAGTGCTCTACCAACTGAGCTACCTGAGCAAGTACCGATCTAAACGCAAATCTTTCTCTATATACATTGTAATTCCCGTCCACTAAATGCTATGAAGCCATGCTTCTATCTTGCAAATGGCGGCTCCTTTTTATTAAGAAGACATATTTGGGAATTATACATTACAGCCAGTACGGCTTTTTCCATGTTTTTATTATTGATTTCGTACATCTCAATGATGGATAAATCATATTTGAAGAGAAAAATTATACGCTCAGACCGGGACTTGAACCCGGGACCCTTGGTTCTCTAGACCAAGTGCTCTACCAACTGAGCTACCTGAGCAAGTACCGATCTAAATGCAAATCTTTCTCTATATACATTGTAATTCCCGTAGTAATAGTAGCAGTAATAATACATTGGCTTGCAGATGCATCAGTTTCAAGGTCATTGACACTTTACACATAATGTTATGACAAGACATGAACAAGAAAAAAATATATAGTTAAAAAAGAAACAAGATGGACAATACAGAATGCGGCTGTTGTGTTGCCTGCCAGCTTCAGGAGAAGCCAACAAGGGGACGAAGACACCACATGTCACCCCAATACTGGCTAGATGATTGTCTACCTCTATGATTAACACATGTGGATGTGAGGCCAGCAGTCAACTGGTAGGCCAAGCGCCTTCTAGGCCTATTGCACTTGGAAAGAAAGAGACTTAAGGTCTTATATAGTGTAGCTTTTGTGATTAACATTTAACAATCTACTCTCAACTCTTTAGCCAATATGTTGCAGTAGGCACAAACAATACAGCCTTCGATGGTGAAATAAAAGCCATAGAAGTAGCACTCCAGAACCTCCTATTCTAAACGAAAATGTTCACAAAAGCTGTTATTCTGGCAGACTCAAAGGCCGCTGTACAAGTGTTACGAAAGTGCTATTTCAGTACGAAACATCTGTGCTGTTATCCTCCCTCTACTGTGAGATTAATGAACTATGCCAATTTCCTTTCTCTTTGTGTCTACTCCCACTCTCCTTCCTACCCCCCCCTCCCTTTGCTGTTTGTAGTGCGCAACTTCCCCTCTACCTTGGAACTCTCAAATAGGCCAAACACGTGGTAAGCTGTATCATTCGATCATACATTTCTTTCGAACAGTTGGTTATTGTCTGAAGGACGCGAGCTCCAGGAGAGCTGCGTGTTTTGAGTTTGGTCCAGCAACCCATGGTAGGGTACCCTAGGCAGGACTAAAAAGGTATGCATGGGTGTGTGAGTGTATAAAGATTGTTATTTTTGTTATTATTAATTGTTTTTCTTTAACTTTGGAATGATCAAGTATTGTCTATGTTTAATATATTTTATTTTTTCAACTTCAGACGTACAATTGAAATATTAAATCTCATTTTATGTAAACAAGAATGTCTAATTATTGTATTTGCTAGCTATGCTACAGCTGTTTTGTATAATTCCTGTTTACGAGCTTTCTCAAGGTTATATGAGCTCCCCTTTCCCGTCTAGCTTTCATGGTTGAAAATAAAATACTGAGTTTAACTTCTTCTTCTTCTTAAACTTAATTTGTAGGATTTTCATCCTGTTTATTTCCAAAATCAGTCTTCGGAGGAAGACGTACTGGATGTGCATTCACTGTCTATCCATCTCTTGGCTGGTCTTCCTCTTGCTCTTCTCCCGTCCATTGGTCTATCTTCTTTAGCTCTTTTTGCAAGCCGGTTTTCTTCCATTCTTTCTATATGATCCTTCCAATATTTTTGTTTATCTATAATCAATTTGGTTATGTCTTGAATATGGCATTCGTTTAACTATGTCTAGTCTGTCCAGCTTTAAATGCAACTGCACAACACTCTAAGGATCTTGTTCACTTGTACTGGGAAGTCAGAAAGAAAATGACTTAAGCGTCAAATCTTGCCATTAGAAAACAAAGAAACATTAGGCTTTTATATACCATCAGTAATACATATCTGACACGCTATTGGTAAGTGGCTAGTAATCCATGTGCTGTTGATTGTTAAATGTTTGTATTCACGTAGACTTTCACGGCCGAAGTTGCTATGATGATCTTGATGAAGATTTTCGGGCTGTTGGCCGTGGTCGTGAGGCTTGTAGTTCCCCGATGTTTCGCCAGAGAGTGCGTCTGGCATCCTCAAGGGTTGTCGGAGAACTACAAGCCTCACGACCACGGCCTACAGCCCGAAAATCTTCATCAAAATCGTCATAGCAACTCCGACCGTGAAAGTCTACGTGAATACAAACATTTAGCAATCAACAGCACATGGATTACTAGCCACTTACCAATAGCATGTCAGATATGTATTACTGATGGTATATAAAAGCCTATACCAATAACTCAAACCTTTATTCCTTGAAATGACATGTGGGATCATGCTGACATGTCTGAATCAGTGGCCAGAGGCCAACTTTGAATCAATGACGTGGGAAACTCAAGAAACCTTTCTTAATCATACTTATATCCACAAAAAATCTATACTGCAGCCACTGATTCTCTGGCCTTGGCGTTTTCATGACAGTGTTGCCGATATGGATATTCAGCTGGGAGTCCACTTTATGTATGCGGTTAGCAGACATACAGCTGACATCTCAGCAATTTCAAACCTTACTAGCATTGCTATAGCAGCATCAAGAGCAGTGATTGGTTGTGGCAGATATCTACTCCCTCTACAACCATTTCCTTATCGGCAGTAGAAGGCGAATTCTCCCTTTACCCTCGTATAAGCGACGGAGATATGGCAGCTGGGATATAATATAAAGCACACACACTCATATATAGTAATTCCTATAAATATTTGGACAGAAAAAAAAAAAAAATTTGTAGGCTTTTATAATGCAAAATGTGTTATTTATTAAAAATGTCAAGCCTCTAATAGACGATGTATATTTAGTAAAGAAATATTTTCAAATGGTTAAACAAACACGTGAGAAGATTAAAAAATTGTATTAAGTAACTGTATGAGATAATAATAATTTAGTATTTATAAAAAATAACATCTCACTTCATGTTTTTTTAACTGGTTTTGGAATAATTAATTTTACATAATCAATATTTACTCAACCGTTGTTCTGTCACTGCTGATTCATTGTTTCCTCCTCCATCTGTTGGTAGACTGATGGACCTCAAAATCAAATGTTTTTCCTTGGGAATTTAAAAATTCATTAATTGCTCCTTTTTTTTTTTTAATGTAGATTTGTTTCCCAAACCATGAATTTTTTAAGTTTTTTTCTATTTGTCTAATTAATTTTGCCTTTCAATTTGACCAAATGTGAGTGGCTACTGCAGATTTTTCTACTTCCCCATTTTTAACAATCCTAATGTGTTCCTTCATTCTGGTTTTAAATTTCTTTTTGTTTTCACTAAGTAGATTTTAACACAATCTCTAGATTTTATTTGATAATATCCAATTTATTTTCTTCTTCCATTCTCTCATTTTAGATAGATAGATCATTGATTGATTAATGTCTTGTGACATGATCTGATTCCTAATAGCCAATTTTGTCGGTCCATCCAATCTCCTGGTTGTAGATGTTTCTCAATATATTCCCTGACTTCAGGAGGTTTTAGGTCTTCCTCTGCCTCGTCTTTCCTCAATCCATTCCAAAACATATTTTGGTAGCCGATCCTCTTCCATTCACTGGACATGTCCATACCATCTTAATTGCTGAGTTTTAATATATTCTCTCATTTTTTATGGATTTTATTATTCTATTGTACATTTTTAATATTTTCAATACATTGGAGATGTGTCAGAAGAAAAAGAGAGTGATAATGTAACAATATACTCTAGCATTCCCAAAAAGACTGTGGAAAAATCCAAGGAGCAAGTCCTCTGGGAGAGATTTCAAGACATTGGTCCCGAGTCTGAAGATTTTCAGGCTCGTAAAGGATCCTTAAGCCTGAATAAAAAGGCCTCTAAGCAAAATTTACCGACATCAACGTCCTAGTAATACGTTAGTTGCCTGTTAGATGTCTCATTGGGTCGGTGTGTTGACCGCATATGATCCATGACATCTATCAGCAAATAAGGTAACTAAAAATTGTCTAGAAACTCCTTACATAGGAGAGGCTATGGCTCAACAATGGGCTATGCCATTATAGATAAATTCTTCTTCTTCTTTTGCACTTGCTGGATTAGGCATTAGTGCCTGTTCCATCTTCACTAATAGATCTAAGACCATCTCTTCTGAGGACGTCCGACATCACTTCTTCCTCTCGGAAAGTAATGTAAGATTTTATTTAGTAATCTATATAGACAAATTAACTAACATATTTTTATCATTTTTGAATGGCTAGAACATGTTGTCGTCCCGCGCCATAGCCGAGTGGTTAAGGCAGGAAACCTTGGCGCAGAGCTACGGGACTTGTGCTGGTTCGAGTCTCCATGGGGGAAGAAATTTTCTCATGGTATTTCGGCCAGTATGGGACCGGTGCCCACCCAGCATCGTGAGGCATTTGGGTAGCTACAATAAGTAGCAGTCCAGGTTGAGAAAACCAGCTATAACGGCTGGGGGACTCGACATGCTGACCACATGTCACCCCTACACTGGCTGATAATCATCTACCTCTGTGATTGACACATGTGGATGTGAGGCCAGCAGCCGGATGATGGGCTAAGGGCCTTCTAGGCCTGTCGTGCCAGGAGTTTTTTTTAGAACATGTTGTCAATATGATAGAGAGCCCAAGACCACTTTCGATGCTAAAGTAGTTGGGAAAATAAGACTTCAAAGACCAAGACTATAATGCATAGATGATGTGTACAATGCCATCAGCTAACTTGGTATTAAAATATGGAGAACGAAGGCTCAACATAAGCAAGAATGGATGGTTTCATAGTTACATATGGGAAATAATATCGGGCTTCCAATATAAACCCGGACCGGTCTCACGGGGTTTCACCCGTCAGGCAGCGCTCTCTCCTCGTCCGCATTTCATTCTGCCAGCCGCTCGTCCTTGAACTAGTCAGTTTACTATCGTTCAACAAGATGAGACGTCAGCTGACATTAGAGCAGCGCATTTATGTGTGTAAATGTTATTATAAATACGAATCAGCTCGTCGTGTTCGCGAGGAATTTATTCGGAACTTTCCTGGACAATTACCTCCTTCCAGATCGACAATCCACGATCTTGTGACTAAATTTGAGACCACTGGTTCAGTACAAAATAAGAAACACACGCGAAGGTGTACGGTTCTCACCGAAGAAAAATTAGACGAAATTGGCGAAAATTTGGAACGTTCACCACAAAAATCATTACCAAAATTAGCACAACAAGTTAGGATTTCCCTCGCTCCCCAGATCTAACAGTGTGTGATTTTTATTTGCGGGGTAGCCTGAAAGACAAAGTGTACAAAACAAATCCGCACACATTGGAAGAACAACATAAGAAATGAAATCAGAAACTTGACAGTGCCCGAACTACAGCGTGTCAATCTAAATGTGTTTACTCGTTATAATGCCTGTTTAACTGCGGGAGGACAACATTTCCAGCATTTTCTATAAGAATTAATATAAAATTATAGAATATTCACCTGAAAGGTCCGTCTCCTCAACTTAATTATCATTTAACTGTAGCGCTTTCGGGACTTGTCCCATCATCGGCAGGATTCAAAACTGGTGTTTCACTGAAGATCTGGTAGAGGGGGTTGCATGTATTTGGTTCGTTTTCGTTTATCAGGCGAACCAAATACATGCAACCCCCTCTACCAGATCTTCAGTGAAACACCAGTTTTGAATCCTGCCGATGATGGGACAAGTCCCGAAAGCGCTACAGTTAAATGATAATTAAGTTGAGGAGACGGACCTTTCAGGTGAATATTCTATAATTTTATATTAATTTTGAATAAACCTCAACGGAACACATCATGAATCTTATAAAAGTTGATTTTCTATAAGGTAAGAAACAGTTCAAGGACGGGTGGCAGGCAGGGTGAATTGCGGGAGGAAGAGACAGCACTGCGTGCCGGGTGAAACTCCGTAAGACCAGTCCGGTTTTATATTGGAAGCCCATTATTATGAGGTTCTTAATTCATCAATGAGTCATTTTTCATAATTTGTTAACATGTCTGAAGAAGGTACAGTGTACCGAAACACCTGTCACTGAATTATATCTTAATAAATATGAAAATCAAATAAAACTAAGTTTTATTTTTATTTAATTAATAGATATGGATTTTCATCAAGTAAACACCAATTAAATTAATTATTTGCTTGTTTTGCCTGGAAATGCAATAAAAGAGATAACTTCATTTCAAATTACGTCAACACTGTAAAATTTTTATATTATTTAGACAAAAGTAAAAGTTTTGATGTCACAAGGGAGCTGTCAACCATCGAATGCCGGAACCTACCTTGAAATTTCTTCTAGAGAAGCATTGTCATGTACCAAAGCCATTTCCAAAAATATGTCACTTTTAACTGCAAGGCACAGAAATAGAAGCCCGAATCCAGCAATGGCAACCCACTGTATGAAGCAGACGGAGTAGAGTGGAGTGAGGTGGACAGGTTGTAAGGGTTATCCTATCCATAAAGTCAGGTGTTGTATTACTTCCCCGTAGTTTAAATGAGAGATTTGGCGCTAGATTTTAGAGCCTTGCAGTTAAAATATATTTCTTTTTGGAAATGGCCTTGGTACTTCACAACGCTTCTTTGGAAGAAATTTATAGGTCGGTCTCGGCATGCAATGGTTGAAAATTCTCTTGTCAGTAAATGTGCTGCAAATTTATATCTTAATTATTCATTATATATATATAAACCAGTTGGTAGACCAAGAATGAGATGGGAGAATAACATTAAGTATGATTTGAGGGAAGTAGATTATACAGGGGATGATTGGAAAACATTGGCTCAGGATAGGGATATATGGAGAGCTTATGTCTGTGCGGCCATGAACCTGCAGGTTTGATAGTGCCAGTGAGTTCTTGGGTTTTCCGCGTCTTGGATTCAAGTTCGGCCTCTGGCCACTGATTCCGACATTTTGGCATGATCCCACATACCATTATCATTCCTTTCTGCACATGTTTAAGCATATGTAAATACCTCATAATGTTTACTTCCCAACATTAATTTAATATAATATATGTAAATTTATTCACAAATTTGGTTTTACGATACTAGGTATTCAAAATGCCTACCACCACATTGAATTCAGGCATGTTCTTCCACGTGAGAACGAACTTCCTCTTCCACAGCGACTGTTCGAATCATACATGGTCAGCCTACATGATGCCATGAACGCAACGAACCTGTCTCTCCGAGTCAGTGGTGAATGTTTTGAAATGTTCGAGGATGTGGTTGACATCTGTTCGGATATTGTGCGCTATACAGGCCTTGAGCTTTGCATGCATTACCATTTGCTTTGCCATAAATGAAATACATGTCTCGAAGTTCTGACAACGTGTATTCCATTTCACAAAAAATCACAAACACAGCTACTTTCAAAGTAATGCTGTAATGAATCTTTATAATATACCATACTGAAATGATAAAAACCTACAGAGTGTACAAATGACTATTGGATGTGAACAGAAGAGTACTCAAGTAATGTACTGCACTAAATGGTATAACAACAAACAGAGTGTCTTCATAAATTCATCTTCTTCTTCTTCCTCTACGCATGAAAGCTGGCAGCTTGTTGCGTGTTCATTCACTACAGGTCCGGGGTATGGTGACATCCTTCCATCATAGTTGTGGTCTTCCTAATGGCCTTTTCTGCTGAGGTGTCCAGTCGCGTACTTTCTTCACTAATCTACTGTTCTCCATTCTATCTATGTGATCGTTCCAGTTTAGTCTTCTATCGTTTATCCAGAGGTTTATAGGTTCAATTTCACATTCTTCTCTAATAACAGAGTTGCGAATTTTCTCTCTCAGCGATTTTCCTTAAAACTTTCATTTCGGTTGTTTCATTGAGTTTCTGTTCGGCAATCGCAACCATATGTTAGAACTGGTCTTGTGAGATTTGTAAATTCTTACTTTTGTATCTATTCTTACATTTTTATTTTTCCAAACAGTATTGTTTAAACATCCCGATATTTTGTTTGCATTATTTGCTTGTTGGAGGATTTCATCTGTTATTCTGTTGCTGCTATTAATTTCTACTCCTAAATATTTGAATTTCATGACTTGTTCTATACTTTTCCCTTCTGTTTCTAATTTAACACGTCGTGGGTCCTTGGATATTGCCATTGATTTGGTTTTATTCGTTGAGATTTTCATGTTATATTTTGCTGCAATGATTCTAAATTTGTGCAATAGCATTTGTAAATCATCCTCACTTTGTGCAATTAGAACTGTGTCATCAGCAGAGTTTATTATCTTCAGCTCTTTGTTACCTGTTTTAATTCCTTTTCTAACTTCAACTTTTAGTTCTTTGATGATTTCATCCATTGTTAGTGTGAACAGTATGGGACTTAATGAGTCTCCTTGTCGTAAAATGCATACAGTAGTGTATCGAACCCAGTGTCACTCTGAAAAGTAAGCTTAGACCCGCAATGAAGTTCCCAACTTTCCCAGGATTACTTTCCAGACCATAAGTTACTAATCAAAAATTGTTGTATTTCGTCCCATCTACAAGCTCCTGAAAAATAGGTGCGCAACCTTTTGAATCATCCTGTATGTATATATATATATATATATATATCGAATCCCGTCCAGGCATTTATTTTTCTTATCATACCATATATATATATATATATATATATATATATATATATATGAATAAGACAGTTTTCTTGGGTTTTCCACGTCTTGGATTCAAGTTCGGCCTCTGGCCACTGACTCCGACGTTTTGGCATGATCCCATATGCCATTATCAAGGAATGATAAGTTCGAGTCACAGGTTTAGGTCTTATATAATTAAACAAATAGAGTTTTCGCTGTGGTCCGTTTCCGAAAACGTACACCCATCCAAGGTTGTAGTTAAACATTTTCAGTTTTCAGTGCGGTCCGTTTCCGAAGCCGTACACCCATACAAAGTTCAGTTCTTATGTGGTTAATCACCTTCAGTTTTCAGTGTGGTCCATTTCAGAAGCCGTACACCCATCCAATATATATATAATTTAAACATGTTTTTTTTTTCTCCTGTGTTATTTTTCTGTCAGTAATATATATATATAAAAAAAGTTTGAATTTTGTGTAATAATAATAATAATAATAATACAATAATAGATAGATAGATCATCGGTTGATTGATGTCTTTGACATCGTCCGATTCCTAATAGCCAATTTTGTTGGTCCATCCAATCTCCTGGTTGTAGATGTTTCTCTTTCATGTATAAACATATTCCCTGACTCCAGGAGGTTTTAGATCTTCCTCTGCCTTGTCTTGCCTCAGGTTTCCATTCCAAAACAGATTTTGGTAGTCGATCCTCTTCCATTCGCTGGACATGTCCATACCATCTTGCTGAGTTTTAATATAATCTAAAATAGTGTCTTCAATCTTCATTTCTCCCTTATAACCGAGTTCCTAATTTTTTCTCTTCTTGAAATTCTTGCTGCCCTTCTTATAAAATCTGTTTCCGTTGCCAAAAGATAAATAATAATGATAATAATAAAACATTAAAAATAATATACTTTCAAGAAAATCAAAATATATGTATGAGTAATAAAGGAAATGGAGCTACACTCTGTCATATAATGCAAGAGCAGGAAAATGTACCCATGGCCACTGGGTTTGCAATGATTAGAAAATGATACATCTGTTTTCTTTACCTGTCAAGACATTTGAATAGAGGGCAAGTTATATACTAGATCCTCACTTTTTTTCATATTTATTGTGTGGTTTGTAACATAGAAAAAACAATATGAAAAATTATAACCTATTATTATATATATAAGACAAATGAAATAATTATTGTTTTTCATGTATAATGGATAAAATGTATGTACAGGCTTATATAATGTGACTTCAGTAATTTCTGTTTTTTTTTTCATGTCATTCTTATATACTAAATACCATTTAATGGATCAGTTAGATTCAATGTTAGAATTAACTACAATTTTTACTTAGGACATATAAAAATACATAATATTTACTTATTTTAGGAATTTTCACTATGAGGTAAATTCATTAAGGTAGAATTTTTTATCACTCACCTCATATTGTTCTTCTTATCTGACTATAAACTTGTTTCGGAACATAGTTTCTGTCTAACTGTAGGCTTTCACGGCCGGCGTCTTGATCCCTATTAGGTTCGTCTTCCGGGCATATAGGCTGTGGTCCAGTCGTTCTTCTACTGCTGCGGTAGACATCTCCTGAAGATGTCTACCGCAGCAGTAGACGAAACGTCGAGTAGAAGAACGACTGGACCACGGCCTATATGCCCGGAAGACGAACCTAATAGGGATCATAGTTTCTGTCGTCTTGAAGAGCTGTCCTTCGCTCCTTCCGTTGGCTGACTGAAAAACCTCAAAACCAGACCATTCTCACCGGGAATTTCAAAGTTCATCAATTTCTTCTTTTCACTCTTTTGAATGTAGATCTTTTCCCAAACAGTAAGTTCTTTTGGTTTTCTATTTGTTTTAATAATTTATCTTCTTTCTTGATAAGATGTTTTTCAGATCATGCATGGGCAGCCACTGTAGATTTTTCTACTTCCCCTTTCTTGACATTCCTGAGATATTCTTTCACTTTAGTTTTCAAATTTCTCTTAATTTTTGCTATGTAGAATTTCTCACATTCTTCACATTTAATTTGACAAATCCCTGATTTGTTTCCTTCTTTATCCCTGATAAATCAGGGATTTATCAGATTAAATGTGAGAAATTCTACATAGGAAAAACTATGAGAAATTTGAAAACTAGAGTGAAAGAACATCTCAGGAATGTCAAGAAAGGGGAAGTAGAAAAATCTGCAGTGGCTGCCCATACATGGTCTGAAAAACGTCTTATCAAGAAAGAAGATAAATTATTAAAACAAATAGAAAAACCAAAAGAACTTACTGTTTGGGAAAAGATCTACATTCAAAAGAGCGAAAAGAAGAAATTGATGAACTTTGAAATTCCCGGTGAGAATGACCTAGTTTCGAGGTTTTTCAGTCAGCCAATGGAAGGAGCGAAGGACGGCTCTTCAAGACGACAGAACAACGGTCATGACAATACCGAGGATGGAACAGAAACTTTGTTCCAAAACTAGTTTATAGTCAAATAAAAAGAAAGATATGAGGTGAGTGATAAAAAATTCTACCTTAATACACAATATTTGCTTTTCCATTTTAATTTCAGTAAGATATTTCATTTTGCCCAATTTCTAGCATTTGTAAATTAATAAGAGAGGTCTCAATAAATGATTTTATCTTTATAATTAAGATTTAATATTTGCAGGGATAACAATTATCCTAAAATTGATATGTTTTTTATAATAACTGTGTAGTATGATCATCAAATTTTGTTTTCAAATTCCTCAATAAATGAAGTTACTTATTTGACATGAATTTCTAACAAAAATAATATTTAATTTTAGGAAGTTATATTTTGAGGTTATTTAATTATATTATTTTTGTTCTGGACATCTTACCTCAATATTAATGTTGATTTGTTCTTAGACATGTTTCAAAACAATTCTGTTTTATTGTCAGCTTTCCCAGACTGGTTTTATTTATGTTGCACCACCTGGATGTCGATGTCAGCTCCATCCTGTGGTTGGCCAAAGAACCTCCAAACAAGGTCACCCTCCATCGGAATATCAAAATTCATAACTCTGTTTCTGTTCTTCTGAATATAAATTTTTTCCCAAATAGTCAGCTCTTTTGTATTTTCTAACTGTTTTAATAATTTAGTGTCTGAAAAGATATATATAGGGAAAACAAAAAGAAACCTAAAAATTAGAACCAAAGAACACATAAGAAATATTAAAAATGGAGAAATTGAAAAATCTGCAGTTGCTGCTCATGTTTGGTCTGAAAAACATAATATAAATTCAGACACTAAATTATTAAAACAGTTAGAAAATACAAAGAGCTGACTATTTGGGAAAAAATTTATATTCAGAAGAACAGAAACAGAGTTATGAATTTTGATATTCCGATGGAGGGTGACCTTGTTTGGAGGTTCTTTGGCCAACCACAGGATGGAGCTGACATCGACATCCAGGTGGTGCAACATAAATAAAACCAGTCTGGGAAAGCTGACGATAAAACAGAATTGTTTTGAAACATGTCCAAGAACAAATCAACATTAATATTGAGGTAAGATGTCCAGACCAAAAATAATATAATTCTAACAAAAAACCACTATTATCTACGTATATAAAATTTAATACAAAATGAATCAATATAGTGACCTGCTCAGGATATATATTATATACTAAAACAAACAAAAACAACATAATAATTGGGGTATTATTTATTCTAAGCAAAACATTATATACATATAAAGCTGCATGAGTAAATTTAGAAAGCAGTTCTTACATATAAATATATAAGAATTAAATTAATGTTTTTATTACCTCACCTCATATCCTTTTTCTTCTAGACTGCAGTTTCGGAGCTATATCTCCAACAGTATCCTCTCGTCGACCAGTGTTATGTCGTTTCTTGGTGGTTTTCCAAGAAACGACATAACACCGGTTGATGAGAGGCTACTGATGATAGATTTATTGCTCCAAAACTGCAGTCTAGAAGAAAAAGGATATGAAGTGAGGTAATAAAGAAAGATTTGCGTTTAGATCGGTACTTGCTTAGGTAGCTCAAATGGTAGAGCACTTGGACTAGAAAACCAAGGGTCCCGGGTTCAAGTCCCGGTCTGAGCGTATAATTTTTCTCTTTAAATATGATTTATCCATCATTGAGATGTATGAAATTAATAATAAAAACATCGAAAATAGCCGTACTGGCATTTATAATGTAATGTATAATTCCCAAATATGTCTTCTTAATATAGGAGCCGCCATTTGCAAAGATAGAAGCAAAGGCTTCAAAGCATTTGGTGGGCGGGAATTTCAACGTATATAGAGAAAGATTTGCATTTAGATCGGTACTTGCTCAGGTAGCTCAAATGGTAGAGCACTTGGACTAGAAAACCAAGGGTCCCGGGTTCAAGTCCCGGTCTGAGCGTATAATTTTTCTCTTTAAATATGATTTATCCATCATTGAGATGTATGAAATTAATAATAAAAACATCGAAAATAGCCGCACTGGCATTTATAATGTAATGTATAATTCCCAAATATGTCTTCTTAATATAGGAGCCGCCATTTGCAAAGATAGAAGCAAAGGCTTCAAAGCATTTGGTGGGCGGGAATTTCAACGTATATAGAGAAAGATTTGCGTTTAGATCGGTTCTTGCTCAGGTAGCTCAAATGGTAGAGCACTTGGACTAGAAAACCAAGGGTCCCGGGTTCAAGTCCCGGTCTGAGCGTATAATTTTTCTCTTTAAATAAAAACATTAATTTAATTCTTAAATTAAACCTCATAGTGATTCCCCCCCCCTGTGAAAGTTAATTATATACATATATGTTTATGTAACAAATTTTCATAAAATTTATTCTGCATTTTTTTTTCTTCCAGAAAACCATAATATTTATGTTACTACAAATTGTAGTTCAACATAACCAAACAAATTTTATATCCAATGGATCTAGACTCTACAGCATAATGAGAATAGAATTCTGGAAGCATTAGAATAAAAAGAACAGAAATTGACAAGATAAAAAAAAACATAGAAAGAATAGTTGGGTGAAAGATGGTATTTATCTCTACTCTATTTTGGGAAGCAAAATGAGGTTAAATAATCCCTATGCAACCATTAGAAAACAACAGAAGTATTTATAGTTAAATATGGGAAATAACATTATGAGGTTCTTATTTCGTAAATTAATGAGTCATTTTTAACATCATACCTCATATTTTATGTTTCTTCAAACATGGGAACTAGTAAATCAATGGTAAAGAGAAAAAGTTTTGCCTGAACTGGGAATCGAAGCCCGAACCTTTAGCTTTCCATGCTAATGCTCTGCCACTGAGCTAATCCAGGCTTCATTCCCATCCAAGCAGAAATCCTTCCTTTTTCTCTTTACCATTGATTTACAATAATTTAATTGTGTTCATTAATTTACTTATTTCTATCATAGTAATAGCTTTAGATTCTCAATATTAATTTAATGGGAACTAGTTTTTGAGAGAAGGATTTCTCTCATTTTCAACTGACATTATGACTCATCGGTTCAAAATGAGAGAGATGTTTCTCTCGAAAACTAGTTCCCATGTTTGAAGAAACTAAAAATATGAGGTAAGATGTTAAAAAATGACTCATTAATTTACAACAGAAGTATATGGAAATGAAGAAGGGGAAAAGAAATTAAAACCACCGGCTAAAAAGAAACTGCCTGCTGAAAGATGAACTTGAGAGGAATGGTGGACAGAATAAATGACCAGGGAAGAATATATACATGATGATAAACAACATAAGGATAAATGGATAGTAAACAGAAACAAAGAAAAAAACTTAACAGATAGAAGAGAGGGGAATGCTGAATTTGCAGTAAAGGACCGTCTTTGGGCAGAAAAGTAAGAATTAATTAATTAATGTAAAAAGAAAACTTTTGTGATCTGTATGTACTTTTAATCTTCACTGCACATTGATTGAAATGCTAGTATCTCTATATTGGCAAAATGAAATATTTATAAACAATGTCTTTCCCCACATATTGACAAACAGAAACTTTTTCACAAATAAATTTATAATAATATGACAATAAATTTTCTGCCTATTTTTGCTTTTCATGATTACTATTAGTTACATGTAATTTGAAATTCAAATTTTTATTTCCAGAATTTTTAATTAAATTTTATTTTGAAAATATAAATTTAATTATCAAGTGCCTTAAATATTTTTAAGGTAGAGAAACTAAAGAGAAGATATGTCACAAGCTATATGTATTTGTTTTTTTTTTAATTATCATCACTCTTAAACTATATAGGAAATAACACTGATGTATATTTTATATTTAAAATAAATTATTTATCGCCTCACGATATGATGTGGTGAGGTGATAAAGAATTTATTTTAAATTCAAAATTTCTCTTCACTTTACTTTCTGAATAAGCTCTATATTAACATTTTTAATTTTGTTGAGTTGTTTCTTGACTCACCTCATATTTCTTAACTCCCTCGCAGATCCGGATTTCTTCACTGTATTTCTGACATTCTCAATGCTGTTCACGTGATACAGCATTGAGAATGTCACAAATACAGTGAAGAAATCCGGATCTGCGAGGGAGTTAAGAAATATTAGGTGAGTCAAGAAACAACTCAACAAAATTAAAATAAACCTCATAGTGTTATTTCCTACCTACATAACTCTATATTAACAACTCACAAAAAAAGTTTATTTCTGAAGTATTTATATATTAAATTTGGGAATTTTTAACATTATGAGGTTCAATTAATAATAATTAAATGAATCGTGATTTTTTCTTACCTCATACATCTATGTTTCTTTAAACACAGCACTGCAGTATCGGCGACACTTTGTCGTCATCGTCAGCTGTTTTCACGACTGTCAATTTTTTCTCCTTTTTGCCGGTAATTATCTAGACTGCCATCTGGTGTTATTTTGAATGAATCATTTCCTAAACTGCTATCTGTTGTATTTTTGAAGAACTTTGTAATCAAGCTTGGTTCTTCCGGAATCTCAAAGTTCATAGTTCTAGTATGGTTTTTTTGAATATATATTTTTTCCCAAACTGTTAAATCCAAAGGTTTTGATAGATGTTTTAAAAGTTTTGCTTCTTTTCAATCCTATGATGCTCTAATATTCCGGAAGAACCAAACTTGATTACAAAGTTCTTCAAAAATACAACAGATAGCAGTTTAGGAAATGATTCATTCAAAATAACACCAGATGGCAGTCTAGATAATTACCGGCAAAAAGGAGAAAAAATTGACAGTCGTGAAAACAGCTGACGATGACGACAAAGTGTCGCCGATACTGCAGTGCTGTGTTTAAAGAAACATAGATGTATGAGGTAAGAAAAAATCACGATTCATTTAATTATAATTTCTGAAGTCTTTTTTTAAAAATTTCTAAATCAGGCTAAGTCCAACATAATGGTTTCAACATCACTTACTTGCTGTAATTTATTTCTTAAAAAAAAGTAAGCATTAAATTAGAAATGTGATATGTCAATATAGTAGTTATTGCTATTATTACAACACAGTATTAATAATATGGTACTTTCATTAAAGCATATATTTAATAAAATATTCCATGTCAATAGTAATGTTATATAGTAACTTGCTATAGCATTAGAATATACCTATTTTCAAGTAGATTAAAAAATCAAACCAAAAATCGTGCTACATAGATTTACACATAATTAACTTCTAATCAAAAAGATGCAAAATTTACATTAATCATAGTTAAGAACATAAAAAAGGGTGTATTACAGTCAACAATTAATTAATATTTCATAATTATAATATATATATATGAATAAGAAAGTTTTCTTGGGTGTTCCGCGTCTAGGATTCAAGTTTGGCCACTGATTCCGATGTTTCGGCATGATCCTACATGCCATTATTTGTATTGTATTGTAAGCCTATGTTTTCCCTTTACAGAGATTTAGGCGCTCTCCCCCTACAGGGAAATATTTGAACCATACTAATTTAGTTACACTTGTTTTCGTATAGATGTCATTTTGAGTGGTACGTGGTCAGCATTCCGCCTCATACTGACATCTAGAAAACCAAGGTAGTATTAGGACGGGAAAAATTCAGTAAATTTTGCTTAGAGGCCTTTTCATTCAGGCTTAAGGATTTTTTACGAGCCTCAAAATCTTTAGACTCGGCACCCATGGCTTAAAGTCCCTCCCGGAGGACTTGCTCCTTGGATTTTTCCATCCTAAAAAATCCATTGACTCTGGCCGGGTTTGAACCCGTGACCCTTGGGACCAGAGGCAAGGAGCATAACCACTAGTCCACCGCAGCCGACTACATGCCATTATCAAGGAATGATAAGTTTGAGTCACAGGTTTAGGTCTTATATAATTAAACACAGAGTTTTCGCTGTGGTCCGTTTCCGAAACCGTACACCCGCCCAAGGTTTAGTTCTTATGTAGTTAAATACCTTCAGTTTTCTGTGTGGTCCATTTCGGAAGCCATACACCCATCCAAGCATTGACCATGCTCCATGTTGCCAAACCGTGATTTTCTTCATATCTTATTCGCTGTTCTGGGGATGACATGGAAAACTGCTCTCACTGCCCACCATGTCATCCCCAGAACAGCGAAGAAGATATGAAGAAAACCACGGTTGGGCAGCAAGGAGCATGGTCGATGCTGGATGGGTGTACAGCTTCCGAAACGGACCACACTGAAAACTGAAGGTGTTTAACTACATAAGAACTAAACCTTGGACGAGTGTATGGTTTCGGAAATGGACCACACTGAAAACTGAAGGTGTTTAACTACATAAGAACTAAACCTTGGACGGGTGTATGGTTTCAGAAACGGACCACAGCGAAAACTCTGTGTGTTTAATTATATAAGAACTAAACCTGTGACTCAAACGTATCATTCCTTGATAATGGATGGGGATCATGCCGAAACGTCGGAATCAGTGGCCAGAGGCCGAACTTGAATCCAAGATGCGGAAAACCCAAGAAAACTTTCTTATTCATACTTATATCCACGAAAATCTGCAATATAACATATATATTATATATATATGGAAAAGAAAATTTGAAGAATTACTATTATACTTATTTTCAGAGGATGAATGGATTCTGTTATTATTTAATTTAAAAACAATATTACAATGCCATAACAGTATTTACCTATTATTTATGTTACTTTTCTCTCCAATTTTTACCTGCATCCCTTTTCTTGTCATTGATATTCTTTTTTTTATCTCCAAGAAATTCTCTTTTACCTGCTGTTTCTTCTGAATAATTCCTTTCTGTTCTCTGTGTTTCATTTCCTTTGAGCAAATGTTCAAGTTCCTTTGGATAACAAAGATGTATTTCATTCGGTGAATAAAAGAACACAGTTCTAACTAGTGACATGAATTTTTCAAATGCTAATTCATCATTATTTTCAATATAAGCTTGGAATCCAATAAATTCTGTTTTATCTTCTCTTATTTTCTTCTTTAGATCTGTAAGGCACTGTTCCAAATTGACATATGACAATGGATCTGATTCCTTCTTCTTGACAACGAGCCCATAAATGTACTCTTGTTTCTTCACAAATTTTTGAACAGTTCCCACGTGTTTCTGTTGTTTGCGATAATCAAATGAAAAGTCGTATTTCCTGTCAAGCATTTTCCCACATTCGTCAATATTTCCATCTTCTGATCCAAAAAACACAAGGCCAGTCTCCCTTTCTATGTCAACCAATGGTATAATCCGAGTCTTATAGAAACTTTTGGAATTTGGGGGTTTCTTATCTTCATTATCCTGTAAAAATATACATAAAATGTAAATAAGTATCAATTGAAGTTTAAATTTAGAAATATAACTCAATTTAATAAAAGTTTTGCAGTAAGAAAAAATGGATATACAAAATCAAAGCACCCCAAATCAGGTTGGAAAAGAGTGATGAAGGGAAGTTCTTGTATAAGACTAATCAGGTTGGAAAAGAGTGATGAAGGGAAGTTCTTGTATAAGACTAATCAGGTTGGAAAAGAGTGATGAAGGGAAGTTCTTGTATAAGACTAATCAGGTTGGAAAAGAGTGATGAAGGGAAGTTCTTGTATAAGACTAATCAGGTTGGAAAAGAGTGATGAAGGGAAGTTCTTTTATAAGACTAATCAGGTTGGAAAAGAGTGATGAAGGGAAGTTCTTGTATAAGACTAATCAGGTTGGAAAAGAGTGATGAAGGGAAATTCTCGTATAAGACTTGAAAGCATAATAATAGTCCCTTCGATTGGTTGCTGGCCAAAGGAAGGCAAGACCAGTGATGGGGCTGCCATCTTATAGCCTCTGGTCAGGCTTTTCTGGAGAAGAAAAGAAAATAAAGGAAAGAAGAAATGGAAGAAAGGAAAGACTCCCTAGCCCTCGGAATCCCTAATAGCGTCGGGGTCGGAAAAAAACAAGAGTTAACCAAGAGAGGTTAGATAGTAAAGTTAAAAGAGTGCAAAACACAAGTGGAAATGTTTTGCTCAGCTTGGGCACCTTGTGGTCGCCATCCACATATCCCCTAGATGAGGACCCCTGGGCCGTCCTATGAACCGCTGGAGGGAAAATTTTCTATAGGATCGTAACAGGCCTTGGCCTAATACTTGGAAGGAAGAAAGAGTGATGAGTAATAAATAAAAAATACACAACAAAAAAATTGGTTCAGTTGGATATTGTATGCTTCCTGTGACACACCTGCTCAGCTGTTAAGGGAGTAAGATACTCACATGAAGATTGGCTCACTCATAGATCAAAATGAAGGAGCTGGGGCAGGAGCCACTTGACTATACTTTTGTTTTTATAAAAAAATTGGCAAATATATTTTGATGGTAAGGTTAAAGCTATTTGTCCATCATTGCAAATGTTAACTTTAAATTATAGCATTAAAATATTAAGCTTTATTGCTTAACGGTTGTGTAAAAATGTCTTCTTGATTTAGAAACAGTCAGATGGTGTTGTGAGTGAAGACAATAAAGAGAATTGTATATGAGATGGAAAAATTAATGTTTGCATTGGAATGCCTGGATAGCACAAGTGGTAGCACACTAGTGTATAAAGCTAGAGGTATCGGTTAATATGGTTGCCCTCTTTCAATTAATTTGTTGGGTGGAATTAGATTTATATAATAGATTTGGGAATTTTTAACATTATGAGGTTTATATTTGAAGAGAAAAATTTTTTCGCCTAGACCGAGACTTGAACCCGGGACCCTTGGCTTTCCGGGCCATGTGCTCTACCAACTGAACTACCGAGGCGAGTTACGATCTAGACGCAAGTTTTTCTCTTATATACGTTGTAATTCCCTATCGCCAAATGCTTTTGAAACCATTGCTTCTATCTTTGCAAATGGCGAAAATTTTTCTCTTCAAATATAATTTATCTTTTGGTGAGAAATGTTAAATCAATAATAAAAACATCATTAGAAGCCTTACTAGCTTTATAAAGTAATGTTAAATTCCCAATAAATGTCTTCTTAACTAAGAAGCTGCCATTTGCAAAGATAGAAGCAATGGTTTCAAAAGCATTTGGCGATAGGGAATTACAACGTATATAAGAGAAAAATTTGCGTCTAGATCATAACTCGCCTCGGT
This sequence comes from Diploptera punctata, assembly GCA_030220185.1. Taxonomy (NCBI): domain Eukaryota; kingdom Metazoa; phylum Arthropoda; class Insecta; order Blattodea; family Blaberidae; genus Diploptera; species Diploptera punctata. Next base: position 1,644,244 of record JASPKZ010003887.1, on the reverse strand, counting down.
AGCTCAGTTGGTAGAGCACTTGGCCCGGAAAGCCAAGGGTCCCGGGTTCGAGTCTAGGTGAAAATTTTTCTCTTCAAATATAATTTATCTTTCAGTGAGAAATGTTAAATCAATAATAAAAACATCATTATGAGGTTTAATTCATAAGAATTAAAAGAATCGTGATTTTTTCTTACCTCATACTTCTATGTTTTTTTTAAACACAGCACTGCAGTATCAGCGACCATCGTCACCATCCTCAGCTGTTTTTCACAACTGTCAATTTTTTTTTCCCTTTTTTTACCGGCAAAAGAAAAAATTGACAGTCGTGAAAACAACTGAGGATGGTGACGATGGTCGCTGATACTGCAGTGCTATGTTTAAAAAACATAGAAGTATGAGGTAAGAAGAAATCACGATTCATTTAATTCTTATGAAATTAGGTTATTGAATAGAATGGTTGGATGAAACTTTTTTTATAATGATGCTATTTTAAAATTTTTTTTAGAGCAGTTTATACTGAAATCCCAGTTCAGGCAATAATTTTTCCTTTGAAATAATAAAGCTATTAACATATTTCATCAAAATGTATTCGCTTGTTTATAATAATGTAAAAATATTGTTCTACTGTCTGATTCTGAAGCTGTAATCCAGGCCATTAGTGCATATACTTCAGCTAAAAAAATCACTGTATGTTAAAACAGATTCAAAATTCAAATAAGAAAATAGTTCTCCAATCAACCTGTCCACTGTGGGCTACACTGTAATGAAAAAAGATGATATGATAACCAAAAAAGGAACAAAAATGTACATAAAATACACATTAAATTATTTCCTACATACTCCGTATATATAAAATAAAATATATCATTTTTCATGTGAATAACTGCAGCCACCACATAAGTTTAGCTTAATGAACATCAAAATTCAATTGTTATGAGTTAGGGTTTTAGGTTATATTTATATATTAAATTTGGGAATTTTTAACATTATGAGGTTCAATTAATAATAATTAAATGAATCGTGATTTCTTCTTACCTCATACTTCTATGTTTTTATAAACACAGCACTGCAGTATCGGTGACACATTGTCGTCATCATCAGCTGTTTTCAGTCGTGAAAACAGCTGATGATGACGACAATGTGTCACCGATACTGCAGTGCTGTGTTTATAAAAAACATAGAAGTATGAGGTAAGAAGAAATCACGATTCATTTAATTATTATTAGGGTTTTAGGGTCGTATCTATGAACACATTAGACTGTAAAACTCGTTCTCTGCTGAGAAAGTTGCATCCAAAGACTTTTTGCGTACTCAAAAATCTGTTCATGCGATAATAATTGTCGAAATTCTTAAGCTACCTGGCGAGGTGACTTTGCAGAGAATGAATCGTGATCAAGCCGATGGGAACCGATGTACTTTGAAACCTTGCTGCTTTATCCAAGATGTCAGACCTTGAAGACTTTGATCATGTTTTCAGTATATGCAGAGAAGAGGAATTTGATAAGTCTACGAAAGAATTCAACTGGAAGAACAGGAGAATCGGCGTAATATCGCGCAATGCAGATGTCGTATACGGTTTTATATGTGGGACACAAGCATAAATGTGTTCCTCTAGAAGACGAAAAATAACAGAAGTGGTTTTATTGCTGAGGATTCTGGGTAATTTCTTGCCAATATTACGAAAAAAACTTTCATGCATGACCAGTTAGCAATTCACTAATTCGAACTTTGCACGTTCTCATGGAAAACTCAGCTCACCAGAGACTAATGTATTTGCATACGGCCCTTAGACTCACCTTATATTTTTTATATTCCTTGCGGACAATTTCTTCACACTTGTGTCAATGCCTCCCGACAATATCACACAAGTGTGAAGAAACCAGTCTGCAAGAAATATAAAAAATATGAGGCAAGTCTAAAACCCTAACTCATAATAATTAAAAGAAAACCTCATAGTGTTACTTGCTTCAAATATTAAATTAAAATTCAAGATAGGATAGTTCACGGCAAGGTTTAAAATTCAATTCCTGATTTATCTCAAATATGGTTGGTATCTAATGTCGAGCACTTGATAATGAAATCATTTGCTCTCTTTCACTCCAATATTTGGCAGAAAGGCTGGTCTCTTCTACAAAAGCTGGACAACGGAGGAGATGGTTTCTTTCCATATCTTCATTTAAATTGCAAAAAGGGCATTTAGGTGAATCTGTTATGCCAATTCTGTGTATCTCAAATATATGCTGTGGTCTTTTGAGTTAACAATAGCAATACAGAAAAGTGCAAGTAATTTTGTTGCCTAGCAACAAATTCAAAGGAATGAACAAATTTGAAAATTTACCTGTGGAAAATTCTTAACAGTTAATAGAAAAATTAGAAAATATGGTTGGTTGGTATCTAATGTCGAGCACTTGATAATGAAATCATTCGCTCTCTTGCACTCCAATATTTAGCAGAAAGGAGGCTGGTCTCTTCTACAAAAGCTGGACAATGGAGGAGATGGTTTCTTTCCATATCTTCATTTAAATTGCAAAAAGGGCATTTAGGTGAATCTGTTATGACAATTCTGTGTAGGTGTTTATTCAAGCAGTCATGTCCCGTTAGCAGTCTGAATGTTGCTACTGCAGATTTTCTTTGTAATGTAGTAATGTCATAAGCTTGTAGATTTTCCCATTCCTTTCCAGATGTTTTGGTGGTGTATTCTTCTCTAAGTTTATTGATGTATTTATTTGAGATAATTCTTTTGATAGAGTGAAAGGAAACTGGAGTAGAAGTTGGGTTTGAAACAATTTTGCTACCCTTCTTGGCCAGAAAATCGGCTATTTCATTGCCTGTCACTCCACAATGGGCCGGAATCCATTAGAAAATATAGAAGGGGGAAAAAAAAAATTCTGCAATTAATTTACTACGAATCATGAAAACAGCTGAAAATGGAAAAGATGATTTTTCCGATACTGCAGTTCTGTGTTAAAAAAACATAAATGTATGAGGTAAGAAGAATTCACAATTCATTTGATTCTTATTAAGGTAAAATTACTAAAACAGAAAAATTTAAGGAATTCACAATTTTGGAGAAAATTTACATCTGCAAGAATAAAAAGAAAACCATGAATTTTGAAATTCCTGGTGAAAGAGAAAAGAAAAATTATTTGGAAGTTCTTCGGTCAACCAACGAAGGGAGCACAAATCAAAATGCAGGATGGACAACCTCAAGGAAATAGTTGTAAAGCATCGAGAATGTCGTACAGACACGACAAAACCGGTCTGCATAAAAAATCAAGAAATATGAGGCGAGTCAAAATATACAACTCATTAATAATTAAAAGAAACCTCATAGTGTTATTTCCTACATATATTCAATATGTAATTGTGGTCTTCTTTATTTATATATATTTCATAAAGTTGTCAATCTCACATTACCAAAATTTGTATAAACACAAATTTTGAATAGTGAGTGGAGAACATATTTTTAACAACTCACCTCATATTAAATTATATGAGGTGAGTCGTTAAAAATATGTTCTCCACTCACTATTAATGATATAACCTCATAATGTTTACTTCCCAATATTAATTTAAATACAAATTTTGAAATTTTATGGAAAGAAAATTGAAATTTTATCTATGTCTCATAAAAGTTTGCTTGCTAGTTGTTTATTTTCCTGGCCTCGAGATTTTTTAATAAATGGTTTCATATTTCTTACAACTTGTTTAATTAACTGTATGTTGAGGCAAACTATGATCTTTTGTTTTTTTTTAATCTGGTCTATAAAAATATTTAAAGAATCAATTTTGTATTTTAACATAATTTCTATGGTATTCTATAAAAATTGTACATTAATATATATTTTATTAACCATGTCTATGTATCCAACATTAAATGTAAAGTATCTAATGTCCAGTATTTGACAATAAAGCCATTTTCCTAAATGGTAATTAGAAAATAAATTAATGAATGAAAAATAATTTCTAATGTACTTTTTGTTTACAAAGCAAATGAAGAAAAAAAACTGTATAAAATAAATAATATACATATTCCATTTTTATTATTTGGTTAAAAATCTCTAATGGATATATTTAAATTAATATTGGGAAGTAAACATTATGAGGTTATATAATTAATAGTGAGTGGAGAACATATTTTTAACGACTCACCTCATATAATTTCAAATTTCTTTGATACCAGCGGTTTCAGACAATATCTTGTCCCTCTTCAGTCATGGCTTCCACTGATGAAATTCTATGGTTGTTGATTTCCTCTAAGGGACAAATTTCATCAGTGGAAGCCGTAACTGAAGAGGGACAAGATATTGTCTGAAACCGCCGGTATCAAAAAAATTTGAAATTATATGAGGTGAGTCGTTAAAAATATGTTCTCCACTCACTATTAATCTCTAATGGAATTTGTATTTATTTGTATAAAAATAAATCTGTGGCCTGAAAGCTCTGAAAAGCCAAGGTTAACTGATATGGTTGCAAGGTACTGCCTAATAGATAGAAGTTCAGGATGTGATTAGACTGACAATTGCTTAACCTGATTTTGTCTAATTCTCTATTTAAATAGTTATGTTATTCTATTGCTATATGAGACTGAATGGATCCTACTTTAGATTCACAGAAAAATCTTCATGGTATTGCTCTAGGCCCCAGGGATTCAAGACATGCCATTACAGCCTTTTATTTCTATTTACCTTATGTAAAATATTCCTAATTCAAGGCATTAATTCTTTTGCCAAGCATTCGATTTTTAACATAAACCTATATTAGGATAAAACTGGACAATTTCAACAAGTTTGTGGCACAGGTTTGATTCATTCTTGTACTTCAAATGTTGTATTTCCTATTTTTATTAAAATAAATATCTTTTCATATGTTTTTACTATTGATCTCATACATCTCAATGATGGATAAATCATATTTGAAGAGAAAAATTATACGCTCAGACCGGGACTTGAACCCGGGTCCCTTGGTTCTCTATACCAAGTGCTCTACCACCTGAGCTACCTGAGCATGGTAGCATATAATTTTTCTCTTCAAATATGATCTTTTCATATTCCTTGATAGTACAAAAATAAAAATTAAAAAACCTATTGTCATAAAATTGTAGCTTTTGTCACAATGTTGTCATTTTTATAGTAAATTTTATTACCAGCTTGTCTGCATCTTTCTTGCATATTCCTTGGAGATATATTTACTTTTTTTTCCCTTTCTTTCCTTTTTTCCCTTTATTAGCTTTCTGGTTATTTGTTTTCTTCTTTTTGCTTTTCTGATTAGGAACTTCAGAAGATTTTTCTGAGCTTAATGAACTATCACGATATGTCCAGTTCTGAAATAAACAGTAAGGATGCCAATACTGTTTACTAATTTTCTTGCATCGTAAACTTTAATATGCACCAAAGGTGCTCCTGGTTTAACATTTTAGCTGAGAGAAGAATCACTATCAACAATAACAGTGTTACTAATAAAAATCTCTTATACAGGCTTTCATCAGTTGTTTAGTTATACAATGTATAAGCCTTGTGTAGATCATGTATAATTTCCCAATTAATAAACGTTGTGCCGGAGCTGTATAACAATACAACCGTCATACACAATGTCACATATTCGTCATCACTATGACGTCAGAACAATATTATGCACGGTTTGTAAAAGAAATAAAACATCAACTAGTGATTAATTGTGAAAGAAATGAGTATGGATAAGAATTAATACAGATTCCCTAATTGGGGAGGTACGGAAAAAATAAATGTGTTTTAATTTATTTACATTTTCCTTTACACAATGTCAAATATATCGAAGAATTAGTTTCACAGATAATGTGCTGCCATCTAATGTCAAGAATTTCGAACAATTCTTGAAAACTAATAGAAGTTTTTCCCATTACTTATGAATTATATGCAGTGTTTTAAGATGCGTTCAGAAAATGTTCAAAATAGTAGAAAATGTTACCAACAACAGAATAACGCTTTAGGCAAAAAAAGAAATCATTGTAGTTTGATTGGGAATCGAACCTAAGACCTCACGGACTGTAGTCACAAGCTCTAACCACAAGACTATGAAGCTAACATGTGGTTTGCTGCGATAATAGTACCTCTATAATTAAATGCATTTTTATATCGGTATGTGTACTATGTTTTAATGATGCACGAAAGTTTTGTTAAAATAATATTATGAAGCATTTAAACTACATTCAAGTTAAATCTTGTGAATCAATGTTCAATTTAAAAATATTATTAGGCCTAATCGAGAATGAGTGTAACAAAAGGCATTTTATCATGCCTTTATTTTCCTACCCAGAGCTTTATTAATATTATTTATGTCCTGAGCATCCATCAAACAGTTGTTAAAGTGAGTGGAGAACATATTTTAATCGACTCACCTCAAACATTTTCAAACTTCTTTGATACTGACGGTTTCAGACAATATCATGTCCTTCTTCAGTCATGGCGTCCACTGATGAAATTCTGTGATTGTTGATTTCTTTAGTGACATCACCTCTTGTGCCGCCATCTTTCGTTGGGATTATAAACTTTGTAATTAAATTTTTATCCACCAGAATATCGAAATTCATAGATCGATATTTATTCTTCTGAATGAATAATATCTGAATAAATATCGATCTATGAATTTCGATATTCCGGTGGATAAAAATTTAATTACAAAGTTTATAATCCCAACCAAAGATGGCAGCACAAGAGGTGATGTCACTAAGGAAATCAACAATCACGGAATTTCATCAGTGGACGCCATGACTGAAGAAGGACATGATATTGTCTGAAACCGTCGGTATCAAAGAAGTTTGAAAATGTATGAGGTGAGTCGATTAAAATATGTTCTCCACTCACTATTAATGATATAACCTCATAATGTTTACTTCCCAATATTAATTTAAATATAGTTGTTAAAGTGTTGCATTTTGTGTTAAATTTAAGGAAACTTTCATCAATATCATAAGAAAACAATCAGTTGATCTTGAAGTCCGACATTTTGTCTAGTTATAACAATCCTTAAACAAGGCTGGAGGCATGTATAACGATTCCCATGTAAAGTTGTATACCTCTTATACACTGAACAGCTAATTTTCAACTGATATGTGTATAAACCTTGTATAAAAGTTATATATGGATTATTAGTAAGAGGGTAAATGTATACTATGAAGGAGTCTATGAATTAGACACCATAACCTCCCTAGTTCAGACCATTTGGTCAGGAAGCAGATATACTGCTATTGCAATATTGGAAAAAACATACTTATTTTCAATGTTTTATTTAAATTAACATTTTTTCAATCCTAGATACAATCTAATTTAAGAAAGATTATGTAATGGACACCACAATCATATGGAGAATGAGAGGTCCAGGGTTCAAATCCCAAATCAAATGTTAATTTTTCTTTCTTAAATTAGACTTATTCTTCTTCTACTTCAAGAGTTAGACCTGTTCCAGCTCCAGATTAATTCTATTGTTTAATTAGCATTGGATGCAAAATGAGAGAGAAACTTCAGTAATATATATTTTTTTTTATTCAATGCGCCAGGTTGTCATTTCAGCATTTTTTATGTTCTCTCCTGGGATGGGCACAATTGTAACCCACTTCTGAGTTTGGGGCGCCTGAAAGGAGGGGTTATGCTGCCCCGACGATATGATGATGATAGTAGAGTCCTTAATCCTGAACTTAATCTCAGGCAAATATGAATAATGATTATGATGGTCATATGATGTTCGGGGATCGTTTAGGCCGTAAAGCTTCCTGACATTTGTCTTAAAAGGTGAGGAAAAACTCCGAAAAAAACCTCACCCAGGAAACATATCCCTGATGAGACTCAAACTTGGGCCCGCATCGTATGCTACCTTGAGATCATAGCAGTGGACACTCTTTAGTAAAATATAATAAATTTTAGTATTATATATAATCAGTTGAAATTAGATAAAATTCAGAAGAACAAATTTAGATCCATGAATTCTGAAATTCCTGGCGAGCAAGATTTGATCTCCAAGTTCATCAACCCAACACTAGATGGCAGTTTTGAAGATGAAGGTAAAGACGAAAACTCAACAGTCATAAAAATGGCTGCAGATAGGAACAACTGTTCCATAAACCTTGGTCTTGTGCTTTGAAAATTATGGAGTTTACGAGGTGAGATAATTACAACCTATTTTATTCATTAAAAAGCATATCTAATTATAATGGCATAGCCCATTGCCAAGCCATAGCCTCTCCTTTGTAAGGATTTACTTGTCCATGTTAATTTATAGTTAACTTTTATAGGAATTAATCACTATGAGGTGTAATTTATGGTGAAATTAAATGTTTCTTACCTCTCCTCATATAAATCTTCTAAGTTGATCGCGATTTCGAGACTACAACTGTCTCATCCTCAACACTTTCTTGACGACTGGTGTTATGTCGATCAGAAGAAACTCTTTTTCTTCCCTCTGTTGATGGACCGATGAACCTCTGGATCAGGTCAAAATTTGCGGGAATTTCGAAGTTCATAAGTTTTCCTTTGTTTTTCTGAATGTGTATCTTTTCCCAAACCGTGAGTTGCTTTTGTTTGTCTATTTGTTTAATTATACTGGCTTTTGATTCAATTAAATGTGGAAAAGTCAGCAGTAGCTGCTCATGCTTGGTCCGAAAAACATTTAACTGAATAAAAAGCCAGTCTAATTAAACAAATAGACAAACAAAAGGAAGTCACGGTTTGGGAAAAGATCCACATTCAGAAAAACAAAGGAAAACTTATGAACTTTGAAATTCCCGCAAATTTTGACCTGATCCAGAGGTTCATCGGTCCACCAACAGAGGGAAGAAGAAGAGTTTCTTCCGATCGACATAACACCAGTTGTCAAGAAAGTTCTGAGGGTGAGACAGTTATAGTCTCGAAATCGTGATCAACTTAGAAGATTTATATGAGGAGAGGTAAGAAACATTTAATTTCACCATAATTTATAGTTACCTTATTTACTCAGCAATGTCATGGATGGCATGCGGTCAACACACCGACTCAATGAGGCATCTAAACAGCAACTAAGGTATTACTAGGATGTTTCTATTATTAATTTCATACATCTCAATGATGGATAAATCATATTTGAAGAGAAAAATTATACGCTCAGACCGGGACTTGAACCCAGGACCCTTGGTTCTCTAGACCAAGTGCTCTACCACCTGAGCTACCTGAGTTATCCATCATTGAGATGTATAAAATTAATAATAAAAACATCGAAAAAAGCCATACTGGCATTTATAATGTAATGTATAATTCCCAAATATGTCTTCTTAATAAAGGAGCCGCCATTTGCAAAGATGAAGCAAAGACTTCATAGCATTTGGTAGGCGGGAATTACAACGTATATAGAGAAAAATTTACGTTTAGATTTAACAAATAAGAAATTGAACACCCCAGATAGCAAAAAATCTGGAATTTATCAAATTAATTGTAAGGACTGCAATAAAGTATACATAGGAAAAACAAAAAGGAATTTGGACACTCGCACTAAGGAACACTTTAGAAATATTAAAAATGGTGAAATTGAAAAATCAGCTATTGCAGCACATAGTTTATTGGAGAATCATAAAATTGAAAAAGAAGCCAAACTTTTAAAACATTTGGAAAAACCTTTAGAATTGACAATTTGGGAGAAGATATATATTCAGAAGAACAAATTTAGATCCATGAATTTTGAAATTCCTGATGAACGTGACCTGATCTCATCAAATCAACACCAAATGGTAATATTATTGATGGAGATTCTAACAAAAATCAGGTAGTCTTAATGTCGGTTGAAAATGAGAGAAATGTTTTCTCTTGAAAACTAGTTTCCATGTTTAAAGAAACATAAAATTTGAGGTAAGATGTAAAAAAATGACTCATTAATTTACGAATTCCAAAAATATTTACATTACAACTTTGATATTTTACGGTCTTACTAATAAAAATCTCTAGTACAGGCTTTCATCAGTTGTTTAATTATACAATATATAAGCCTCATGTAGATCACGTATAATTTCCTTACTAATAAACGTTGTGCTGGAGCTTTATAACAAAACAGCGGTTATACACAATATTCGTCATCATAATGACGTCAGAACAATATTACTCGCAGTTTGTAACAGAAATAAAACAACATCAACTAGTGATTAATTGTGTAAGAAATGAATATGGATAAGAATTAATAGAATTCCCTAATTGGGGAGGTATGGAAAAAATAAGTGTGTTTTAATTTATATACATTTCACTTTACGCTATGTCAAATATATCGTAGAATTGATTTCACAGATAATGTGCTGCCATCTAACGTCAAGAACTTCGACCAATTCTTGGAAGCAAATAAAAGCTTTTCCCATTACTTATGAATTATATGCAGTGTTTTAAGATGCGTTAGAAAACGTTCAAAATAGTAGGAAATGTTACTGACAACAAAATAACATTTCAAGCGAAAAAAAAAAAAAATTACTATAGTTTGAGCGGGAATCGAACCTATGACCACACGCATCGTAGTCAGAAGCTCTAACCTCATGACTACCAAGTTAACATGTAGCTTCTTGCAATAATAGTACCTCTATACTTAAATACATTTTTATATCGGTGTGTGTGTTATGTATTAAAGATGCAAGAAAGTTATCTTAAAATAATATTATGAAGCATTTAAACTACATTCAGGTTAAATCTTGTCTACAGCAATTATTGTAGAACATATCCTTTTGTGAATCAATGTTCAATTTTAAAATATTGTGGCCTAATCGAGAATGAGTGTAACGAAAGGCATTTTATGATGCCTTTATTTTCCTACCCAGAGCTTTATTAATATTATTTATGCCCTGTGCATCCATCAAACAGTCGTTAAATTGTTGCATTTTGGGTTAAATTTAAGGAAACTTTCATCAATATCATAAGGAAACAATCAGTTGATTTTGATGTCCGACATTTTGTCTAGTTATAGAATCCTTAAACAAGGCTGGAGGCATGTATAACGAATCCCATGTAAAGTTGTACACCTCTTATACACTGAACAGCTAATTTTCAACTGAGATGTGTATAAACCTTGTATAAAAGTTATATATGGATTATTAGTAGGAGGGTTAAAGTTTTACTTTTCTTTCCATGAACAAACATCTTACAAAAATGTAATTAAAATAAAAAAGTCAGGTTAAAAATGACAGAAGTGTGTTGATTTGACATGGAAATGACTTAATACATTTTCTATTTCAGGTACAGTTGTATATTGGTTGGTATGTGCAGGATTTTTGTCCTTGGTATGCAAAAGAATAACAGAGATACAGTGCAACTGGAGTAGTAAAATATCACTCCGTTACCTGATAATTTTATAGCAACTTTACAATAATTATGAAATCTTACCGAGTTCCAGTTATACACTGTGATAGAAATGTCAACACCAACAAATACTTCTTCTATCATTGGCTTTACATCTCTCCATTCCAATCTATCTAAGCCACAACCTATTCTTGGCATGGATAATTTTTTCACTCCATGATCAACACAATGATCTTTCATCTCCATTAGCGACTTCTTCAAATCTTCTCCTCGAGGTTTTCCAGTACTGTATTTCTTTGTTATCAAATAATAGATATAACGGTCATTATCCTCCAAGATAGCCACTTCACCAACGCCTCTCCTTTGATCCAGAAGTTGTGCTTGGTTTTTAAAATCTCGCCTGTGAAAAAAAAAAAAGTTGAAAGGTTCTTTTACACGTAGTAAATCATGGCCATTCATATGATTATCACTCAAAATTACAGGACAGTTGCATTGTTGTTTGTTACAGACAAGTCATATTTTATATTTGAAGAGGAAAATTTTCGCCTAGACCGAGACTCGAACCCTTGGCTTTCCGGGCCAAGTGCTCTACCAACTGAGCTACCGAGGCGAGTTGCAATCTAGATGCAAATTTTTCTCTTATATACGTTGTAATTCCCTCGCGCCAAATGCTTGAAACCATAGCTTCTATCTTTGCAAATGGCGGCTTCTTAGTTAAGAAGACATTTATTGGGAATTTAACACTACTTTGTCCACCGCTGTGGTCTCGAGGTAGCATGCTGTCTTGTCATGCAGCGGGCCCGGGTTCGATCCCCGGTCGGGGCAGTTTTTCTGGGTGAGGTTTTTATTGGTGTTTTTCCTCACCTGTAAGACAAATGTCAGGAAAACTTTAAGGCCCAAACGGTCCCCGAAATCATATGGCCATCATAATCATCCTTATCATTATCATCATCATCCTTCACCGGTGTGGAAAGCAACAGGAAGCTACCACACCTACACGAAATCATATGGCCATCATAATCACCATTCTTATCATTATCATCATCATCCTTCACCGGTGTGGAAAGCAACGGGAAGCTACCACACCTGGGAAAGCTGACGATAAAACAGAATTGTTTTGAAACATGTCCAAGAACAAATCAACATTAATATTGAGGTAAGATGTCCAGGACTAAAAATAATATAATTAAAATAACCTCAAAATATAACTTCCTAAAATTAAATTTAAAAAAATAATTACTTGAACGTGACGGCGATTCCACTACCCATTCTCATGTCGGCTGCAACACAATGGGCCAATGAATTATCTTTTGGAGCTGCAAATAGATCTCCAGATACTTCTTTTACTTTATGTTCTTGTTTACCTATTGAAAGAAAAATATATTAAGTGTGTGGTCATTCAAAGAAATTTCCAGTCAGCAAGAGAAAATTTTTTGCCTGAACTGGGAATCGAAATCCGAATCTTTAGCTTTCCGTGCTAATGCTCTGTCCACTGAGCTAATTCAGGCTTCATTCCCATCCAAGCAGAAATCCTTCCTTTACCTTACTCTACTGGTCCCACATTCAATTGCAATGGATCATCATTCACAAATACACAATGAATGCTTATTTTAGGAATTCTCACTATGAGGTATATTCATTAAGGTAGAATATTTTTTATCACTCACCTCATATTGTTCTTCTTATTTGATTATAAACTAGTTTCGGAACATAGTTTCTGTTCCATCCTCAGTATCGTCACGACCGTTGTTCTGTCGTCTTGAAGAGCTGTCCTTCTCTCCTTCCATTGGCTGACTGAAAAACCTCGAAACCAGGTCATTCTCACCAGGAATTTCAAAGTTAATTAATTTCTTCTTTTCGCTCTTTTCTTGGGAAAAGATCTACATTCAAAAGAGCGAAAAGAAGAAATTAATGAACTTTGAAATTCCCGGTGAGAATGACCTGGTTTGAGGTTTTTCAGTCAGCCAATGGAAGGAGAGGACAGCTCTTCAAGACGACAGAACAACGGCCGTGACGATACTAAGGATGGAACAGAAACTATGTTCCGAAACTAGTTTATAATCAAATAAGAAGAACAACATGAGGTGAGTGATAAAAAATATTCTACCTTAACACAATGAATGGCTTCTACCTGAAGAAGTCTTTACCATTGATTTACAATCATTTAATTGTGTTCATTAATTTACTTATTTCTATCATAGTAACAGCATTAACTTCTCAATATTAATTTAATAAATAATGCTATAGCTGTGTGGAGTCCCTTCATGTCTTCTTCAGGTAGAAGCCAATCATTGTGTATTTGTGAATGATGATTCATTGCAATTGAATGTGGGACCAGTAGAGTAAGGTAAGGGAAGGATTTATGCTTGGATGGGAATGAAGATTGAATTAGCACAGAAAGCTAAAGGTTCGGGGTTCGATTCCCGGTTCAGGCAAAAATTTTTCTCTTTACCATTGATTTAGAAAAATATACGCTCAGACTGAGGTTTGAACCCAAGACCTTTGACTTTCTATGCCCATGCTCTACCTGAGCGCTCCAATCTAAACGCAAATTTTTCTCTTATACATTCTTAACCTTTACACTGCTACGAACGGGTATATCCGTTGGCAAAGAAAATGCTTGCCACGCTATGGGTGTGTATATTCATTCTCAACTCCAAACGCCTGCTAGTTATATAATACGTATTGCATTGCTTTCAAACTAGGCAGGCATATACTGGCATCTCTTAGGAACCTAAATAAACTTTTCCATATATCTCCCTGCATTGAGCAAGGAGGGTTTTAAAGGCTGGAAATATCTCAGCAGTGAAAAGGTTAATTCCAGAGTGCCAAATGCTAAGAACCTTTGCTCGATCCCGCAAATGTCAGCTTCTTGTTTAAGAAGACTTTTATTGGGAATTTAAATATTATTTTATAAAGCCAGTTGGGCTTCTTTCGATGTGTTTTTTAATCATATATGATACCTAGTGATGCAGGAAGTTAAGCCACTTATTTCTAAATAGACTGTACATATATTTAATAATTTTCTAACTATTGGGTTATGCAGACACATAAACATGGTGAAATTAAATGTTTCTTACCTCTCCTCATATAAATCTTCTAAATAGATTGCGATTTCGAGACCATAACAGTCTCATCTTCAGTACTTTGTTTTGAAAACAAGGGTGAAAGAACATCTTAGAAACATAAAAAATGGAGAAGTGGAAAAGTCAGCAGTAGCTGCTCATGCTTGGTCCGAAAAACATTTAATTGAATCAAAAGTCAGTCTAATTAAACAAATAGACAAACAAAAGGAACTCACGGTTTGGGAAAAGATCCACATTCAGAAAAAACAAAGGAAAACTTATGAACTTTGAAATTCCCGCAAATTTTGACCTGATCCAGAGGTTCATTGGCCACCAAAAGAGGGAAGAAGAAGAGTTTCTTCGGATCGACATAACATCAGTCGCCGAAGTACTGATGAGACCGTTATGGTCTCGAAATCGCAATCTACTTAGAAGATTTATATGAGGAGAGGTAAGAAACATTTAATTTCACCATAAATTAAACCTCATAGTGATTAATTCCTATAAAAGTTAAATACAAAATAAACATGTTTGTCATTTGGCAATTATAGTTATTTATTTAGATTTTATGTTCAGAGACCTGAAATCAATAGATCTTCAGTTTTTCTAATTTCACAAATTAAAAATAATTAGCAATTAATGAAATTTTATGCAACGATTTATTGAATTTTTATTAAACGTACAGTGTCCCGCGCCATAACCGAGTGGTTAAGGCACGATGCCTTAGCGTAGAATTACAGGACTTGAACTGGTTTGTGTCTCCATGAGGGAAGATATTTTCTCATGGAATTTCGGCCAGTATGGAACTGGTGTCTATGCAGCATTGTGAGGAATTTGGGTAGCTACAATTAGTAGCAGCTCCAGGTTGAGAAAATCAGCTACAATGGCTGGAAACCTAATATGCTGACATATCACACCTACGATCGTCTACCTATGTGATTAACATATGTGGATGTAAGGCCAGCAACCAGCTGGTAGGCCTGTCATGCCATGGAGTTCAAATTTTCAGTGTTGTTCGGAATAAAAAAAAAGTAGTTCGTAGTAGGAATTATGTATCATGTTTAAAATTTAGAGACCAATTTAGATTGATTGGCATTGGAGCAGGTGAATAATTTTACATATGCAATATCTCATATGAAGAAGAAAAGGATGTAAATGCAAAAATATCTAAATTTTTAAGAATTTTAGGGTTAATAAATTCTATCTTCAAGCCACAGTTAGTCCAAAAGCATTCAAGATTAAAAGTGTATAAAACACTGGCTCTTCCAACTCTTTTGTATGGTAGCGAAGTATGGACGCTGAAACAGAAGGATATACAGAGACTTAGATCTGCTGAAATGAGATATCTTCGGAGGACTGCAGGATACACACTACTAGATCACAAAAAAATGAAGACATCTTAGAAGAATTACACATGGAACCTTTAGAAAACAAAATTTCTGATTATAAGTCAAGATGGATGCAACATGTTCATCGAATGGAAGATCACAGAATACCCAAACAAATGTTAAGATATATTTGAAGAGAAAAATTTTCGCCTAGACCGGGACTCGAACCCGGGACCCTTGGCTTTCCGGGCCAAGTGCTCTACCAACTGAGCTACCGAGGCGAGTTACGATCTAGACGCAAATTTTTCTCTTATGTACGTTGTAATTCCCTTGCGCCAAATGCTTGAAACCATAGCTTCTACTTCTTAACTAAGAAGCCGCCATTTGCAAGATAGAAGCTATGGTTTCAAGCATTTGGCGCAAGGGAATTACAACGTACATAAGAGAAAAATTTGCGTCTAGATCGTAACTCGCCTCGGTAGCTCAGTTGGTAGAGCACTTGGCCCGGAAAGCCAAGGGTCCCGGGTTCGAGTCCCGGTCTAGGCGAAAATTTTTCTCTTCAAATATAATTTATCCTTCAATGAGAAGTGTTAAATTAATAATAAAATCGTCAAATGTTAAGATATTTAAATTAATATCGGGAAGTAAACATTATGAGGTTATATTATTAATAATGAATGGAGAACATATTTTAATTGACTCACCTCATACATTTTCAAACTTCTTTGATACCGACGGTTTCAGACAAAATCATGTCCTTCATCAGTCATGGCGTCCTATGGACGCCATGACTGATGAAGGACATGATTTTGTCTGAAACCGTCGGTATCAAAGAAGTTTGAAAATGTATGAGGTGAGTCAATTAAAATATGTTCTCCATTCATTATTAATTAAATGTTAAGATATCAACTTGCAGGAAGAAGAAGACCAGGACGTCCACTCAAAAGACTTTTGGATGGTGTTTCTCTTGAGGCCGAAACAGGTCAACAATTTGTGAATGTACTATGATGATGGCATATAGAATATTTGTTCTTTTTGACTTCCAAAAAAAAAAAGTTTGTGTGTGTGTGTGTATATCAATATATCATGACCAAGCTTCACAATTTTCTGAAAGAGGACACTAAGGTTGAAGATGATCAGACTAAAAATAATATAATTAAAATAACCTCAAAAGATCACTTTCTAAAATTAAATATTGATATGGATTAAACCTTCATAGATTAATGAGTCATTTTTTTACCTCATATTTTATGTTTTTTAAACACGGGAACTGCAGTTTACAAAAGGACACATCCCTTTCATTTTCATTCGACATTAGTCATAATGTTTTAAAAATCTAAAATATGAGGTAAATTGTAAATAATGACCCATTAATTTATGAATTAAGAGCCTCATAATGTGGTTGGTTGGTATCTAATGTCGAGCACTTGATAATGAAATCATTCGCTCTCTTGCACTCCAATATTTAGCAGAAAGGCTGGTCTCTTCTACAAAAGCTAGACAATGGAGGAGATGGTTTCTTTCCATATCTTCATTTAAATTGCAAAAAGGACATTTAGGTGAATCTGTTATGCCAATTCTGTGTAGGTGTTTATTCAAGCAGTCATGTCCCGTTAGCAGTCTGAATGTTGCTACTGCAGATTTTCTTTGTAATGTAGTAATGTCATAAGCTTGTAGATTTTCCCATTCCTTTCCAGATGTTTTGGTGGTGTATTCTTCTCTAAGTTTATTGATGTATTTATTTGAGATAATTCTTTTGATAGAGTGAAAGGAAACTGGAGTAGAAGTTGGGTTTGAAACAATTTTGCTACCCTTCTTGGCCAGAAAATCGGCTATTTCATTGCCTGTCACTCCACAATGGGCCAGAATCCGTTGAAGTACAACTTTTTTATGTAGACGGGATAACTGTTTTATCATTTTGTGACATTCGATAATTTTGATGCTTTTGGGTGTTGTGTCTCGTGTTATAGCGAGAATGGCTGCTTTGGAGTCACATAAAATTACAACTTTTGTAAAATTTTGGATGTGATATAAAAGATTTTGTAAACTTAAGAAAATTGATAGAATTTCGCCATCAAAGTTTGTTGTATTTGTGTTTAGTTTACGATAAAAGGAAAAAAGTGGACATACTGCACCAGCACCAGTGCCACCGTCATTTGGTAAGCTGGAGCCATCTGTAAAAATATGTATCCATTCAGGAGCTGGGTATCTTAGATTTATTATTTCCAGTGACATTTGTTTTAAAATATATGGAGGAGTTTCAGATTTCTTGATGTCTTCTGTTAAATGAAGGTTATATTCAATTTCCAAAAATTCTAGAGGGTTGTTTCTCATCTGCATATTTTCTTTTGAATGTGGAAGTTGCAATTTCTGTTTGATTTCTTGTACTATGCTTAAGAAGCTTTGCTGAGATTTTAAACATACCTGTGGTTTTCTTTGGGTCCAGTTATTATGGGGTAGCCTTAAAAATTTTTCATACTGTGTGATTGCTGTTTTCTCAATTTCAAATGCTATGTTTGGGTTATTTGTTAAGATTTGCATGGCAGTGATTGGTGTTGTTTTAACAGCTCCTGTTATCAGGCGGAGGATTTGGTTCTGCAATTTATTAAGTTTTTCCACTTTTGTAGTTACTAGGATTTCTTCACAATATTGAAGTACAGGTTTTATGTACATTTGGTAGGTGTTTAGGGTTTGTGTGTTGCAACCTCACTTTTTCCCTGCTAATCATTTAATGGTAACCTTGTTTCTATCTTTGTACATATATAATGTTATTTCCCATATTTAACTATGAATTAAATCTATTTGGCAAACTGATTTGAAAGGAATCATTCATCACTTTTCTATTGCTAGCTATAGGCCTATTTGATCATGTATCCGTTAATTCAATTTAATAATCTTAAAATATTTTTATACCTTGATTCTGTGGTTTTTTATTGTTATTTTTTGATTTTCTGTTATCATTCTGCGGGTAGCTCTTCCAGTTTTCTTTTTCATCTTCATCATCATCACACCAACTGGTTCTGTAAATACAAATAATTTATAATGAATTAAGCAGCTAAAGAAATTGCTAAAAAAAAAGTACATTTTTTAAACCTCTAAGCTATTACAATTAATGGTAAAGAAAAAAATTGTCTCCCTGAATTGGTAATCGAACCTCAGACCTTCAGCTTGATGTGGTACCCAGAAATTCCTTCCCAACCAAGCAAAAATTTCTCTTGATGTTTTTATTATTAATTTAACACTTCTCACTGAAGGATAAACTATATTTGAAGAGAAAAATATTCACCTAGACCGAGACTCGAACCCGGGACCTTTGGCTTTCCAGGGCCAAATGCTCTACCAACTGAGCTACCGAGGCGAGTTATGATCTAGACGCAAATTTTTCTCTTATATACGTTGTAATTCCCTCGTGCCAAATGCTTTGAAACCTTTGTTTCTATCTTTGCAAATGGCGGCTTCTTAGTGTCCGTCCAAAAATGGGACATTTTGAAAACTAATTGGTGATAAGTGTGTGAAATATATTTCAATTTAATATACTGATATTATATTAAAATATCTCATATCTTCAAACAATTTTCAAGAAATTCAATATTACATTATTCCCTAGTAAAGTTGCAAGCATAGCATGAAAATGCTATAATTGCAGTGAAGGACCTGCCTTCGGGCAGAATTACTTTAGATGGAATATTACATTGGCACCGATATATAAATTTAGCCTTGGTAATCTATTAATAACTAATAAGAAATTTAACACCCCAGGTAGCAATAAATCTGGAATTTATCAAATTAATTGTAAGGAATGCAATAAAGTCTACATAGGAAAAACAAAAAGGAATTTGGACACGCACTAAGGAACACTTCAGAAATATTAAAAATGGTGAAATTGAAAAATCAGCTACTGCAGCACATAGTTTATTGGAGAATCATAAAATTGAAAAAGAAGCCCAACTTTTAAAACATTAGGAAAACCCTTTAGAATTGACAATTTGAGACAAGATACAAGGGTGGATCAAATATAAACCAGAATTTGTATCCGGAGGCTCTGGTAGCAAACAACAAAGGTTGCAGTTTGGAGGGGAAGTTGTTGTGGGGGTGTCTGGAGTACGGATCTTGATGTGTCGCACTCTGAAGAACGGCCGCTTGCTTCAGTACGCTATGAGTGAGCATGAGGTACACACATCTGTTGCGCAACGCATTATTATTAAGTTTTTGGTGAAAGAAGGCACTAAACCTTCTGAAATTTTGAGAAGGCTCCATGCACAGTTCGGGGAAGCAACCCTTTCGAAGACGCAGGTGTATGATTGGCGCAAAAAAATTTTAGCGGGCCGGGATTCAGTAAAAAATGAGCCCCACCAAAGACGACAACAAACAAAGGTCCTTGTGACAGATTCATTTTCAAGAGCACCAAATGGCAGTTTAGAAAATAATTCCTTCAAAAGAACACCAGTTAGTAGTTTGGATAATTACCGGCAAAAGAAAAAATTGCCAGTCTTGAAAACAGCTGACGGTGGTGACAATGAGTCACTGATACTGCAGTGCCGTGTTTAAAAAAACATAGAAGTATGAGGTAAGAAGAAATCACGATTCATTTAATTCTGATGAATTGAACCTCATAATATTAAAAATTCCCAAAGTTAATATATAAATAGAAATAATAAATTACAAATTCAACTCATCTGATTAATATGAGGGGCTAATAAACAGCACCTGTATTTAGTTAAGCAAATCTTAACTTCTACTGACATAATTTTGAAATATTTTAATTATAGGGTCTTTCATATCATACAATGTTTAAAAATGCTATAATTAAGTAAAAAAATGCATCAGAATAAAAAAATTACTTACTTACTTACTCACTGGCACTATCGAACCCGTAGGTTCATGGCCGCACGGACATAAGCTCTCCATACATCCCTATCCTGAGCTAACGCTTTCCAATCATTTCCTGTATAATCTACTTCCCTCAAATCATAGTTAATGTTGTTCTCCCACCTCATTCTTGGTCTACCAACTGGGCGTTTTCCTTCTGGCTTTCCTACAAGAAGTTTCCATGCACGTCTTTCATTCCCCATACGCGCAACATGTCCTGCCCATCGCAGTCTATGGGACTTAACTGTTCTTATTATATCTGGCTTCCTATAAAGACCATGTAGTTCATTGTTATGTAGTCTTCTCCATTCACCTGTCTGTTCATCTCTCTTTGGTCCAAAAATTTTCCTAAGAACTTTATTCTCAAATACTCGTAATCTCCTTTCCTCCCTTAAAGTAAGAGTCCATGTTTCGCACCCATATAATATAACTGGTAGAATAACAGTTTTATATATTTTCAGCTTAACGTTTTTTGAAAGGAGTTGGGACATCAAAAGTCTCTGCAATGCATAATAGCATGCATTTCCAGAATTGAGCCTATGTTTAATAAAAAAATTACTTTTTTTATTTTCATCTACATACACTCCCATTTAAGTGCAGAAAACTGTATCAGGCATATGTCCACCTCTACTGTCTTGGCAGGTAGTTATTTGGACTATGAAGTTCATGATGATCCTTTCAAGACATCTCTGTTGATTTAAATTAATATCGGGAAGTAAACATTATGAGGTTATATCATTAATAGTGAGTGGAGAACATATTTTTAACGACTCACCTCATATAATTTCAAATTTCTTTGATATCGGCAGTTTCAGACAATATCTTGTCCCTCTTCGGTCATGACTTCCACTGATGTGGATTATATGAGGCGAGTCATTAAAAATATGTTCTCCACTGACTATTAATCTCTGTTGATGTCGTTGAATTTCTTCCTTAAGTTGGAGAGCTGTTTGTGGTTTGTTCACATAGACTTTGGACTTCACATAACCTGATAAAAATAAGTCACATGGAGTAAGGTCACAAGATATGGGTGGCCATTCCAAGTCACCATGAATTGAAATCACAGACTGAGGGAATTTTTCATAGAGTAGGATATCTGATAGGTCCAAAGTCTATGAGAATAAACCACAAACAGTTCTCCAACTTAGGGAAGAAATTCAATGTGTCATCGACGAAATCAACAGAGATGTCAGTGAAAGGATCAGCATGAACTTCATAGACCAAGTAACTACCTGCCAAGATAGTGGAGGTAAACATATGCCTGATATAATTGTATGCACTTAAATGGGAGTGTATGTAGATGAAAATTAAAAAAAAAATTATTTCAATGCATTTTTAAAAAATACGCAGTGGACTAGTGGTTATGCTCCTTGCCTCTGGTCCTGAGGGTCGCAGGTTAAAACCTGGCCAGGGTCGATGGATTTTTTTAGGATGGAAAAATCCAAGGAGCAAGTCCTTCCGGGAGGGACTTTAAACCGTGGGTCCCGAGTCTGAAAATTTTCAGGCTCGTAAAAACTCCTTAAGTCTGAATGAAAAGGCCTCTAAGCAAAATTTACCGAATTTTCCCGTCCTAGTACTACCTTTGTTTCCTAGATGTCAGTATGAGGCAGAACGCTGACCACGGACCACTCAAAATGACATCTATACGAAAACAAGTGTAACTAAATTAGTATGGTTCAAATTCTTCCCTGTAGGGGGAGAGCGCCTAAATCTCTGTAAAGGGAAAACATGGGCTTACAATACAATGTAATATATGAATGACCCTATAAATTTATACACTCACAATTTTTAACAGAAAAAATTACACCCAAACTGGGATTTGAACCCAAGATCTCTAATTCTATGTACTAATGCACCGACCATTATGCTAGCTAGACATTCACATATGCGCATATGGATTCATGTGCACACACACACATACATTTCATATTTGCTGTGTGTGCACTATTGCTAAAGAGTTGAAAATAGGTCGGATGTTGGAATAATGAAATAATATTTCTTACGTTTTCTTTGAACTGGAATCATCAATTCCACTGCTGTCTCTGTCAATGGTGCCACCTACTGCACCTTCCTTATCTTCGTCCCAACTGACACCTTCCTTATCTTGGTCCCAACTGACACCTACTGCACCTTCCTCATCTTGGTCCCAATCTGAATTATCAGGAACACTCTGCAATAATACCACATTTCCATAATATTTTATTAAATAATGACAATCATATGATTTTGCTGGAGATCTGTTGTCCTGTTCTTATTTCAAATGCAAATAAAATAAGTAACTTCTAACTCATATTTTAACTCATTCGCCTCAAAGACGAGGTAGACTCGCGGTCACTTAATTGGCCTTCAACTCAGAAGATGAGGTACACTCGCTTAACTCTGCTGTTATATGTTTTGCAATATTTTGTACATCCCTTGGCAGGGTAATGTTTCATTAACATTTATGAATAGTAGAGGAATGTGTTATGGCTTTCACCCTTATTGTGATATCAAGTACCGTTATCTTTTGTTTGTTTCGAAATTCTGAAAATTTACAATATTATTTATGGTAACTTAAATTCAAAATTAAGATACAAAATTATGAAATATTTTAATTTTGAACAATACCTCAACGGAACTTCATCATGAATCTTATTAATGTTAACTTAAATTCAATTTATTCTCTCATGGCAACTCGAACCAGTGCTCTCTATTGAGACATCTTGACTCAAACCATTCAGTTACAGCGTGAGACTTCATGTGTGACAGAAAACATTATTTTTATTAATGGGTCAAATCAAGTCAACATAGCAGCAAATACTAGAGAGTGAATAGCTGCATAAGTAAAAACTGGAAATTTGAGATAAATTGGACATAGGTTCATTTGGGTTATAAAATGAGAAACACTAGATTTCACTTATATGTTACGCAGAAGATGTTGTTCTCCTTTCAGAATCTGAAGATAATTTACAAAGATCTTTACATCAATTTAATATAAATGCCAAAAAATACAATATGGAAATTAACACAAATAAGACAAAATGCTTAACAATATCAAAAGAACCAGTAAGATGCAAATTAGAAGTGGAAAACAAAATTATACAAGTATCAGAATTTAATTATTTAGGTGTATTAATAACAAACACTAAAAATTTAATAAAAGAAGTAAAGAATCAAGCTGATAAAGCAGCACAAATATCAGGATATATGAAAGATTTAATTTGGCGCAACAAACATATGCCAAAAGAAAGCAAAACCCGCATATACAAAATGATAGTTTGGCCAGTTATCGTACATGGTACAGAAACTAGGGCTGATACAACAAAAAATAAGCACATGTGAAATGAAAATCTTAAGAACTATTCAGGGGAAAACATTATTTCATAAAATACACAATGCAGAAATTAGGGACAAATGCCATATTTAAGACATAACCAAATTTATTATAGATAGACAAAAATATTGGAAGGGTCATATAGAAAGAATGGAATACAACCGACTTGCAAAAAGGGCTAAAGAAGCTATACAATGGACGGGAGAAGAACAAGAGGAAGACCAGCCAAGAGATGGACAGACGGTGGCTGCACATTCAATACGTCTTCCTCCGGGGAGTGATTTTGGAAATAAACAGGATGAAAATCCTACAAATTAAGTTTAAGAAGAAGTTCTTCACAGAAAGTGATTGCTACTAACAAGGGAACTGTCAACCATTGCAAGCCGAAATCTATCTTGAATTTTCTCCCAGAGAAGGGTTGTGATGTACCAACATTGTGACCAAAAAAAATTGTCTGCCGTTTTAAAATGCAAGGCACAGAAATTGAAGCCAGAATCCAGCAATATCAGCCCACTGTATGGAGCAGATGTACATCCCTGCACGAGTTAAGCACAGAGTGGTGGTATGAGGTGGGACGCGATGCAGACGGCAGGCATGAGGGTTTTCCAATCTGCCAATACAGCAGTTGTGTTATTTCGCTATTGTTTAACCCATCAGCGTGGGGGATTTAAATCCCCTGACTGTTCTCAGCTGAGGGAGGATTTCTTAGAATGGCATTTAAATTTGTAAGTTAGTTTGCAGGAGAGGAGACCATTGGACGTCAGTTGTGAACATGAACAGCATTGAGGAGAATAATAATAATAATAATAATAATAATAATAATAATAATAATAATAATAATAATAATAGCTTTAATTTACCTGGCAGAGATAAGGCCTTAAGGCCTTGTCTATCACTCAACCAGGTTACAAAAAAAAAGTCTTAAATCTAAATTACAATATATATAAAAACGATTACAGGTTTTGAATACAATACAATTAATATTTATAATGCATTTTGATTTACTCTAAATTTAACAAATTAAATATATAATATGTACAAGATATATAAAAAAAACGAGGAAAAGATTAATGACATAGTATAAAATTAAATAAATAGAGAAAAATTAATTATTAGACAACAGGTAACTGTATAAGTGTGACTTAAAGGTGCCAAGTGTGCAGCAACCCCTGATACCCTGAGGAAGGTGTTAAGCCTGAATAAAAAGGCCTTTGAGTCCGGCGGTGGTACTAGTACCACGGCATTTAAATGACACTGAAGCTGAAGAAAATTAAATCCCTCGGCATACCTGTGCCGGCAGATTTACAGGGGTGTTTTTCTGAACCAGAAAACACTCCTGTAAATCCGCCTGCACAGGCATGACAAGGGATTTAATTTTCTCCTGCTTCAGTATCATTTAAATGCTGCAGTACTATTACCACTGCAGGATTCAAAGGGTTAAGGGTCTTTTACGAGTCTGAAAATCTTCAGACTCGGGACCCACGGCTTAAAGTCCCTCCCGGAGGACTTGCTCCTTGGATTTTCCTGTCCTTAAAAAATCCATCAACTCCCGCCCGGTTTGAACCTGCAACCTTTGGGACCAGAGGCAAGGAGCATAATCACTAGTCCACTGCGGCTGACAATGACTTGTTTATCAAGGACAAGCTTATTAAAAAAACGCATCTTAAATTGTACTCACCTTGTCATTTATTGTGTTGGGGCTGGGATCCTTACTCACAGATACATTACTTGGTGTATTAGAGAGTTCACTGTTAACTGTTGCATCAGAAAAACGTTGATTTGTCCTCATTTGAAATTCAGGTGCATTTACTGACAAATCACTGGATAATGGAGTCTCATCACCAACATATTTAATCACCACATTACCACAGTTTATAAGTTCAGACAAAAACTTGCTTTTAGAAGGATGGGTATCAAGCATATCTTTAAATATTTTATGGAATTTTTCACTTACACCTGTAACCACGATACTTTGAATCTCTTGTGTTGTTGGTATCACTGTTTCAGGCAATGCTTGATTAATGACATTAGAGTGTGAAGGAATATGACTGTAAGTTTCATTTCTCTCGTGGTGATATGAACCATGAGATTGTTGAGTTTTAGAAGAAAATTGATTCCTTTGCCTATTTTGATCCCATACTGAAGGTCTCTGATCAGTTAATGGTCTAGCACAATGCTGATCATTCTTTTGAGATCTTACGTCTTGATTAAAAACTGACTGATCTCCAGAATTCTGAAAGTGTCTTTGTGGATTGTCATTATCAAGTGACCGATTGTTATGTTTTTTCTTAGAATTATTATGGAAATTTCTACTTTTGCCTTTATTTGCTTGATTACTCATATTTAAGAATTATCTGAAAAAAAAAAAGTCACAATTTAAATATTAAATTTGAAACGAACAGAGAAATGTACTATTGGCCAATAGTGAGGAGATACTAAAGAACAACACGCACACACTATTGAGTAACACTAAGAAATTAGGACTGGAAGTAAATATCAATAAAACTAAATATATGGTCACACGTAGAAATACATTACTTAATGGAAATGGACAGCTAATGACAAATGAGGGAAATTTTGAGGAAGTGGCTGAATTCAAATACCTAGGAACAATAATCACAAATAGGAATGAGATGCACAAAGAAATTAAACATAGGCTCAATTCTGGAAATGCGTGCTATTATGCATTGCAGAGATTCTTGATGTCCCAACTCCTTTCAAAAAATGTTAAACTGAAAATATATAAAACTATTATTCTACCAGTTATATTATATGGATGCGAAACATGGACTCTTACTTTAAGGGAGGAAAGGAGATTACAAGTATTTGAGAATAAAGTACTTAGGAAAATTTTTGGACCAAAGAGAGATGAACAAACAGGTGAATGGAGAAGACTACATAACAATGAACTACATGGTCTTTATAGGAAGCCAGATATAATAGGAACAGTTAAGTGTCAAGACTGCTATGGGCAGGACATGTTGCATGTATGGGGAATGAAAGACTTGCACACAGGCTTCTTGTAGGCTATAATGAATAACATATACACTTGGAGTGGGGATGGCGACTTTAAGGGAAGAGTCATCGCCCTTATAAGGCGAGGACACTTGTGAAAACTCTCTCACGCTCCTACGTTCTACAATAGTCAAGTTCTTCAGTAACCGTTCGCGAAGGTGAGGGCGGAAGTAATTCATCAACTCCACACCGAGTTAGTTAATATCAAACATTGTAAGTCTACAATTGTACACACAAAATTGTCCAATAAACTGAAATAATAAGTGTATAATATAAACATCCCAGAGGGATCATATTCTACCCTGAGCGAACCGGCACACATTATTAAAAAAATGATATTAAAAAAAATTCCTGACCAGGATCGAACCTGGGCGTGCATCGTCGCAAGAAAGCATCTTACCGACTGCTCTACTGAAGCGACAGATAGTCAATGGTGAGCATTTTTGTAGCCTCGCGACATAGAAAGCCAAGCTCCTGGGTTCAACCCCCAGTCTGAGCATATATTTTTCTCTTCAAATATAATTTCTTCCTAAATAACTTTGATTTCTTAAAACAAATAGCGGATATGCTTTCCTTTAGGTCGGTAGAAAATTTTTCTAAGTTCTATAGAATCGCAGTGCGCATGCGCTAGTGCTCCAATTATCCCAGGTAGATAAATGCAACCTCCAGCAGTTGGCGGTATCTGTATGAGAAATCAGTATGACCAACAGACACAAAATTCCCAGAACTTGTCTAAAAATGTATAATTTATTTTACGTATCAAATCACTTTTAAAAAGCAAGGAACCTAAAAGCCAACCAAACCTAAATCAATTACTGTAACACAAATCAATTACTCTAACGTAGGTGAAATCCAGGGAACGTGGAATCACATTTAAAACGCAAGTTCGGGTTGTTGATGGTGGCAACGCTGGAACAACATAGGAAGTGGAGGGAAAATAACAAAGAGTAGGAAGTAAGCAATGTAGCACGACCGTGTTTTACGCAAATATATAAATATGAAAAAAAACTCGTTGCAACATTGGAAGATGTTTAAAATGTGTTAAAAAGTGTTGCAAAATGTTTTGAAAGTGTTTAAGAGTGTTTAGTGCATCAGTGGAATAAGATATAAAATTGAAAAATTTTTCGGACCTGAAGGAAAGCACAGCCCAAATAGCATATTATTTCTCGTTACACCAGACTCGTTTAATGGTATTGCCAAGTCTTACAATCTTCATTAAAAAAATTCTTGGTTTGAACAATACTCATGGTTATGTAGTTGTGTGACATTACAAAAACTCTTTTGTTGGCCATGTGTTTTGTTTAGCAATAAATTTGGTGTCCGGAATAAACAAGGGTTTTGCGACTTTCAAAATGTGACGCATGCTTTAAATAAATTAAAATGTAAAATTATGGAATATTCACCTGAAAGGTCAGTCTCCTCAACTTTATTGGTTATTTAACTGTAGCGCTTTCGGGACTAGTCCCATCATCGGCAGGATTCAAAACTGTTTTGAATAATTTTATATTTTAATTTTGAATAATACCTCAACGGAACATATCATGAATCTTATAAAAGTTGATTTAAATAAGTATAAAGATTCCAAGGAGCATTTGAAGTTACATTTGAAAACTTTCGAAAAAAATCATAATACAATCGTAGATGCTCTAAGGGAAAATGCAAGACTGTGTAGGCCTACTTTTCGATTTAATTAATGTGTTTCTTTGAATCGACAAATCTTAAGGCTGTACTATACCGTATTTAAATATGTCATCACTTCACCTATTTTTTCATCCATCAGCCGCCACTGCTTGATTTAAAATTTGCATAAAAATATAAATATTTAAAAATTGTAAGAAAGGTTTAAAAATGGTACGAAACGTTGACAAAAGGTAAAAGTGTATAGTGCAACAGTGGTATAAGAATGTTGCATGGGAAATCTTTTGGGAGACATTCTCTAAATTTGAGCCAAATATCGTATGGGAAATCTGAGAACGTCAAATTCTAAAATTGAAACAAAATATTTCATAATGGGAGAGAATATAGAATATTTGTCAACATACCTATAAAAATTGGCAAACCTTATATTCCATATTATATCGACCCAAAAGTTTTATTGGTTATGTTGTATTATAAAGAATGAATGTTTATTTGATCATCTTTTAAGTATTCATATAATCCGTCGATGATAACAGGGAATTACGATCAACACGCGTGTGACGCATATTTTCATCTAATAAAATACCTAAATATATTCACTGAATACACTAAAGAAAATATTTATACGAAAGTTAAGTCTCTACCAATGACAAACACTTAAATCTAAAGTTTAAAACAACATTTATTACTTACTTTTTCTTCCACTGTATGCTTCCAAAAATCTTTCAGAAACGTATAATTCTACATATGGTGCAATAGGGGAAGTACCACAGTTTACTCTGTAGGCCTAGGCCTATCTAGGGAATTTCGAAAACGAATAATAGTCAATACCATAGAGAACATAGAACTCTTTTTCCGTGTCAACTCGAATCTTATGGATTGATCGAAACGTTCAGACCTACAGAATTTCTCTATGCTATAGAACGGTTCAAACAAATCATTATCGTAATGCATTTACATGATGCAAGTAAAATGTAGGCACATATCCGCGAATCAATGTAAGATGAACGTAAGCACATATCCACAAATCACAAGACTCACTAGGTAATCCGGCGAATCAACTACCTCTTTATGATTCGTAGTTTAAATATATCTTGTCTGATTTGTAAAAGTTACGATGGTTAATCTAATTTTGGTCCCAAGCCGTAGACACAGAGACAATTTCTCTATGAGCCGTAGAGAGCTGTATGGTAAAGAATTACTTCAAATTAAGCTTAGGGGATTCTACGCCACCATACCACCAACATAAATTTAAATAAAATACACAACATGTTGTAGTAGTATGTAAATAATTACCTGATGTTGATTTTTTCAAAAAATGCCTTAGAATGAGAAGTTAAACTCAAACTAACCTAACATCAGCATATTTGCAATATACAATGTATATTAGTCCTCTATTAGTCATATCTCAGAATAGCCAACCTATCACAAAAATCCGCTAATAAAGGAACGCTAAACTAGTGTATTAACTCTTCCGATTCTCACTCTAACTTGCCCACTAACGTAGGCGGACTCTTGGGATAGAATGCCAATATGTGAGCAAATATATTGGCAATTGGCTTTAGGGGAACATGTGCTATCACATTGGCCAATACCGACGCTAAAAGTTCCTTGTTCTCCGATCGAATAATCACTGGTAGCATTGAGTAGACCAAGGTTTTAAAGATTACAGAAAATTACAATAACTACATAATTTTAGGTGCTATAAATAAAAAAAAAAGTTTTGTCAGGCAAATACAACTGACAAAATACAAGTAACAAAAACTGGCTATAAATTATCTCGATTAGACGATTATCTCAAATTAGATGACATACCTACATTACTGGTGTGAACATTTTTTTTTTCTTTGACATCCAACAGTGGATTTCCTTACTATGTAGTAACAATAGTTCAATATTTTTTTCATATTACCAGTACATATTTTATGTAATTGTTTTTTATAACATGTCCGATGTAGTTGAGATGGGAAAACAGTTTCAGAGTTTGTTTTATTGTATTCCCCTTTGATTTTTTTGTCTAATGCCACTGGTTGTCTTTTATGACATTCTGGCTTTCTCCCCTGGCATTGGCAGAATTGTAATCCATTTCTTAAATTAGGGCACCTAGAAGGCAAAGTTATGATACCATAATGATATGATGGCTGATAAATGATAATGAAGCACCAGGAGAGTTCTTAACCCAAGTTCCAGACCAAGGGTTTTTAAGAGAAAATTCCTATGGTTTGACCAGGAATCGAACCTGGGACCTCATGAACTGTGGTCAGAAATACTGAACACTAGCCCACGAGGCTGGTTGAATGTCTTGAAAGTTATTCATACTAACTTCAGCAGTTTCTAGAACAGAAAACCCCTCCCTGTTGAATTATTAAAAGAATCCGAATGAGTTGAACTACTACTATTCCTTCAGCCATTCAGACAAATGAACTTGGGCTTATATCCCCAAAGAGAAGTCCCAGGACCTAGCTGACAAACTCACAGACCAGTTCTGATATCATGAGCTCACAACACCAGCCTATGAAGCTGAGATACACTGAGACGTATTACACATCCATGTTAACTGTTCACGGGCACAGGGGACGAGTTTTAGTGCTAGTGTCGCCGATCTACTGAATCTGTGGAAGGGATGTAGGAGAAAACTGTATATCCGATCATGTATTAAAACTTTTCAACTTACAATGTGGGGGAGAATCTCTAAACACGTGTGAAAGATCTTAACATGGTTGTCAAATTAGTCATTTAAGCACGGAACGCTCAAGCGGTCGGATCATTTAAAATCACAGTATTTGTCGTCTCTCTGTTACTAGCCTCACAATAAATCACAAGTGGCAACATGTAATGAGAAGGGCAAGGAAGGGACAGCTCATTCCTAGGCGTAACCCCAAAAGTAACAGGGTTGTCAAGTTAGTCATTTTGCCACTGACCGCACAGAACGACAGATCATTAAAATACTTAGTATTTGTCAGCTTTCTACCTGCCAATCAAACAACATAATACAAAGGACAGGAAGTGGCAACATAGTAAGGAATAGAAAGAGAAAGACAGTTTGTTAGTTAACATATTTTCCGCCTGCACAAAACACTTGGATGGGTAATAAGTACTTTTCTTGAGATTCCTATCTCTCACACCCTTCCTGATATAGTTGATGGTTTTCTGAATTGAAAACCATTCTACATCACCACCTACCAAGTCATGTCCCTGGCCATTACCAAATTTCTAATTTGACGGTCAAACACCTACTGCCCAAAGCCCTTTTTCTATTCCTTCAGATAGAGAAGCGTTACTTTAAATTCCACTACTTCCCTGAAATGTGGAAACAGGAAAAATTATCCCTATTCCTAAACCTGGAAAAGTTTCAGAGAATCTGCGACCAATCAGTCTTCTACCACTGCTGAGCAAAATACTGAAGAAACTTATTTTGGCATGTCTGAAAACAGAAGTCTC
Organism: Diploptera punctata; assembly: GCA_030220185.1. Taxonomy (NCBI): domain Eukaryota; kingdom Metazoa; phylum Arthropoda; class Insecta; order Blattodea; family Blaberidae; genus Diploptera; species Diploptera punctata. The sequence goes on along the minus strand of JASPKZ010003887.1, from coordinate 1,612,320 downwards.
ATACAGAGATCTTATCTAGGTATCAGTTTGGCTTTCAAAAATCACATAGCACTCCACTTCAGCTTGCTAGACTGATTGACCAGAAGTCACAGGCTTTAGTATTCCTTGATATTGAGAAACCTTTTGACAAGATTTTGATAAATTGATCAAATTTATCCTATACTTTTAATAATAATTTTTGAACACCGTTGAGGTTAAAATTATTTCAATTTTAAAATATGTTCATCGGAGAACATATTGTTTAAACAACTCACCTCATAGGATTCATGCTTCCATGATATCGCGATTTCAAACATAATCATGTTCATCGTCAGCCATAACTCATAATGTTTACTTCCCAACATTAATTAAATATATATTTAAAATATGTACCTTATAAAACAGTCGTCCTCAACTATAATAACTTCCTAAGAATCAAATGAATCGTGAATTCTTCTTACCTCATACTTCTATGTTTTTTTAAACACAGCACCGCAGTATCAGCAAACTACGGTGCTGTGTTAAAAAAAACATAGAAGTGTGAGGTAAGAAGAATTCACGATTCATTTGATTCTTATTAATAAAATCTCATAATGTTAAATGTTCCCGAATTTATTATATTAAATTATAATAACTTCTGTTATAAATGTCATCACACTAATAAAATTCAAGACCTTTCAAAGACATGTTTATCCTCAGGAATTCTTATGCTACTGAAATTATTTGTATATTTCACACAGAGGTCTTTCGTTGTTGGGTGTGTTCTTAATCTGAGCCAAAACTGAAACAAGACAGATGACATCAAGAAGGTATGAGATGCTGAGAACACCAAAAATTCCAAGCAGCTGCCAAAAGGTAAAGATGGAAAAAGCAAAACAACTATTTTCTGTCCAGCCTAAGAAACATACTTTGACATTTAACTTTCGAATGTATTACTACATGCAGCACATGTAAATGTGCATGCGACCTCAAGTCAGCTGTTTGTTACAAGCCAATAAATTAATGCACAATAATCGTTTTAATTTTTAACGTTGCTGGTTGTAATAACACGTATTGGAAAACAATACATGGAGAATCAGATGAAATTCTGAAATTGATCATATACTCAGAGGAGAGGATCTTGTAAGATACATCAAGTCATTGAGATTGAGATGATAGGACACATTGAAAAATGGAAGATGGAAGAATACCAAAACGATTAATACATTATATTTGAAGAGAAAAATTTTCACCTAGACCGAGACTCGAACCCGGGACCTTTGGCTTGCCGGGCCAAATGCTCTACCACCTGAGCTACCAAGGCGAGTTGCACTCTAGACGCAAATTTTTCTCTTATATACGTTGTAATTCCCTCGCGCCAAATGCTTGAAACCTTTGTTTCTATCTTTGCAAATGGCGGCTTCTTAGTTAAGAAGACATTTATTGGGAATTTAACACTACTTTATAAAGCCAGTAGGGCTTCTATTGATGTTTTTATTATTGATTTAACACTTCTCACTGAAGGATAAATTATGATGACATAATAGGAGTAAGAAGGAGAGGAAGACCGAGAAAGAGGTGGCTGCAGGATGTGGAACAAGATTTAAGAAAGATGGGCATAAGAGGATGGAAAGAGAAAGTACAGGATCGAGATGAACGGAGGAAAATTGTAAAAGAGGTCAAAACTCACAACAGGTTGTAGTGCCAAATAGGAAGGAAGGAAGGAAGGTTGTAATAACATGTATATCGAAAACAAATTAAATTGTAATTCTTAATATTAAACAAATTAATTAAAATCTTCTTCTTCTTCCTTCCAAGTATTAGGCCAAGGCCTGTTACGATCCTATAGAAAATTTTCCCTTTAATAAAATCATTGGGGGCACACCGTAGCGTAGTGGTTAAGGCACTGAGCTACAAGCCGGAGGATAGAGGGTTCAAGTCCCGTTGGGGTCAGGATTTTTAAACTGACCCAAACCTTCTGGTGGCACTATGGCTCTGGGGTCGACTCAGCCTCTAATGGAAATGAGTACCAGACGTTTGTTCTGGGGGTAAAGGTGGCCGTCATGCAGGGCTGACAACCTGGCTGACATAAAGTGCCGATTGTCTAGAAAAAGTAGGAGCCTTAACCTCCTACTACCCCAAGGGCCTCCGGGCCTGTTGTGGGATCACTTTACTTTATAAAATCATTTACATTAAAATAAGTGTATACCAATACCAATACCAAGGGTTCCTGACGAATGAAATTTGTAATGGGAGCATAGACGCGAGTCTTGCATTCAGCAGATGAGTGCCCGACCTGTAGCAACTAAGTCCAAACATCATTGTTAACATGTCCTTAGTGAAAATAGTCACTGGTAAACATTTTAAAAATCTGAGAATTATAAAATAATGTGCACACATGTTTATCCATCAAAGAGGTACATTCACTATATATACACTTTAAAGTTAAGTTAATATAGACTATAAGGCGGCCGCCATATTTGTAACAGACATTCAACTTCCTCTAAAAAATCGATCAGTTTCAATCTTCTAAGTAGATCGCGATTTTGAGACCATAACAGTCTTCTGAAGCACCATTATGGTCTCGAAATCGCGATCTACTTAGATGATTTATATGAGGAGAGGTAAGAAATATTTAATTTCACCATAAATTAAACCTCATAGTGATTAATTCCTATAGAAGTTAAACATAGGTGGATATTATATTTAAATTAATATCGAGAAGTAAACATTATGAGGTTATATCATTAATAGTGAGTGGAGAACATATTTTAATCGACTCACCTCATACATTTTCAAACTTCTTTGATACCGACGATTTCAGACAATATCATGTCCTTCATCAGTGGACGCCATGACTGATGAAGGACATGATATTGTCTGAAACCGTCGGTATCAAAGAAGTTTGAAAATGTATGAGGTGAGTCGATTAAAATATGTTCTCCACTCACTATTAATAGGTGGATATTGTTTATTTTTTATTTCACTCACCTCATACTTCATAACTCCTAGCATACCCAGGGTTTCGTCACAAAGGATGTGACGAAACCCTGGGTATGCTAGGAGTTATGAAGTATGAGGTGAGTGAAATAAAAAATAAACAATATTAAAAAACCTCATAGTGTTATTTCCTATCTACATAATAGGTGGATATTGTATTCTAATCTACTGTAGATAACATAAATAGCTTCAAATTCGTAATTATATTAAGTGATTACATGATCAATTTTTTTGCTTCTCCTGAACTGTGCTTTGGCCATGAACGAATCACAGTAACTGCAGCAGTCGCATACTTCGGGGATTTCCCATCCATTTTTTTTTCTCAAGTGTGTTCCTTAGGCTGGACATAGTATAGCAAATGAATTAAGGTAGAATTTTTTATCACTCACCTCATATTGTTCTTCTTATTTGACTATAAACTAGTTTCGGAACTTAGTTTCTGTTCCATCCTCAATATCGTCACGACCGTTGTTCTGTCGTCTTGAAGAGCTGTCCTTCGCTCCTTCCATTGGCTGACTGAAAAATCCCGAAACCAGGTCATTCTCACCGGGAATTTCAAAGTTCATCAATTTCTTCTTTTCGCTCTTTTGAATGTAGATCTTTTCCCAAACAGTAAGTTCTTTTGGTTTTTCTATTTGTTTTAATAATTTAGCTTCTTTCTCGAGAAATTAAAACAAATTGAAAAACCAAAAGAACTTACTGTTTGGGAAAAGATCTACATTCAAAAGAGCGAAAAGAAGAAATTGATGAACTTTGAAATTCCCGGTGAGAATGACCTGGTTTGAGGTTTTTCAGTCATGGAAGGAGCGAAGGACAGCTCTTCAAGACGACAGAACAACAGTCGTGACGATACTGAGGATGGAACAGAAACTATGTTCCAAAACTAGTTTATAGTCAAATAAGAACAATATGAGGTGAGTGATAAAAAATTCTACCTTAATGAATATACCTCATACTGATAATTCCTAAAATAAGTAATAGCAAATTAAGTTAAACTGAAGATTGTAAGAAAGCTGTTGCCATGTTCAGGCTGATGATGGGACACCACCATCTCCACTGATTGGGAATGTATCCATCCACTCTGTGCTGATCCCCACCAGGAAATAAATCAACAACATATGTTCCACTGCCCACAGTTGAGCCGAGAAGCCCAAAGAAGACAGGATTCTGTCATCTTGTACTGGGAAGTCAAAGGAAAAATTGAATCTTTGCCAGTTCCTGCCATTTGATAAATAAATAAATATATAGAAAAAACTAGTATTTTAATTATTTATTTTATTTTACATGATACAAATTCAAAAATATTATATTAAAAACAACTATGATAGAAATATGTCTTATAGAAATCTTAATTATTAATAATTCAATATAATCATAACGGCTTTGGTACATTCACAGCCATTAATACCATGTTCAGTACAAAGTAAACACTATGATTAGATTAATTCATTTAATTATGTGCATTCACTCTGAAAACCAGAAACATCTCCCTTCAATTAATTGTGCTAAATGCTTCAGAGAATGGGGCTATAGAATGTGAATGCAATATACATTTGCTAATGCAGAAATGTTAAAGATATTTTCTGTGATTGAGAACAAACTGTGTAACTTAATTTTTAACATATAAAGAAGTCATTCTAAAACACATTATAATCACTAGGATGTGTTTTTTAGGATACTTCTTGCCACATTTACTTTCCACTTTATCAACTTTTGCATCCTCATAGCATGGAAGAGCTTCTTGCCTTTATCTTTAAATTGTTTATTATTTTTATGGGGTTTAAGCTTTTTTTTATTTCGCTTATTATTTAGTGAACATATTTAAGTTGTCACAAAATAATAGAAAGTTAAAAGAGGAATTAAACCGGGTTACAATAAGAAGGGGTGTGAAACAAATAAAAAAAAAAGAATATTTTTGTATAATACTGTTTTGGTATATACATTTAATAGTCATTAGATTATTGGATTACCTATAAAATATAAATATACACAATAAGTGGAACATCTGAAACAATGATAACATAAAATATAATAAAGTAATAACCCTTTTATATAAAAATTTAGCTTGATATAGCATTTTTGTTAAGTAGAAATTAATACAGATATCTAAATTATATTATTTTTAGTCTGGACATCTTACCTCAATATTAATGTTGATTTGTTCTTGGACATGTTTCAAAACAATTCTGTTTTATCGTCAGCTTTCCCAGACTGGTTTTATTTATGTTGCACAACCTGGATGTCAGCTCCATCCTGTGGTTGGCCAAAGAACCTCCAAACAAGGTCACCCTCCATCGGAATATCAAAATTCATAACTCTGTTTCTGTTCTTCTGAATATAAATTTTTTCCCAAATAGTCAGCTCTTTTTTGGAGGTTCTTTGGCCAACCACAGGATGGAGCTGACATCGACATCCAGGTTGTGCAACATAAATAAAACCAGTCTGGGAAAGCTGACGATAAAACAGAATTGGTTTTGAAACATGTCCAAGAACAAATCAACATTAATATTGAGGTAAGATGTCCAGACTAAAAATAATATAATTGAAATAACCTCAAAATATAACTTCCTAAAATTAAATATTAAATACAGATATCTAAATGTTATGAAGTATTGAATATTTTAATTATTTTTAAATTAATATTGAGAAGTAAACATTTTGAGGTTAAATCATTAATAGTGAGTGGAGAACATATTTTTAACGACTCGCCTCATATAATTTCAAATTTCTTTGACAATATCTTGTATCAAAGAAATTTTAAATTATATGAGGTGAGTCGTTAAAAATATGTTCTCCACTCACTATTAATTTTAATTATTATTTTTAAACTAATATAAAAATAAGATTAATATTAAAATAAACTTATAATAATAATAATAATAAACATCTATAAAATTAAGTAAAAATCTCTTTAAATTTTTAGATATAAAATAATTTTCTCTTGATTAAAAAAGGGGAGAAATTTTCTTCTGAAAAATGAATATATGTATTTCCTGTGTTTAACATAAAACAATTAACTAAACTGAAATTGCTTACACTATTCTAAATTATTCTATATTTTTAGCATAAACTGAAAGTTTTTAAGTATTATTTTTTGCCAAATTCTATTAGTAGTGGCATTTTATGGATGTAAAAATCCTCAGATTGCTTCCTTCAGAAGAGAAGTAAAGTTCAAGTATTGTTTTGATATTATGTTGGCAAAGAGCAGGAGCAGTCTCTGCCCAAGTATGCTACAGTTTCATAATATGTCTGTATTCTTGTATTAACTAATTGCACACACTATTTTACTTGTCTACAAACATAAAACAGTTTTAATAGAAAAGAAGAATCATCAAAGTCAACAAATTATGGATACCAGCTATAAAAAACGCCAGATTCAAACCTCTACAAGAATATATTGACTTAGGCTTTCACGGCCAGAGTTACTATAATGATCTTGTAGAAGATTTCCAGGCTGTTGGCCGTGGTCTTGAGGCTTGTAGTTCCCTGACGTTTCGCCATAGACTGCGTCCGGCATCCTCAAGGGTTGTCTTGAGACTGGCAATTCTGTTGACTACCTGCCCTATTTATACATTTATCCGCGACATGTTCTCTGCGTGGTCCGTTACTTCGTAAATTGTATCTGCCTTCTGGTTGGTTAGCATTAGGGCCTTCCATTGCACCAATGAGGTTGCTGTCTGATGTTCTAGTAGATTGTTCTTGTAGGGGTTTACATCTGGCTTTTTTTAAGACTGGTTATCCATGCTTTGTTGACTTTTAACGATTCTTCCTTTCTATTGTAACTATTTTGATGTCTGAATATTTCAATGGCTTCTCGTTGCAGACGGGTAAAATAGTGTGTGCAGTTAGATAATATATCTGTGTTGTTGTATTGTATTGTATGACCTTCAAGTAGAGAGTGTTCTGCTACTACTGCCAACTTTTCCACTTGTTTAAGACAGCTGTATCTTTCACGTTCTTTAAGTCTGGTTGTGATGCTGCATTCAGTGGTGCCTATATACACTTGGCTGCAACTGCACGGGATCCTGTATATGCCTGCTGATTGATGAGGATGAAGTTGATCCTTAATTGGTCTGAGGAGGTTTTTGATTTTCCTAGTAGGCCTATATACTGTTTTTATGTCTTCTATCTTTAGCAGTTTTCCAATACGGTCAGTTACATTCTTGATGAAAGGTAAGAATGCCCTGGTTGATGTTTTCTTCTGATTCCTTGTTGTTGTATCATCTGGGATGGTTTGCTCTGCTGATTTCTTTGTTGGTGTATCCATTAGCTGTGAATACTGTACGGAGATATTTGACTTCAGTCTTTAATAATTCAGGATGGCGCGATTTGTCAATGTTTTGATGATACGAAGTTTCTGTTTGGGGTGATGATTGGAGGTTTTATGAAGATATCTGTCAGTATGCGTAGGTTTTCTATATATCACACCATATATTTGGATTAAGCAATTTCTGCATGACAGATTTTTTTAAATATCAATTTGAAGGGTACAAGGGAAAACTAAGAGTTACACAACAATTTAATATGAATTTAATTAAAATTACAGCGGGAGGAAACACTATGAGGTATTTATATTAATAAATGAGTTAGAGAAAATGTTTTAACATATCACCTCACAAAGTTGCATGTCTTCACGATACCGGTTTCAAAAGTATAGTATTACTTCCATCTTCAGTCAAATTCCAACTGTTGAAATTTCGTCATTAACATCATCTTCTGAACTGCCATCTGGTGTAGATTTTATGAACTTGGAGATTAAATTATTCAAGTCGGGGATATCAAAATTCATTGCTTTATATTTATTCTTCTGAATGTATATCTTTTCCCAAATTGTTAATTCCAAAGGTTTCTCTAAATGTTTCAACAGTTGGAATTTGACTGAAGAAGGAAGTAATACTATACTTTTGAAACCGGTATCGTGAAGACACACAACTTTGTGAGGTGATGTTAAAATATTTTCTCCAACTCATTTATTAATTTAATATGAGTTATTTGTAGCACTATGTGCTTCTCAGACCTTCTTTTTCATCCAATTTCAATTCTATTTTATATGGAAAATGCTTCGACAGTAATTAAACCTAAGTCAAATTAAAAACAGAATATGTAATGATAAAAAAAATGTTTTTTTAAAAAACTAGAATAAAAACAGATATAACTTAGTCTGCACACGAAATTTTAAAATATTACAATTATTAAAGGGGATTTTACTGTATAGTCTCTCTCTTTCTTTAGCAAAATACTCTCTCATGTATGTGCATAAATATCAATACATAATAAAGTTATTCCTATCAATAAGTGTTTAAATAAAACATAAACTACAAATTCAAATAGAAAATATGACATTTCACCGAGTTAAACTAAGACTACTGTCAATCAACTTAAGTGTAAGCACATGAGAAAAATTGTGAAATTAAATGTTTCTTACCTCTCCTCATATAAATCTTCTAAGTAGATCGCGATTTCGAGACCATAACGGTCTCATTATCAGTACTTTTTTGGCGACTGATTATGTCGATCGGAAGAAACTCTTCTTCTTCCTTCTGTTGGTGGACCAATGAACCTCTGGATCAGGTCAAAATTTGCGGGAATTTTGAAGTTCATAAGTTTTCCTTTGTTTTTCTGAATGTGGATCTTTTCCCATGGGAAAAAAGATCCAATTCAGAAAAACAAAGGAAACTTCTTTTCCCATGGGAAAAAGATCCACATTCAGGAAAACAAAGGAAAACTTTTCCCATGGGAAAAAACAAAGGAAAACATATGAACTTAGAAATTCCCGCAAATTTTGACCTGATCCAGAGGTTTATCGGTCCACCAACAGAGGGAAGAAGAAGAGTTTCTTTCGATCAACATAACATCAGTCGCAAAAAAAAGTACTGAAGATGAGACCGTTATGGTCTCAAAATTGCGATCTACTTAGAAGATTTATATGAGGAGAGGTAAGAAACATTTAATTTCACAATAAATTAAACTTCATAGTGATTAATTCCTATAAAAGTTAAATAAATATGAGAAAAAAACTTACATTTTCTCAAACAAATTTCAAAAACTATAATCAAAAGAGAATTTACTTACTGCACCAGGAAATTTTCATTTCTTACACTTATTAAAAGGATATTTTACGGTATATTCTCTCTCTCTTTCTTGCAGAATAATACACTCTTATGTATGTGCATATATATCTTAAGTGTTACTAACATAAATGTAACCACATGAGAAAAATCTTACATTTTCTCAATTTTCAAAAACTATAATCAAAAGAGAATTTACTTACTCCACCAGGAAATTTTCAATTCTTACACTTATTAAAAGGATATTTTACTGTATTATTCTCTCTCTCTTTCAAGCAGAATAATACACTCTTATGTATCTGCATAAGTATTAATAAACTTCAAATATAGCATAAAAATATGAATCAATGTTTTACAAAAATTTCAAAAGTAAATGTTAGGATTCTCTTTCTATTCTACAATATTTAAACTTCCTGGGCTATATCACAGCTAGATTTTTAAAACTTATTTATTTAATGGATAATATTTTCATTTTCTTGAGAAATAGCTCTTCCAGAATAAGATTTTTTTTACATGATTATCAGAAAATTGTCACATCAAGTGAATAAAAGATTTCATAGTTAAATATGGGAAATGACATTATGAGGTTCTTAATTCAATGAATGAATGGTTCATATTCTTATCTTATCTCATATTTCATGTTCTTTTAAACATGGGAACTGCAGTTTTCAAGAGGACATCCCTTTCATCTTCAAACGATATTATGACTAATATCAGCTGAAGATGAAAGGGAAACTGCAGTTCCAGTGTTTAAAAAAAACATGAAAATGAGGTAAGATAAGAATATGAAACATTCATTCATTGGATAAAAAATTACTTGTAATTCCAAACATCTTTAAAAGATTTTGTTGAGTTGTTTCTTGACTCACCTCATACTTCTTAACTCCCTCGCAGATCTAGATTTCGTCACTGTATTTGTGACATTCTCAATGCTGTTCACATTCACAACTGACGTCCAATGGTCTGCAGGAGAGGAGACCATTGGACGTCAGTTATGAACGTGAACAGCATTGAGAATGTCACAAATGCAGTGGCGAAATCTAGATCTGTGAGGGAGTTAAGAAGTATGAGGTGAGTCAAGAAACAACTCAAAAAAATTAAAATAAACCTCATAATGTTATTTCCTACCTACATAACTTAATCTATAAAAGATGTTGGAAACTCTTATAAAATGGGTTTGAATGTTCCTTATTTAAAAAAAAAACTTAAATATGCTGATTGCTCCAAATTTGATAAATACTAATGTTGTTGATGTAGACGGATCTAATAAGTTCTCCATTAACAAAAGCCCTTAGAGGATGTGGATACAAGGATCCATATATTCTCAATCAATAGGTTAAGGAAAGGGCAGGGTAACTAACCTATGTTCTGGCTGCCTTCTCCCAGGAGAGTTCCATACTCATTTAAAGGAGGATCAAGATCCCAAGATTAATCTAGACACAAATGAGATGAAAAATCTCTCCCCTCCATTGTCCAGGATTGAATTTAAATATGTTCAGAGTCATGACTTGTCACCTGAGCTACGTTTACATATAAGTCTATAAAAAAAAGAAGAAATAACTGAATATAAGATAAGTTATGTAGGTAGGAAATAACACTATGAGGTTTATTTTAATTTAGTTGAGTTGTTTCTTGACTCACCTCATACTTCTTAACTCCCTCGCGATCCGGATTTCGTCACTGTATTTGTGACAGTCTCAATGCTGTTCACGTTCACAACTGACTGAATGTGAACAGCATTGAGAATGTCACAAATACAGTGATGAAATCCGGATTGCGAGGGAGTTAAGAAGTATGAAGTGAGTCAAGAAACAACTCAACTAAAAAAAAAAAAAATTAATGTAAGATAAGAATTAAATTAATGTTTTTATTACCTCACCTCATATCCTTTTTTCTTCTATACTGCAGTTTCGGAGCTCATCTCCATCGTCAGTAGCCTCTGGTCGACCGGTGTTATGTCCTTTCTTGGCGGTTTCCTTCTTACTTCTATCGGTGGACCGATGAACCTCTGGATCAGGTCAAAATTTGCGGGAGTCTCAAAATTCATGAGTTTGTCTTTCTTGTTTTTTTGGATGTGGATTTTTTCCCAGAATGTGGGTTCCTTTAGTTTATCTGTTTGTTTGATCCAAAAAAAACAAGAAAGACAAACTCATGAATTTTGAAACTCCCGCAAATTTTGACCTGATCCAGAGGTTCATCCGTCCACCGATAGAAGTAAGAAGGAAACCGCCAAGAAACGACATACCACCGGTCGACCAAAGGTACTGACGATGGAGATAAGCTCCGAAACTGCAGTATAGAAGAAAAAGGATATGAGGTGAGGTAATAAAAACATTAATTTAATTCTTAAATTAAACCTCATAGTGTTCTTTCCCTGTGAAAGTTAAATAATATAAGATAGTTCAAGCACTGTATATTAGTTATTAAAGGTGAGTTATTAAAATATACTCTGACCAATGTTAAATTAATATTACCTCATAATATTTACTTCCCAACTTCAAGTTGAAATAGAATTGTGCATTATTCATAGTTAAATATGGGAAATAACATTATGAGGTTCTTATTCATGAAGAATGGGTCATTTTTTATATCTTGCCTTAAAGTTTATGTTTTCTTAAACACGGGAACTGCAGTTTTCAAGAGGAAACATCCCTCCTATTTTCAACCGACATTGTGACTACCAGATTTGTGTTGGAATCTCCCTCTATAAAGTTGCCATCTGGTGTTGATTTGATGAACCTCGAGATCACGTCCCGTTCATCTGGAATTTCAAAATTTGTTCTAAACAAATTTAGATCCATGAATTTCAAAATTCCTGATGAACGGGATCTGATCTCAAAGTTCATCAAATCAATACCAGATGGCAATGTTATAGAGGGCGATTTCAATGAAAATCTGGTAGTCAACATGTTGGTTGAAAATGGGAGAGATGTTTTCTCTTGAAAACTGCAGTTTCCATGTTAAAGAAAACATAAACTGTGTATAAGATTAATAAATTAATGAGTCATTTTAACATCTTACCTCATATTTCATGTTTTTCAAACACGGTAACTATAGTTTTCAAATGATCTTGTCATTCATTTGAAAACTATAGTTACCGTGTTTGAAAAACATGAAATATGAGGTAAGATGTTAAAATGACTCATTAATTTATTAATTAAGAACCTCATAATGTTTCCCAATTTTAACTTTGAATGTGTATAAGATATAAAAAATGACTCATTTTTCATTGTATATTATGTTTGTTTGCTTTATTTTTATTTTTTTGTAATGTGAAATTTGTTTTCCATAATTTATTCTCCTCCTTTTGTTTTAAAAGTGTAAAAGAGAGCCAATTCTATCTATAAGAACTCTTAATATGACTTTGCAAGGATGTCATAAAGCTATAACATTAGAGATTCATTGCTATGGGTTAATCCCATCTACTTTGTTTGTGCCTTCTGTTACCTTGCATCTGTCTTGGCTTGCAAATATAGAACTTACACCTTGAGGATTCAAATACATGTCTAATAACTGAAATAACTTTGGCATTATCCAGTTTGTCACCAAATGATTCAAATGCAATTCCATCAATTTGTGTTATTTTATATGAACTTAACTTAACCAAGCAATTTTCAAAATTTGAATAAGAAAATTCATCTGATCTATGCTTCCTCACTACTAAACCAAATACAACTTGATTATATGCGCTAAATTGATTATACCACTCTGACTCAAGGAATATTACATTCCCTATTTTCTTATTACTTCCCATGAAGTCTTCATACAAATGCAATCTGTCAAGAAGATTTTTATCACTCTGACGAACATAACCATCTTCACTTGTAAAGAATATTATAGGAGTTTGGTATTGTTCAACAACTTGAACTAAACTCAAATCACACTCTTCAACATGAACTGAATGCTTTCTAGAAGAACTTGAGTAATCTTTAGGCTGAAACATACAACAGTCAATATTAAGCTAAACACACACAACTCATTAATATTTTTTATTTTATTTTGAGTTGTATTTTGACTCACCTCATATTTCTTGACCCTTTTGCAGACTCGAGTTTCTTCACTGCATCTGTGACATTCTCAATGTGACATCACGGTTACAACTGCCGTCCAATGGTTACCTCTCTTGTAGATTGTTTTCTGTGCTCTCTGATGGCTGACCGATGAACCTCTAAATCAATCCCCTCTCATTTTCACCGGGTATTTCAAAATTCATAGTTTTGTTTTTATTCTTGCATACGTAAATTTTCTCCCAAATTGTGAGTTCCTTTGTTTTTTCAACTGCTTAAGTAATTTTGCCTTGGTTTCAATTCTGTGTTTTTCTGACCAAGCATGTGCAGCTATTGCAGATTTTTGTTTCTCCATTTTTAACATTTCTAAGGTGTTCTTTCAATCTTGTATTTAAATTCCTTTTTGTTTTCCCTATGTATATCCTTATACAAAAAGGAATTTAAATACAAGATTGAAAAAACACCTTAGAAATGTTAAAAATGGAGAAACAGAAAAAATCTGCAGTAGATTCACATGCTTGGTCAGAAAAACACAGAATTAAAACCAAGGCAAAATTACTTAAAACAGTTGGAAAAACAAAGGAACTCACAATTTGGGAGAAAATTTACATATCCAAGAATAAAAACTAAACTATGAATTTTGAAATACCCGGTGATAAGGAGAGGGGATTGATTTAGACGTTCATTGGTCAGCCATCAGAGAGTGCAGAAAACAATCTAAGTGAGGAAACCATTGGACGGCAGATGTAACTGTGATATCATAGAAGATGCAGTGAAGAAACTCAAGTCTGTGAAGGAGTCAAGAAATATGAGGTGAGTCAAAATAAAACTCAAAATAAATTAAAATAAACCTCATAGTATTATTTCCTACCTACATAACTTAATTTCATTAATCTTTATTAAATTAATATTGAGAAGCAAAAGCTATTACTATGATAGAAATAGTAAATTAACGAACACAAATTATTGTAATCAATGGTAAAGAGAAAAATTTTTGCCTGAACCTGGAATCGAGCCTCAAACCTTTAGCTTTCCGTGCAAATGCTCTGACCACTTAGCTTAATTCAGGCTTCATTCCCATCCAAGCATAAATCCTTCCTTCACCTTACTCTCTTGGTCCCACATTCAAATGCAATGATTCATCATTCACAAATACACAATGAATGGCTTCTCCATTAAGACGACACGAAGGGACTCCACACAGCATGGACCTATGCTGCAGGCCTCTGTACGTGCTACTGACTCAAACGGCAAGGATTTTAAACTGCTTTTGTGGCCAGAGTTTTGAAGTTATCTCAGTTTTATTAAAATGTCAATATAGACATGAAAAATAGCTGCCAGAGTATACAGGGTGTTAATGAATAACCCCAACAAAATTTCAGGTATTGTAGAAGATAATAAAAACATCATTAGAAGACGTACTAGCTTTATAAAGTAATGTTAAATTCCCAATAAATGTCTTCTTAACTAAGAAGCCTCCATTTGCAAAGATAGAAACAATGGTTTCAAAAGCATTTGGCGATAGGGAATTACAACGTATATAAGAGAAAAATTTGCGTCTAGATCGTAACTTGCCTCGGTAGCTCAGTTGGTAGAGCACTTGGCCCGGAAAGCCAAGAATCCCGGGTTCGAGTCCCGGTCTAGGCGAAAATTTTTCTCTTCAAATTTAATTGTAGAAGAGTCTTAGATAAACAATTTGAGATATGCAACTTGTAGTCTAGAAATTCAAATTTGGACGTTATAATCTTAAATGTGTTAAGAGCCAGTATGCCAATATTTTGAAGATTTTATTGATAAGTTGTTATATAATGCAGCCTTCTTTTGCGGTTTGACTTCATGGGACCATCAATAAACTCTAATCTTAATAATGTAGACAATAAATGTTTTCGATTTGAAGAAAAAACTCAGATTCCACAAAAGAAGGTAATACATATATATAAAGGTATTAACATTAATAATAGTTCTAATAGCTCAGTGGTAACGTGCCAGGTATGAGATATCGTTCATTTGGAAAGTGAGATTCAAGGTTCAAACCTCAGACATATTGACCTTTTATTTTTATTTTTTTATATTCTTTCTTTCTTGTGTAAGATGTTTAGAAATTTAGTATAAAATAGTTGGTTGGCTGGTATCTAATGTCGAGCACTTGATAATGAAATCATTCGCTCTCTTGCACTCCAATATTTAGCAGAAAGGCTGGTCTCTTCTACAAAAGCTGGACAACAGAGGAGATGGTTTCTTTCCATATCTTCATTTAAATTGCAAAAAGGGCATTTAGGTGAATCTGTTATACTAATTCTGTGTAGGTGTTTATTCAAGCAGTCATGTCCCGTTAGCAGTCTGAATGTTGCTACTGCAGATTTTCTTTGTAATGTAGTAATGTCATAAGCTTGTAGATTTTCCCATTCCTTTCCAGATGTTTTGGTGGTGTATTCTTCTCTAAGTTTATTGATGTATTTATTTGAGATAATTCTTTTGATAGAGTGAAAGGAAACTGGAGCAGAAGTTGGGTTTGAAACAATTTTGCTACCCTTCTTGGCCAGAAAATCGGCTATTTCATTGCCTGTCACTCCACAATGGGCCGGAATCCATTGAAGTACAACTTTTTAATGTAGACGGGATAACTGTTTTATCATTTTGTGACATTCGATAATTTTGATGCTTTTGGGTGTTGTGTCTCGTGTTATAGCGAGAATGGCTGCTTTGGAGTCACATAGAATTACAACTTGTGTAAATTTTTGGATGTGGTATAAAAGATTTTGTAAACTTAAGAAAATTGCTAGGATTTCGCCATCAAAGTTTGTTGAATTTGTGTTTAGTTTACGATAAAAGGAAAAAAGTGGACATACTGCACCAGCACCAGTGCCACCGTCATTTGGTAGGCTGGAGCCATCTGTAAAAATATGTATCCATTCAGGAGCTGGGTATATTAGATTTATTATTTCCAGTGACATTTGTTTTAAAATATATGGAGGAGTTTCAGATTTCTTGATGTCTTCTGTTAAATGAAGGTTATATTCAATTTCCAAAAATTATAGAGGGTTGACAATTTTATTATTAATTTAACACTTCTCATTGAAGGATAAATTATATTTGAAGAGAAAAATTTTCGCCTAGACCGGGACTCGAACCCGGGACCCTTGGCTTTCCGGGCCAAGTGCTCTACCAACTGAGCTACCGAGGCAAGTTACGATCTAGATGCAAATTTTTCTCTAATGTACGTTGTAATTCCCTCGTGCCAAATGCTTGAAACCATAGCTAGATCGTAACTCGCCTCGGTAGCTCAGTTGGTAGAGCACTTGGCCCGGAAAGCCAAGGGTCCCGGGTTCGAGTCCCGGTCTAGGCGAAAATTTTTCTCTTCAAATATAAAAAATATTGTAGAGGGTTGTTTCTCATCTGCATATTTTCTTTTGAGTATAAAATAGTGTAGAATTTCTTTTAGTATGATGCATAAAAGTAATAAATGACAATATTCTGTACTAGTGTAAAAGAAGGAATACTGTAGAGCACATTAAAGTAACTACAGTAAGTATTCGTAAGTGAAAATCACATGGCTCATACGGATGAAATAACAAGCCATTTATGCATTAGCGTAACCATTACTTCAGCTTAAAATAATACTGTATCAATGTAGCATCGAGTCTTATGACGCAAATTTAGTACAAACATGAAGTAAAGGCATAACAAAATTATAAGAATTAAATGAATCGTGATTTCTTCTTACCTCATACTTCTATGTTTTTTTAAACACAGCACTGCAGTATCAGCGACCATTGTTGTGAAAACAGTTGAGGATGGTGACGATGGTCACTGATAATGCAGTGCTGTGTTTAAAAAAACATAGAAGTATGAGGTAAGAAGAAATCACGATTCATTTAATTCTTATGAATTGAACCTCATAGTGTTAAAAATTCCCATATTTATTACGAGGGCGGATCGGAAAGTAATGCACAATAATTTTTTTCTGCCTTGGTATTGCAGCTAGAATGTTGAAATTTCACAGAGATATAGTTTGAAGTTTTCACTACAGATGGTATTTTTTTCTCAGGTGCACCTCTTACGAGAGAAGCTTGAACTATGCAACAAAGATGGCGCGCATGCTACAGTCGTCCACCTGTGAGGAACAGAGAAGTGTTGTTCGATTTTTGTGGGCCAGAGGGCAAGAAAGTTATTAAATATAATGATTGAAAATAATGAAATAAAAATGAATGTTCTTCCTTTATTAATATTTTTATAGCCGATTAATGTTTTAAATTCTTAAACCCAGTGAAATTCACAGGGACATGCGTGGCGTGTATGGGGATGATTGTATGGACCGTAGCAATGTCTCCAGGTGGTGCACATTCTTCCAAGAGGGACGCGTGAACCTTAGTGATTCGCCACGCTCCGGCCGGCCGACAACAGCAGCAATCCCGCAACACGATGGGAAAAATGTGTTGAGAAAGTTGGTGACTATGTCGAAAAGTAGGTAAAAGATGTAAGTTCATTTGTGATTTTTTTCCTTTTTTTTTACTATTAAACTTTTTAAAAAAAAATTATTGTGTGTTACTTTCCGATCCTCACAGGTGGACGACTGTAGCATGCGTGCCATCTTTTTGCATAGTTCAAGCTTCTCTCGCAAGAGGTGCACCTGAGAAAAAAATACCATCTGTATTGAAAACTTTAAACTATATCTCTGTGAAATTTCAACATTCTAGCTGCAATACCAAGGCAGAAAAGAATTATTGTGCGTTACCTTCCAATCCGCCCTCGTATATAAAAATAACAAAATTAATTAATAAATTAGATATGATACACAAGAAAATAAACAAGTTTAAAAGACAAAAATATATTAATCAAAGCACTTTTCTAAAAGAAAAAGAAGAAAATGTAAAATTCAGGAAATTCACAAATCATCCATTGAAGCACCATAAGTTTCAAAAAGTTTTTAAAAATTTCAACATAAGGTCGGCACCCAAAAATGAATATAGCATCAATAGATTAATATTAGATCTAACAAAAATGAGAAAATAGAAGAAGGAAACAAATCAGGGACTTATCAGATCAAATGTGAAGAATGCGAGAAAGTCTACATAGGAAAAACTAAGAGAAATTTGAAAACCCAAGTGAAAGAATATTTCAGAAACGTCAAAAAGGGCAAGTAGAAAAATCTGCAGTGGCTGCCCATGCCTGGTTCGAAAAACATTTTATCAAAAAGAAAGCTAAATTATTAAAACAAATAGAAAAGCAGAACAACTCACTGTTTGGGAAAAAAAAATTACATTCAAGAAAACGGAAAGGAGAAATTAATAAACTTTGAAATTCTTGAGGAAAATGACCTGATTTCGAGGTTTGTCTACCAACAGAGGGAGTTTCAAGACGACAGAACAACGGTCATGAAAATACTCAAGATGGAACTGAAGTGTAAAGTTCCAAAGCTAGTTTTAAAAAAGAGGAAAAATGTGAGGTGGGTGATAAAATTTTACCTAAATGAATATACAGTAGAAGGTCGTTAATCGCCATTCCCTTATTCGCGTTTTCATTATTTGCAGGTTAAAAAATTGCGATACAGTTTCTGTATTTGTGGCTAAAATGTCTTAATTCGCAGATCCAGTTGGTATATTAGATTGATTAGTATCCTTTATTAACGCATTGGCAACTTTTTAACTGCAGGCACATGCCAAGATAGCTTTTACGAGGGTGGATCAAATATAAACCTGAATTTGTATCTGGAGGTTCTGGTAGCAAACTGCAAAGGTTGTGGTTTGGAGGGGAAGTTGGTGGGGTGTCTGGAGTAGGGATATTGATGTGTCGCACTCCGAAGAGTGGCTGCTTGCTTCAGTACGCCATGAGCGACCAAGAGGTACACACGTCTGTTGCGCAATGCATAATTATTAAGTTTTTGGCGAAAGAAGGCACTAAACCTTCTGAAATTTTGAGAAGGCTCCATGCGCAGTTCAGGGAAGCAACCCTTTCGAAGACGCAGCTGTATGATTGGTGCTAAAAAAATTTTAGCGGTCCGGGATTCAGTGGAAAATGAGCCCCACCAAAGACGGCAACGAACAAGCATCACTGCAGACAACATTTGTGCTGTACGGGACCTTATTGAGGAGGATCGGCACGTAACAATTTCTGAAATTGCTTCACACGTTGGAGCTTCGGAAGTGTTCAAGACATCATCAGTGATGAACTCAAATTCCAAAAATTGTCTGCCAGGTGGGTTCCTCGGTTCCTCAGCCAGGAACAAAAAAAAAAAAAATTGACGAAAATGCATTGGACACCTCTGGAACATCCTCCTTACAGTCCAGATTTGTCACCCTGTGACTATCATTTGTTTGGGCCACTGAAAGAAGACCTGGGAGGAAGGTGGTTTGGTGACAATGCAGCGGTAGAGGAGTTCTTGCGCAACTGGCTGACTACATGTCATCCCTCATTCTTCAAGGATGGCATCAAAAAGTTGCCAATTCAATGGCAAAAGTGTGTTGGAAATGCAGGAGACTATGTAGAAAAAATGAGGTGGCAGTTTTGTATTTTTTTGTTAATTCAATAAAATTGTAAACAATAATTCCGGTTTATATTTGATTCACCCTCGTACAAGGAGCGATTCAAACCAAATTGACAAGTCTTATTGTCACTAAATATACCAGATATTTTTCTTCTTCAATTTTTATCATTTTTATTGGTTTTAATTATCTTATTTAGGCTGTATTCATTCTTCAGAGCCAATGGTATGTTAAACTTTTTAAAAATTCTTTATATTTAAATTAATATTGGGAAGTAAACATTATAAGGTTATATCATTAATAGTGAGTGGAAAACATATTTTTATCGACTCACCTCATATGATTTCAAATTTCTTTGATACCGACGGTTTCAGACAATATCATGTCCCTCTTCAGTCATGGCTTCTTTGTTAAAGCCACTTCTGCCGTAATTCACGAGCCGCTATGTCTGTTAAAAAATGCTGCCCTCACCACTATCGGTGTTTTGTTGTTTCAACTTGTCATTTGTTGCAATAATTTTGATTGAGTAACACGTGTCTCTTCTGCTTTGTTGCCAATTTATATTGTTGAATAAAAGGAAAGAAAATTAGTTCCAAAATAGAAAAAAGTAGTTTTGCAGCTTAAAGTAAAAATATAGATGCTTGACCGTTTACGCATTGCCGAGTCGTTTACGTCTATATCACGATATTTCAATGTTAATGAATCAATTGTATGATTCATCAAGAAATCCAAATACAAAACAAGAGATTCTATTGCTGAATTCACAGCTAAATATCAATCTGAATTAAAAGACCTTATAAACGTGGCAAATCAGGAAAAATTACTAAGTTCTTTAAGCCCTTGCCAACAGTAATAATTGATATCATCATCATCCTGCCAGGTATTAGTCCTAGAAGAACTGTTACGGCCTGAGAAAGCGGTTTTCGTGCCATCTTTTCATAGGTTGACAAAGTGACCGTTTCCCATTTGGACAGTAGTTCATTATTGCCTTGGGGATCCTGGATCTAGCCATTCTTGAGACATGTTCCTTCCAGTTTAGCTGATATCTGGAGATGTAGTCCAGTATTGGTGACACATTAAGTTCTTGAAGGATTTCTACGTTTTTCTTTCGATCCCATTTGGTGTAGCCAGCTGTTCGGCGCATAAATTTCATCTCCACAAGCTGTTAGTCTGCTTTCATCTCTCATCCTTATAGTCCATGCTTCACTCCCATAATTAATATAAATTGTTCAAAATCTCTCATTAATTGATAATTTTTATTTTATTTTATTTTGGAACCTATATACCCATTCAAATTACCATTCCATATTCACGGTTTCTGTACTGGCGGCATATCTGCAGAACATATTCCCACGAATAAGGAGCTTTACTGTACCTCATAATGTGATTTCCTAAAATAAGTAATTTTTTTTAATACAATCGGAAGTGGCATTAAGAGTAGGTAAAATTTAATCTATCATTTCATATTATTCTTCTTATTTTAACATAAACTAGTTTCGGAAGTAGAAAATAAGTAGAAATATCTGCAGTGGCTGCCCATGTATGGTCTGAAAAACATCTTATCGAGAAGAAGGCTAAATTATTAAAACAAATAGAAAAATCAAAAGAACTCACTGTTTGGGAAAAGATCTACATTCAAAGGAGCGAAAAGGAGAAATTGATGAACTTTGAAATTCCCGGGGAGAACAACCTGGTTTTGAGGTTTTACAATCTGCCAATGGAAGGAGTGAAAGATGGCTCTTCAAATATAATTTATCCTTCAGTGAGAAGTGTTAAATTCCCAATAAATGTCTTCTTAAGAAGCCGCCATTTGCAAAGATAGAAACTACGGTTTCAAGCATTTGGCGCAAGGGAATTACAACGTATGTAAGAGAAAAATTTGCATCTAGATCGCAACTCGCCTCGGTAGCTCAGTTGGTAGAGCACTTGGCCCGGAAAGTCAAGAGTCCCGGGTTCGAATCTCGGTCTAGGCGAAAATTTTTCTCTTCAAATATAATTAAGATGTTTGTTTAATAATTAAGACATTTTGTCTGTACATTCTTACCTTTTATGATTGTTTTTGTCGAACATGTTTCAAGGCTTCTGAGCCCCATCATCAGCAATTACAGACTGAATTTTCTCAAGTTGTTGGCCCTGATTCTTGATTCCATCAGAACTAAGGAACACATGAGGAAATATAAAAAAAAAAAGGGGGGGAAGTAGAAATATCTATAGTGGCTGCTCATGTTTGGTCAGAAAAATACAAAATAGCAGTAAACACAAAATTATTAGAACAGTTAGAAAACAAAAATGAACTCGCCATATGAGAAAAACTTTACATACAGAAAATCAAGGAAAGAATTATAAATTTTGAAATTCCCGCAGAAAGGAACATCATTAGTAAATTCATTAGACCAGAGGCAGAGAGAGCAGGAATCAAGAATCAGGGCCGACAATTTGAGAAAATTCAGTCTGTAATCACTGATGATGGGGCTCAGAAGCCTTGAAACATATGTTCGACAAAAACAACTATAAGATAATCAATTGAGTTGGTGTTTACTTGATGAAAATCCATATTTATTAATTAGTTTTATTTGATTTTCATATTTATTAAGATATAATTCAGTGACAGCTGTTTCGATACACTGTACCTTCTTCAGACATGTTAACAAATTATGAATTGTGTTATTATAGTAATAAACTGTTAAATTCTCAACTTGATTTGAATGAATCGCTTTGTTAAATTAAAAAATTTAAATAAATTATTGTTGTATTGTTGCTTAGATCAGTTGATATGTACTATAATAACATGTCTGAAGAAGGTAAAGTGTACTGAAACAGCTGTCTTACTTACTCACTGGCACTATCGAACCCGTAGGTTCATGGCCGTGCAGACATAAGCTCTCCATACATCCCTATCCTGAGCTAATGCTTTCCAATTATTCCCTGTATAATCTACTTCCCTCAAATCAGAGTTAATGTTATTCTCCCACCTCATTCTTGGTCTACCAACTGGGCGTTTTCCCTCTGGCTTTCCTACAAGAAGCTTCCATGCAAGTCTGTATTTGACCTCCGGAAAATTTTACCCCAGTTGAACCCATGCCTGCATTTCTTGACGGTTGTATTTTTACGGTGAAAGATCGTCACTCTTTCGACCAAGTACTTTTTTCGTCTGGCTTATCACCTTCGACCAGGCCGGCATGGGTAACCCTATCGGCAGCAATGCTACCGCCGGCATAGCTCTCAGGATCATTTAAGCACGCAACCCACTCCACCACGACATGGTAAAGATACCATGGAGAGCTGTCACTGAATTATATCTTAATAAATATGAAAATCAAATAAAACTAAGTTTTATTTTTATTTAATTAACAACTATAAGAGGTAAGAATGTACAAACAAAATGTCTTAATTAATACAGATCCTACTTCAAAGGTAAGCATGATATAAGCTGAAAACTATTTATGTTTTGTAATAAATAGAAAAAAGTAAGCAAACTTACTGGGTTGAAGTCGTGAACAGTTATAGTGATGTCATAACCATTGAATGCAGTTTGAATGGCGTTTTCCACATCATCCCAGGTCAATCTGTCCAAACCGCATCCAATTCTCGGTATGGATAAACATTTAATACCATTCTCCTCACAATGCTGTCTCATATTATATAGGGATGAAAGAAGATCATCGATCTTTGGCTTCCCATGGCTAAACATCTTAGTAACCAGATAGTATATACATCTATCACTGTCATTCAGGATAGCAACATCACCAATAAACTTATTCTGATCCAAAAGTTCACCTAGACGACCAAACTTTTTCCTGTAAATGACATACCATATTACTTGTTTAATTTAAATTTGCACAAGAATTAAATTAATGTTTTTATTATATTATTTTTGGTCTGATAATCTTACCTCAATATTAATGTTGATTTGTTCTTGAACATGTTTCAAGAACAAATCAACATTAATATTGAGGTAAGATGATCAGACCAAAAATAATATAATTAAAATAACCTCAAAATATCACTTCCTAAAATTAAATATTAATGTTTTTATTACCTCACCTCATATCCTTTTTCTTCTAGACTGCAGTTTCGGAGCTATATCTCCATCATCAGTAGCCTCTCGTCGACCAGTGTTTCTGAGAGTGTTAATTGTATATTTAATTTTAGGAAGTTATAGTTTGAGAATTGTTTTGAAACATGTTCAAGAACAAATCAACATTAGTATTGAGGTAAGATGTCCAGACTAAAAATAATATAGTGTTAATTGTATAATAATTAAATGAATCGTGATTTCTTCTTACCTCATACTTCTATGTTTTTTTAAACACAGCACTGGAGTATCGGCGACACATTGTCGTCATCATCAGCTGTTTTCACGACTGTCAATTTTTTCTTTTGCCGGTAATTATCCAGACTGCCATCTGGTGTTCTTTTGAAGGAATTACTCTCCAAACTGCCATCTGGTGTTATTTTGAATGAATCATTTTCTAAACTGCTATCTGTTGTATTTTTTAAGAACTTTGTAATCAAGCTCGGTTCGTCCGGAATCTCGAAGTTCATAGTTCTAGTATGGTTTTTTGAATATATATTTTTTCCCAAACTGTTAAATCCAAAGGTTTAGATAGATATTTTAAAAGTTTTGCTTCTTTTTCAATCCTATGATGCTCTAATAAACTATGTGCTGCTATAGCTGATTTTTCAATTTCTCCATTCTTTATGTTTCTGAAGTGCTCTTTTTTACGAGTTTCCAAGTTCCTTTTTGTTTTTCCTATATATATCCTGTTGCAATCTTTGCAATCAATTTGATAAATTCCAGATTTTTTGTTGTCTGGGGTATTACATTTATTATTAGTTAACAGAAGATTACCCAGGCTGAATTTGTTAATTGGAGCTAATGTTATATTAAAATTTCTGAAAATTTTTTGAAACTTATTATAAACTTCAGGGTGGTAAGTAAATTTCTTGAATTTTACATCTTTCTTGGGACCATGATGTAAGGGGGTGTATTCCTGTAACTTTTTTTGTTGTTGGAATTTCTTTAATTTATTCTTTATTATGTCTTCATCGAAACCATTTATTTTAGCAACATGAACAATATGATTATATTCCTTGTCAAAATCTTCTGCATTGTTAAATATTCCACTTAATGTATTTACTTAATTTATGTTTAAGAAGAAGAGATTAAAAATCAAACTAATTATTGTAATAATACAATAAATTGCTTCACTAAATTTAAATGACTACTGTAAGAATGGTTATGTATTACTCAGTGTGGTGAGTTTAGGGAATGATGTGCTTTCATGTCATATAACCATTTGTGAGAGGCTAGAATATGAAGCACTGCATGTCATAACCACTTAAGTGGTTAAATTTAGCATTTAGGGTCGAATGTTTGAACACATTAGACAGTAAAAGGCGTTCTCTGCTGATAAAGTTTTATCCAAACACATTTTTCTTACTCAGAAATCTATTCACGCGGTAATAATTGTAAACTACCTGACAAGGTACCTTAAGATCGTAGCTCAAGATATAAACTTATGTGAAAATCCCGAAGTGAACCGATGTAGTTTGAAACTTATCCAAGATGTTGGACCTTGAAGACTTCGATCATGTTTTCGGTATACGCGGAGAAGAGGAATTTGATAGAGTCTACCAAAGAATTCAACTGGAAGAACAGGAGAATCGGCGTAATATTGCACGTTGCAGACGTGTTTGTATACGGTATTATTTGCGGGATGCAAGCATAAATGCATTCCTCTATAGCAGACGAAAATAACGGAAGTGGTTTTATCGCTGAGAATTCTGGGTAATTCGTTGCCAATATTACGAAAATGTCAACATTCATGCATGACCGGTAAGGTGGCCGTTAATTCGATCTCAGCTCACCAGTGATTGGAAGTAATTTGAGTAGAGACTAATGTATTTGCATACGACCCTTAGACTAGTACATATTTAATTGAGTTGGTGTTTACTTGATGAAAATCCATATTTATTAATTAAATAAAAATAAAACATAGTTTTATTTGATTTTCATATTTATTACATAATTCAGTGACAGCTGTTTCGGTACACTGTACCTTCTTCAGACATGTTAACAAATTATGAATTGTGTTCCAACTGATCTAAGCAACAATATTTATTTAAATTTTTTAATTTAACAAAGGGGATTCATTCAAATCAAGTTGAGAATTTAACAGTTTTTTTACTACTTTTAAATTTATTAATTTCTACAGCCTCCAAAAGATCTAACTTCTTACCCTTATCACAAATATGTAAAATTTCAAAATTTGGATCGAAACAATGATTAAATTGGAATAGGTGGTTAGCATATTTTGAATTTTCTAAATTTCTGTTATATGCTCTCATGTGTTCCTTTATCCGAGAGATAAAAAGGTCTACCAGTTTGTCCTATATAGACATTGTCACATGTGCCACACTTCAATTTATATACACCTGATAATTTTTCTTTTTTTGTTTTGGTAAAACTACGTTTTATTTTTATTTAATTAATAGTACATATTTTTTTTAATTACGGGGTGAATCATAAATATGGCTATACGTTTGATCGCATTGTGTGATGAAAATATTACCATTACAGGAAATATGAAATTAGTGTTGGAAAGGCAATTATTCAAATTACAACAGTGGAATAAAACAAAACAGTGTAGAACTTACGTCATTAGTCAAAATGGCATTGAATATGCAACAGCAAATTACAATTGCTGCATGGGCAATAACGTATGCTAATGATCGTGAGGCTGCAAGAGGGGCAAGACGTGAGTTTAACGTAGCATTGCAGCCGTCGACTGTGGGGAAGTGGAGAAAACGACTGCTGGAAACGGGAAGGATGCAAAAAATCAAACCTCCTGAAAGGCCTTGCATTAGCACGGATGCAGAAACAACGAAGGCGTTCGACGCCAGCCCATAAAAATTAACCTGCCTAGCTGCACGTGAGCAGTGATTTGTTTTGTTCTATTTGAAGGATTCCCTTTCCAATGATAACATCATATTTCCTTTAATAATAATATTTTTGTCACAAAATGCGATCTAACGTATAGCCATATTTATGAATCACTCTGTAAATTTGAGTTGTTTTTGACTCGCTTCATATTTCTTGATTTTTATGCAGACTGTAACAAAGTCAGTGACGAAACCTAGGTCTGCATAAAAATAAATAAATATGAGGTGAGTCAAATTTAATTAAAATAAACCTCATAGTGTTATTTTGCACCAACATATATTTACATATTTTTGAATTCTTCTTAAATTTTATAGCCTGCAATTCCTTTAAAAAAATCAATTTTTTTTGCCTAGTCTTTAAGACATGTTTTCTGTATTTCCAATACCTGAAATTAACAGCAATGCCACTTCCCATTCTCATGTCAGCTGCAACACAGTGGGCCAGTGAATGATTTTCAGGAGCTTCAAACAAATCTCCATAAACTTCTTTTATCTGACATTTCTTCACATCTGAAAATACAGTAAAAAATCTCCTATTTTCATACAACTCTTTAAAATGTACAAGATGTCTTGTTTTGTACTAGTTATAGTCAAGCCACGACAATAAAACAAAATTACCTCTCTCTTTCCCTGTACCTATACATATCCATGTAGGGAAAGGATGCTACCTTGCAAGAATTACCTAACCAAGCTAATTTAATTATGATGTTTTTATTATTGATTTAACATTTCTCAATGAAAGATAAATTAAATTTGAAGAGAAAATTTTTTGCCTAGACCGGGACTCGAACCCAGGACCCTTGTCTTTCCGGGCCAAGTGCTCTACCAACTGAGCTACCGAGGCGAGTTACGATCTAGACGCAAATTTTTCTCATATATACGTTGTAATTCCCTATCGCCAAATGCTTTTGAAACCATTGTTTCTATCTTTGCAAATGGCGGCTTCTTAGTTAAGAAGACATTTATTGGGAATTTAACATTACTTTATAAAGCTAGTAAGGCTTCTAATGATGTTTTTATTACTGATTTAACATTTCTCAATGAAAGATAAATTAAATTTGAAGAGAAATAGATTGTAACTCACCTCGGTAGCTCAGTTGGTAGAGCACTTGGCCCGGAAAGCCAAGGGTCCCAGGTTCGAGTCCCGGTCTAGGCAAAAATTTTTCTCTTCAAATTTAATTTAATTATGCTTATTTCCCTAAAGAAGTTGGCAACTGACAAGTTGCCAGTTTATCATAAGTAATGCCACGAGTGATTTCCAATTTATCTAGAGAGTTTGGAAATCAAGAGTGGCATTTGTTAGGACTATTTAACGGATAAAATTAAGCTGTTTACTCATAAATCATTATTTAACTATAGTTATTTTAAAATATTTATATATTTAATGTAAACGGCGATCTTTGAAAACAAATGAGAAACTATTGGTATACTTCATTTCCTTCCTTTGTTCATCACTGCAACCAGATCATAATATTATTTATTGCCAAAGGAATGCAATATTGTAAGAATGCACCCTAGTGGAGAAATTTATAACCAACGTTGTACGTTTCTGATGTCCTATGATGTAAATATGTCATTTATATTTTTCTGCAATGTCATTTCCTGGAAAATAATTTGTTTAAGAAAATGCAAACAGTGTTTTCTTTTTTTGTGGTATAATCAATTGTTACAAATGTTTTTATATTATCTATCGCATGCGCTTTCTGCTGACATTCATGCACTATATATACAATCTGGTAGCCATATTTCTTGGAGGGTCAGTCACTGCAAAATAATGCTATGACCTATTCAGAATGTTTAAAAGGAGGTGCTTTCTTTATTATGATAAAATTTAGTTGGTAAAATTTAGGCGAAACACGACTGTGATTGGTTGTAACTCAAAAATCATTGAAATGTGATTGGTCATTGACTCCCATTTGGGGCATGAGTTAAATAGTCACCTCAAAGAGACACCTAATAGGCAATGATAATAAAATTTGGATGAAAAAAGCAAATTAAATTTTAAAAATTAATGTTTTTATTACCTCACCTCTTATCCTTTTTCTCCCAAACTGCAGTTTTGGAGCTTATCTCCATCATCAGTAGCCTCTGGTCGACTGGTGTTATGTCGTTTCTTGGCAGATTTCTTCTTCCTTCTATCAGTGGACTGATAAACCTCTGGATCAGGTCAAAATTTGCGGGAGTTTCGAAATTCATGAGTTTACCTTTATTGTTTTTTGGATGTGGATTTTTTTCCAGACCGTGAGTTCTTCTTTTCGCTCTTTTGAATGTAGATCTTTTCCCAAACAGTAAGTTCTTTTGGTTTTTCTATTTGTTTTAATAATTTAGCTTCTTTCTAGATAAGATGTTTTTCAGACCATGCATGGGCAGCCACTGCAGATTTTTTTACTTCCCCTTTCTTGACATTCCTGAGATGTTCTTTCACTCTAGTTTTCAAATTTCTCTTGGTTTTTCCTATGTAGAATTTCTCACATTCTTCACATTTAATTTGATAAATCCCTGATTTGTTTTCTTCTTTTATTTTCTCATTCTTATTAGGTCTAATCAGTCTACTGATGCTGTAGTCATTTTTGGGTGCAACCTTATGTAGAAATCTTTAAAATTTTTTTGAAACTTGTGGTGTTTTAATGGACGATATGTGAATTTTCTTCTTTTACATTTTCTTCTTTTACTTTTAGAAGAGTGCTTTGATTAATAAATTTTTGTCTTTTGAACTTGTTTATTTTCTTGAGTATCATTTTTACTGCAAAACCATTTTTCGTAGCTACGTTGATTATGTGTTCTTTTTCTTTTTCATAATTTTCTTTGTTCATTGGTATGTTCACTAATCTATGTGTCAAACTATTGAAAACTGCCTCTTTGTGATCTATGTGATTGAAACCTGAAGCTTTTATGTAGTTATCTACATGTGTCTTCTTTCTGTAAATTCAAAATTCTGTCTTATTTTCTTCATTTCTTTTCCATAGTGAACTTCATAGTTTGTCTTTGAATGTTCAATAATTTTAATGCATCATCTATCTGTTTATGATTAACTATTGCAATTATGTCATCCACACATCTGCACCAGAACTTGAAAATTAAACGATATCCATTAATTATCTTGTGTTCAAAATTCCCCATGTATAGATTAGCTAAGAATGGAGATAAAGGGTTTCCCATCGAAAGTCCTGAATTTTGTTTATAGAATCTTCCATTGTAGGTGAAAAACATATTATCGATACAAAAAAAAAATTAAAGCAATTGGAAATAAGAAGAAACTAGGAAACAACCATAAATCATCCAAGAACAAAAATCTATAAAGTGAAAATTTGATTAATAGTAGTATTGTCAACTTATCTTCAAGAACTTTTGATAACAAAGAAATGCAACTTTTGGAAAATGGTTTGAAAACATGTATAAATTTTTCGGACAAAATAGAAGACTATATAGCAGATACATATATTCTAATCGAAAACATGAATATGGAAGACAAAATTACCATCAGGAATAAATGTGAAAAAATTATCAAAGAAATGAAGGAAACACCGATAAACAAAAAGGGTTCAAGAAATATGAAAATTATAAAAGACATCAACAGCAAAAATGTAATAATTACTAAA
The DNA here is from genome assembly GCA_030220185.1 of Diploptera punctata. Taxonomy (NCBI): domain Eukaryota; kingdom Metazoa; phylum Arthropoda; class Insecta; order Blattodea; family Blaberidae; genus Diploptera; species Diploptera punctata. Next base: position 1,582,261 of record JASPKZ010003887.1, on the reverse strand, counting down.
GCTGACAAAGGCAACCAAATGGTTATTTTAGACAAAGAAGAATACAACAACAGAATGAAAAAAACTTTTGGACTCTGAAGAATATACACAAATTCAATAAGACCCCCTTAACAAAACCATTAAAGAAGTAGACATCACTCTCAAGAATATCAATCACATTTTAACTGAGAAAGACAAGTTTCATCTGAAGGTTTCAAATCCAAAAATTCCCAACATCTATGGACTCCCGAAAGTGCACAAAGAAGGGAAGAAAATGAGACCGATAATTAACAACATAGGGTCTCCTACATATCATTTATCTAAATGATTATGTAAGGAATTTAATAAAATGAATGGATTTGAAAACTCTGCAATAGAAAACTCTTATGAATTGGTAGATAAACTAGAAAACATACAACTACAATCTTCAGACAGATTAGTTTCTTTTGATATTGTTTCCTTATTTCCAAGCATTCCGAAAGACTAAACTATGGAAATGTTAGAGATTTGACTGAACATTAATAAAATCGAAAAACGAAAGATAGTCGAATATAAAACTTTAACTAAATTATGTATCGATAATATGTTTTTCATCTACAATGGAAGATTCTATAAACAAAATTCAGGACTTTCGATGGGAAACCCTTTATCTCCATTCTTAGCTAATCTATACATGGGGAATTTTGAACAGAAGATAATTAATTAATGGATATCTTTTAATTTTCAAGTTCTGGTGCAGATATGTGGATGACATAATTGCAATAGTTAATCATAAACAGATAGATGATGCATTAAAATGATTGAACATTGAAAGTCAAACTATAAAGTTCACTATGGAAAAGGAATGAAGAAAATAAGATAGAATTTGGAATTTACAGAAAGAAGACACATATAGGTAACTACATAAAAGCTTCAGGTTTCAATCACATAGCTCACAAAGAGGCAGTTTTCAATAGTTTGACACACAGATTAGTGAACATACCAATGAACAAAGAAAAAGAACACATAATCAACGTAGCGACGAAAAATGGTTTCGCAGTAAAAATGATACTCAAGAAAATAAACAAGTTCAAAAGACAAATAATTATTAATCAAAGCACTCTTCTAAAAGTAAAAGAAGAAAATGTAAAATTCAGAAAATTCACATTAAAACACCACAAGTTTCAAAAAATGTTTAAAGATTTCAACATAAGGTTAGCACCCAAAAATGACTACAGCATCAGTAGACTGATTAGACCTAATAAGAATGAGAAAATTAAAGAAGAAAACAAATCAGGGATTTATCAAATTAAATGTGAAGAATGTGAGAAATTCTAGATAGAAAAAACCAAGAGAAATTTGAAAACTAGAGTGAAAGAACATCTCAGGAATGTCAAAAAAGGGGAAGTAGAAAAATCTGCAGTGGCTGCCCATGCATGGTCTGAAAAACATCTTATCGAGAAAGAAGCTAAATTATTAAAACAAATAGAAAAACCAAAAGAACTTACTGTTTGGGAAAAGATCTACATTCAAAAGAGCAAAAAGAAGAAATTAATGAACTTTGAATTTCCAGGTGAGAATGACCTGGTTTCGAGGTTTTCCAGTCAGCCAATGGAAGGAGCGAAGGACAGCTCTTCAAGACGACAGAACAACGGTCGTGACGATACTGAGGATGGAACAGAAACTATGTTCCAAAACTAGTTTATAGTCAAATAAGAAGAACAATATGAGGTGAGTGATAAAAAATTCTACCTTAATGAACATACGTCTTAGTGTGAATTCCTAAAATAAGTGAATGAGTAATGTTCAAGAATGTTGACCTTGCACACATACTCATCATTATGGGAATTCCATTTAAATAAACATATTTACTAAGGACAAAACTAAACTCTGGAAGGGATGCTCGAATATTTCACTTATACAAATATATAAAATAACGTGTTAATAATGAAACTTACTGACATCCTCTTCATTATATTTCCAGGTTTTCTTTCTTTTCTCAGTTTTGTGATCAGTGTAGTACTTTCCTTTAGATGTACCTTGATAGTTATAATAATTTCCACTGTAAATCAGATAATGTTATTGATTTAAGAAAACACATACTAATATGGACTGAACTTTAAAATGACAATTAATATTGCATTTTTTTCTGATACAACTTATAATAAAATTTAACATTATGAAGTAATCAATTGAATTGGCGTTTACTTGATAAAAATCCATATCTCATTTAATTAAATGAAAATAAAACTAATTAAGAAAATTCATTACAAAAAAGCAATTAACAAAGTTTTTCCTTTACCCAAGAAAAACATAAATAAATATGTCATAATGTTATACATAGGCCCACTTTCCAATAAAATATCTAAATACTTAAAAAAAAGTTGAACATTAATGTGGCATTTAAGACTAATAAAACTTTACAAAATATAATAAAAAACAATAAAACCAAAGTAAAAAAGGAAAAATTATCAGGTGTACGTAAATTGAAGTATAGCACATGTGACAATGTCTACATAGGACAAACTGGCAGACCTTTTATTTCTCGTATAAAGGAACATATGAGAGCATATAACAGAAATTAAGATAATTCAAAATATGCTAACCACCTACTCCAATATGATCATTGTTTTGATCCAAATTTTAAAATTTTACATGTTTGTAACAAAGGAAAGAAGTTGGACCTTTTAGAAGTTGTAGAGATAAATAAATTGAAAAGTGGTAATAAGTTTAATAGTGAGTGGAGAACATATTTTTAACGACTCACCTCATATAATTTCAAATTTCTTTGATACCGGCGGTTTCAGACAATATATATTGTCCCTCTTCAGTCATAAGGCTTCCACTCATGGCTTCCCATGTGGAAGCCATGACTGAGAAGGGACAAGATATTGTCTGAAACCGCCAGTATCAAAGAAATTTGAAATTATATGAGGTGAGTCATTAAAAATATGTTCTCCACTCACTATTAATGATATAACCTCATAATGTTTACTTCCCAATATTAATTCAAATATGGTAATAAGCTGTTAAATTCCCAACTAGATTTGAATGAATCGCCTCTTTTAAATTTATAAGAGAGATTGTAAAAAAAAAAAATTGTTCCATAGTTACTGTTGTTATGTACTATAATAACAAAATTCATTAATTTGTTATCATGTCTGAAGAAGGTACAAAGTACCAAAACAGCTGTAACCAATTTATATTTTAATAAATATGAAAATCACATAAAACTGCAAGTTTTATTTTTATTTAATTATATTCATTAACATTATGAGGCTATCAAATTAATAAAATTAAAAATAGTTGTTATTCATCTAACTTCATACAGTCTGTGTTCTTCACAGCACAGGACCACAGTTTCAGGAGCAATTTTCAGCCATCTTTATGACTTTATGAATTTACATCTTCACCATCATCTTCTAAACTGCCATCTAGTTTTGACTTGATGAACTTTGAAATCAAATCTTGCTTGCCAGGAATTTCAAAAATCAAATCTTGCTTGCCAGGAATTTCAAAATTCATGGATCTAAATTTGTTCTTCTGAATGTATAGCTTTTCCCAAACTGTTAATTCCAAGGGCTTTGTCAAATGTTTCAAAAGTTTAGTTTCTTTTTCAATTTTATGATTCTCTAGCAAACTATGAGCTGATTTCTCAATTTCACAATTTTTAATAGTTCCAGTGTTCTTTTGTGTGAGTGTCCAAATTCCTTTTGGTTTTTCCTATACATACTTTATCGCAGTCTTTGCAACTAATTTGATAAATTTCAGATTTTTTACTATCTGTGGTATTAACTTTCGTTATTAGAAGATTATCCAGGCTAAATTTATTTATCGGTGCTAATATAATATTGAATTTTTAATTTTTTTTTTGTATGATTCAGGATGATAAGTAACTTTTTGAATTTTTTTTCTTTCTTGGAATTAGATTGTAGGGTGATGTATTCATTTAATCTTTTTTATTGTTTGAATTTCATTAAATTATTTATTATTATCTCTTTTCCAAAGCCATTTAAACCAACAATGATCTCTCTCAAAGTTCATCAAATCAACACTAGATGGCAGTTTAAAAGAGCATCATCATAGTACATTCACGAATTTATGCCATTTGTTGACCTGTTTCGGCGTCAAGAGAAACACCATCCAGAAGTCTGGTCTTCTTCTTCCTGCAGGTTGATATCTTAACATTTGTTTGGGCATCCTGTGATCTTCCATTCGATGAACATGTCGCCAGTTTAAAAGACGATGGTGAAATCATAAATTCAACAGTCATAAAGATGACGAAGATAAGAACAACTGTTCCGGATACTGCGGTCCTGTGCTGTGAAGAACACGGAGTGTATGAGGTGAGATGAATAAGGATTCATTTTAATTTCATTAATATTGCATTACTAATTAAGTTATGTAGATAGGAAATAACACTATGAGGTTCTTTAATATTGTTTATTTTTTATTATTTCACTCACCTCATACTTCATAAATCATAGCAGACCCTGGGTTTCTTCACGTAATTTGTGACATTGTCAATGCTGCGTCACGTGACGCAGCATTGACAATGTCACAAATTACGTGAAGAAACCCAGGGTCTGCTATGATTTATGAAGTATGAGGTGAGTGAAATAATAAAAAATAAACAATATTGCATTACTAAATTCAGTTTTAAGATTTACTGAAGATGAGGCTAACAATTATTGAAACATATGTCTAACCGAAACAATGATATGAGGTAAGAATTATACAGACAACACTTTTTATTAAATGTTGCTGTTTAGGTCTATGTATTAATGCTACTGACGAGCTCTCCCAAGATCAATCTGCATGCAGTTTTAACTGTTTATAACAGACATATTCTGAAAATTAAGAAAAATGCAAGGTCATGTTTTCTTAATTTTCTCTGATTTGAGATGGAATTGCCCATAGGTAGAGCTGGCAGCTGGAGTAAACAATCCATATAATTACTGTTTTCTGAAATAAGGTATACAAAATATTAGCTAGAAAACTTCATCTAAATAATAGCAAGTTTAACATTGTAATCAAATGGTAGAGAGAAAAATGTATGCCTGAATCGGGAATCACACCCTGAACCTTCAGCTTTACGTGCTGATGCTCTTAACCATTGAGCTAATTCAGGCTTCCTTCCCATCCAAGCATAAATCCTTCCTTTACCTTAGTCTACTGGTCCCACTTTCAAATGCAATGAATCATCATTCACAAATACACAATGAATGGCTTCTACATTAACCCGTCAGCGCCGACATCCATACGTGGTATAGACCCTCTCTTCTTCACTTATTGCCGACATCTATACGTGGTATAGACCTATGTAGGCATGTTTTCTTTTTGTTCTGGATCGTACGTTTTTGAAGCTACAAATATGTAATTTATTTGTGTTTAACGTAGAAATTATGAGCTTTCAGGACATATGAATAAAAATAATATTTGTTTAAAATTTAATTTCATATTATTTGTTTAAAAAATCAGATGAGATTGAAGTAATCGTAATTTTCTCTAAATGCGCGCGACCTTTTCATTTGTTTTTTTTACTGCTGTATATTCTTATATTTGCATACGAACAATATAGTGTTGAAGCCTAAGATCTTAGCTTTCTTTCTAAGTGTATGAATCAGCTGTGATCACATTTTGTGCATATGGCATTGAGTTTGAAGTAGTTTCTTACTTCAACACTCATGGCACACAGACCTAGCTTTGTGCTGCTTTCTGCAGGGCTTCTAATAAACTTATACACAATCTAATTTTTCAGGTCGATAAAATGATATACAAGCTATCGATTGATATATAAATCGACCTGTTTAGGGGAATACCTGATTTATTTTGCCTCTTTCAAATAGATGTTACTTACAAGGAATCAGTCTGAGGCGGGGTGTCGTGCGTTATATACGTAATTATGGCCAGTCATAACCTAAAAGACACTTCATCAGAAAAATTACCCCTAAAAGTGATAAATTGAAACCTCAAAGGAGGTGTGTTGTTTGTACTAAACATGGGAGAAGAAAGACATCTGTTTATTGCTGCCAGGAATGTGATGTAGGTCTGTGTATTGAAGAGTGTTTCGAGCTGTATCACACCAAGCTCAACTACTAAGGTGATGTGATTTTTTATTTCTAAAATTAATAGTACTAAAATAAGAGAAAATTATTTTTATGGTCTGTGTAGTTGTAAATAACTGCTGTAGAATTTTTATACGAATCCAAGCAATAATTCAGATTCTAAGTATAAACATTGCTATCGCTTTGACACAAGATTGAGCTTGAGTTCACTCTTCTAAATATTCATTCTGATTTTGGTTGTCAGCTGCTTTTGTATATACAAGTTACAGATGAATCAGCACTATGCCACACAATATATTTAGTGTCTCACAGAAAGAAACAGGGGTGTCCAATGTGAGCAAATCAAATTATTTAGTAAAAATGTGTATCATGAGAAACTCAGATTTCAAATTTTTTTAATAGTTTATAAAGGCTACTGAACTCCATACGGCATGTATTAGATTTCTCATTTATTTCTGAGCTAACAAGTAAAAATTTCGTTCAAATCCATCGATATTTAAAAAAGTTATGATCGTTTATACAAATCAGTGTTCTAGGAATACTAAAATGTTAAAATGGCCTCCGTCCATGCAGTAGGAAAGCAAGTAAAAGGGTGCGTCACTGACGGGTTAAGAAGACACGAAGGGACTCCACATAGCTATCAATGGTTAAGAGCATCAGCATGGAAAGCTGAAGGTTCAGGGTTCGATTCCCGGTTCAGGCATAAATTTTTCTCTTTACCATTTGATTACAATAATTTAGTTGTGTACTTTAATATACTTATTTCAATCATAGTAACAGCTTTAGCTTCTTAATATTAATTCAATAAGTTTAACATTGTTACACCATTTTAAATTGGTTGGGATAAGGATATTTTGTTTACATATCATGCAGCAAGTTTTATGGATGATTAACACATTTTTTTAAAAATAATATTATCAATGCAAAGTTACCTGTCAGATTTGTATTTCTTTGAATTTTTATTTTGATAATTTCCCGAATTCCCTTTTCTCTTACCCATAATTTGTAGAGCTTTCAATTCAAATCCTGCAAAAATACAGAAACACTTGCTTTGTGATAAAAATGTCTGCACAATGTGGGGCATGTTTACTTAAGTGCATTAAAAAGTATCCTCTCTTTAGACTAATATCACAGGGCAATCATCTCACCAATCCTCCTTGCAGCTGGCAAGAAGTTAGGGACGTTCATAGGTTTAAAGAAAATTATTTTACAGTACTATTTGAAGAAGTAAATTGCTTTGTCCCACGTTGTGGTGACATTTTGAAGAAGTAATTCTCTTCATGCCTGATGTTGTAACATTTTGAAGAAGGATTTGTGTCCCAAAAAGAATTACTCGTTCAGGTTGGGTTTGATTTTCGGTAGAGCCAGATTCTCTTCTTAGGGTCGGAAGTTGGTACAATGGATAGGAAAACACTTTAAAATCACTGAAAACTGTTTCTTGTAGAAATAATTGTAAATTTATTCACTTCTTAATTTCCCAGTAGATCAGGTAAATGTAGGTGGTATTATTCTTCACCGTCAATTAAAATTAAATTCTTTTTTTAAAATGCCCCAGGTTTCGACATTCCTGGTTTTTCTCCTGGCATGGCATACTTGTAACCCATTTCTGAGGTTGGGCCAACTGGAAGGCGGGGTTATGTTGCCCCGATGATATGATGGGTGATATAGATAATAATGGTGCACCAGGAGAGTCCCTAATCCTAAGCTTAATCTAAGATGAATATGAATGATGATGATTGCGATGGCCATATGATTTCGGGGACCGTTTGGGCCTTAGAGTTTTCCTGACATTTGTCTTACAGGTGAGGAAAAACCCTGATAAAAACCTCACCCAGAAAAACTGCCCCGACCGGGGATCAAACCCAGGCCTGCTGGGTGACAAGGCAGCACGCTACCCAGAGACCACAGCGGTGGACTTATTTTCTTTTCTTGAATCAATTATTCTTCTTGTATTAAATATCACATTTTATCAGGAGAGCTCTATTGCTTCTATCTTTGTTGAAAGTTGTATGCAGAATGACTAGTGTAATTCTTTTATAATTTTAAAGAACATTATTACATCACATGATGTTACATTTAAATTCTATTGGTTAATAGTTCTTTAAATATAAGGTTTAAATTGATTTGTTAAATAAGAAAGTTAATTGTTTTAACATCCAATCAGAGTTCAGTTTACTTTCATTTAAGAATATGAAATAAGCAGGTGTTCTTATTACAGTTATAACAAGGATTTATAATTTTGACAACAATGACTTAAAACAATTTTTTTAAAAGCATTATTTACAAAAAAAAGACTGTTATGTAATACAATTTCTTTAATTGTTACTGATACATTTTTATTCAACAATAACCAACAATGATTATTTAGTTTTGTTTTCTTTATTAAAGTTATATATAAATATTAAAAGAATTTTAAAATACAAAATTAACTTAAACTTTCATATTTATTATAATAATAAAATTCTGCTTTATATTTTATCCCATCTTCAAATTTTGCACATGTTGAGAAAATTAAATGAGTGACTTTTAACCCATTTCTTATGTATAGGACACTTGGATCATCATCTTAAGGCACGACAACTTCAAAATTGAAAGTTTTGGCCTTCTCAACAATCCTCCTCCATTCCAATCTGTCTCTTGCCATATTCAAACTAGTCACTTGCATTTTCTTTAGATCGTTCATTGTGTCATCCTCCCACTGATCTTCGGTCTTCCAACAGCTCTTCCTCCTATAGGTTTCCATTTGTAGAGTTTTTTGACCAGTCTCTGATCATCCATTCTTATCAAATGTCCAAGCCAACCTATTCTGAGAGATCTTATATGGTTTACTATACACTTGGACCACTCTTAAGAATAATGCTATAATTTTTATAAATCTTGCTATATCCCGCTTTTTATAATTTTATTTATTTCTTATGTCCACCGCTGTGGTCTCGAGGTAGTGTGCTGCCTTGTCATGCAGCAGGCCCGGGTTCTATCCCCGGAAAATCAAACCCAACTTGAACCAGTAATTCTTTTTGGGACACAAATCCTTCTTCAAAATGTTACTACAACATCGGGCATGAAAAGAATTATATTTAAATTAATATTGGGAAGTAAACATTATGAGGTTATATCATTAATAGTGAGTGGAGAACATATTTTTAACAACTCACCTCATATATTTTCAAACTTCTTTGATACCGGCAGTTTCAGACAATATCTTGTCCCTCTTCAGTCATGGCTTCCACACATGTTCTCCACTCACTATTAATGAAAAGAATTACTGCTTCAAAATGTCACCACAACGTGAGACACAGCAATTTACTTCTTCACTTTTACAATTTTTACATATTTATTTATTAATGAGAAATATGGTAACAATACAACATTTTTAGACAATATTATGATATTCACTAGCTATTTTCCCTCCTCTTCTAATTTTTCTACCATCAACAACTCAATAAATTATATTATTTTTCTTGGGTTAGTACTATTTTTGTTAGGTTAGTGTTAGCGTACACTTCAGTATATAATATGCATGTAATTTATTTTGTTAGGTTTGGAGGGAGATGTTAATCTACTTCCATTTCTAATAAATGTTAGGGAATTTATTTTGAAAGTTGGTCATATCGCATGTGCTACCATCTAACGACACCTCTTATAAATTTATGCACCGTGCACTGTTATTCTGTCGGACATAGAAAATATATCAGGAATGGTAAATTACTGTTTTTCCCTGATTTTACATATGTTCTGTCGTTTGATAGAATTGTCATGAAGTGTTTGCGCATGCACACTACGATTCTGTAGAACTCAGAAAAAAAATTTAGAGATAAATACCACAATTTGCCTATGTTGATAAATATTTAATTGCAAAAATGATTTAAGAATTGTTGCAAATATTTAAAATACTACGGAATGTTAGTAAAAATAGAAAAAGTATGGAGTGAAAGCATTATAAGAACATTGTATGGAAAAGCATAGAGTAATTTATTCAAATATTGGGCCCATAATTTTTATAATTCATGGATTCTATCTTGAATATTTATCTGTGTGTGTAAATGTGATATTAATCTCTCAGAAAAAGTCCACTATTTGTCGATCAGTCTTCTAAGTTCTACAGAATCACAGTGTACATGCACGAGTTGCTCTAATGCTTAATGTTATCTTCCGTTAGATGGCTCTCAAATTGCAGTTACCAACTTTCAGAATAAATTCCCAAATGTTTATAAAAATTGACATAAACCAACTTCCGGCTCAACTGCACTTCTACTTAAGCTTGATTTTTCAGTTTATTATCGTGAACTATAGCTCTTCTTCTGTATTTACTAACATTATTTAATATTTTAAACTTTTTCAAACAATTTTTATAACATTATTAGACAATTTTTAAGTATTTATTTAAATATGCAAATCACAATATTATGACACTGTTAGACAATATTGTGATGCTAAATGCTATTTTCTCCACAGAGTATATTACTTAGTCTATGATTTTTTCTATCGCTGTTTTGGGTTATCGCTGGTTGGATTGGCATTAGGGAGTGATAAGTAAGTGTACACCCATTTTTAATAAACATCAGGTAATTTTAATATTATTAATGTATTTTTTAAACATAGATTTTGGGATTTATTGCAAAGATTGGTCATTTAAATTTCATAGCGACGGGTAGTAGTCGAGGATGATAATCGCTGGTCCATGCGCACTGTTGTTCTATAGGACTGTGAAAATATTTCATGCAAGTTTAAGTGCAGTTTTTGCCAACTTCCTATTTCCTAACCTAACAAAATAAGTTACATGCTTATTACTTAATAAACTATAAACTAATCTTATGTACCCATTGGAACTTAACAAAATGAAGTTAATTTCTTGAAATATGGTTTGGAAATAATTGCGAATGTTGGTAACACCAATTTGAGAGTCATCTAGCGGAAGTTACATTAAACATTTGTAGGACTCTATTCACAATGTTTGCATAATTATACAAATATTTAAAAGTCATAAGAAATGTTTATACAATCATTCCATGATGTTTGAAATAGTATGAAACGTTATTAGAAATGGTAAAAGTGTTGTATCAAGTTTCTATTAAACACAGTGAGAAATTTTTCAAAGTCCCAGGCAGACACCATGTGCATGCGCCAACAAACGCAAAGCTGTTTACAATATGGAATCATGTGATGCTGCCAACATATACACGATATTTAACGAACCTAAAACCTACCCTAATGCAATTTAAGTACTCTAACCTGTGAAAGACCAACTTAAAAGCTAACCTAAAGCAATTTAAGTGCTCTAACCTGTGAAAGAATGCAACACCAAAAAAATAAGTAGCAAGTCCTGAAATACATACTCTATAATGGCTGCCACATCTTTGTTACGTACGTAGTTAAATATCTTTGAAAAATATAGTGAACTAACCATTAGAAAGAATGTGAAATTCATTGTAAATGGTAGTAAATCATTTGAAAATAACCTGTTGACACTGCGCTTAAAGGAAACTTCCGCCAAAAGTGTGTAGTGCAACAAAAGCATAAGAATGTATGGAAAATCATGACTGACAAATACTAGACCTCTGCAAATGGCTGAGGTTCACAAACCGTCCACCACAATTTTCCATCTGACGTTCTTATGCCATTAATGCACTAAACAGTTTTCAACGATTTATAATAATGTTTGGTACTATTTTAAACATTTTGGAACCATTTTATAAACGTTCGATAAGATTTTTAAATATTTACAAATTACGCGAATATTGTGCATCGAGTTTTACAGACGCGGAAATGCTTCATGTAACATCCGCTAGGTGGCTCTCAAATCGGAGTTACCAACATTTGAAAATAATTACAAACCATACTTCAAGAAATTAATTTCATTTTGTTAGATACCGATGGGACAAGTTAGTGTACGTAAAATTAGTTAATTAAATAATATGCATGTAAATCGTTTTGTTAGGTTAGGAAATGGGAAGTTGGTTTACGCCCATTTTTTTTTTTAGGCTTTGGAAATTTATTCCGAAAGTTCGTAACGCCGACTTCAGAGCCATCTGCCGGAACCTACATTAACCATTACAGTAACTCTAATTTTGTAGAACTTTAGAATTCATGTGCGACGGTTTCTCCACCTATTCCGGCCAATCTCTGGATTTTTTCTACAAAATTTTAATGAACACTTTTAAAATTCATATTAATGCACTGTTGAGGTTATGTAATGTCAATAGATGTCCTATCGGAATGACTAACCTATGTAATAAAAAATACCGAAAATGTTTTTCTAAGAACGTAATACAAAGGAAAATTCATGATGAGGCACAAACGGAGGTTTTTCATAAACCTATAATGTTCTAGAAAGCATATTAGTTACTTCACTTAAGAACATGTTGTATTGTATCTATATTACCTTGTCAATTTTATACTGTCAAGTGCGTATACCAAAATGTCTTATTTCGTATAGCCTATAACTCACTTTTTATTTTGGTTATAAATGTAAACATCATAAACAAAAACAAGAAAACTGAAGAAACAAATAGCTAATTTCACACAAAAATTTTACACTACAACGCAATATATAAAATCGAAAAAGGTGAATCCCAGCATAGAGAACAAAAACTCACACAGACGTTTTTCGTTCTCTATGACACAGAAAGTGTAACCAGGTTATCGACAATAATTTTCCCTGTTAACACAAAATAATTTTTCTTCTATTCCCTTACTTACTCACTGGCACTATCGAACCCGTAGGTTCATGGCCGCGCAGACATAAGCTCTCCATACATCCCTATCCTGAGCTAATGCTTTCCAATCATTCCCTGTATAATCTACTTCCCTCAAATCATAGTTAGTTATTCTCCCACCTCAACTTGGTCTACCAACTGGGTGTTTTCCCTCTGGCTTTCCTATGAGAAGCTTCCATGCAAGTCTTTCATTTATTTAACTTTCACAGGGAAAGAACACTATGAGGTTTAATTTAATAATTAAATTAATGTTTTTATTACCTCACCTCATATCCTTTTTCTTCTATACTGCAGTTTCGGAGCTTATCTCCATCGTCAGTAGCCTCTGGTCGACCTTCTTAAGAAGGAAACCGCCAAGAAACGACATAACACCGGTCGACCAGAGGCTACTGACGATGGAGATAAGCTCCGAAACTGCAGTATAGAAGAAAAAGGATATGAGGTGAGGTAATAAAAACATTAATTTAATTATTAAGTCTTTCATTGTTTATTTTTTATTATTTCACTCACCTCATACTTCATAATTCATAGCAGACCCTGGGTTTCTTCACATAATTTGTGACATTGTCAATGCTGCGTCACGTTCACAACTGACGTCCAACGGCCTTCTATCCTGCAGACTGACCTCCGCGCCATCTGGTGGCCGACCGAAGAATTTCCAAATCAGTCCTCTTTCTTTATAACCGGGTATTTCAAAATTCATAGTTGTATTTTCATTCTTGCATATGTAAATTTTTTCCCAAATTGTGAGTTCCTTCGGTTTTTCCAATTGTTTAAGTAATTTTGTTTTGGTTTCTATTCTATGTTTTTCTGACCAGGCATGTGCAGCTATTGCAGATTTTTCGGTTTCTCCATTTTTAACATTTCTTTCATTACCCATACGTGCAACACGTCCTGCCCATCGCAGTCTACGAGACTTAACTGTTCTTATTATGTAGTCTTCTCCATTCACCTGTCTGTTCATCTCTTTTTGGTCCAAAAATTTTCCTAAGTACTTTATTCTCAAATACTCGTAATCTCCTTTAATCCCTTAAAGTAAGAGTCCATGTTTCGCACCCATATAATATAACTGGTAGAATAATAGTTTTATATATTTTCAGTTTAAGATTTTTTGAAAGGAGTTGGGACATCAAGAGTCTCTGCAATGCATAATAGCACACATTTCCAGAATTGAGCCTATGTTTAATTTCCTTGTGCATCTCATTCCTATTTGTGATTATTGTTCCTAGGTATTTGAATTCAGCCACTTCCTCAAAATTTCACTCATTTGTCCATTTCCATTATGTAATGAATTTCTACTCCATATTTTATAACGCTATTAGAAATCGACGAAAATTGGAGTGATGCCAGGCCTAGTTTTTTTTTTGCCAACGTTTGGAATGCTGCAGTCGCTATATCCTAAGGCAAATTTGTCTCAGTGAGAGTGCAGCCAACAGACTTCTGAATTAAATATTTTTTTATTATTTGAATTAAGCTGACTTCCTTTTAATTTCAGTGGAAAAAATAATTATGATATAAACGTTTGTTCAAAGTATTCCATGTAATACTATTTTTGAATACAGTGACTAATGCATATGCAATATTGGTAGGACTGTAGCACAAGAGCACTCTGTGGGCCTATAGAATCTCCTGTTAAAGTGTACTCTTTACCTCATATGAATTCTTGTAAGTTGCATAATTTATGAATAAAAAATCTTCCACTCTAAAATTCAATTTATTTAAACAAAAAATAATGTATAACGTGTAAAATTGAGATAGAATTTTTTATTGGTCTAAGATTGTGACCCAAATCTGGTATAAATTTATTTTCATCTATTGTCAATGGGATCATTTATGAAAACAATAATTATGAAATAAGGAATTCTGAACTACACTGACTTCCTTTTGCATTATTTTGCACAACCTGGATGTCGAGTCAGCTCCATCCTGTGGTTTTATCATCAGCTTTTCCAGACTGGTTTTATTTATATTGCACAACCTGGATGTCGATGTCAGCTCCATCCTGTGGTTGGATGGAGCTGACATCGACATCCTGGTTATGCAACATAAATAAAACCAGCCTGGAAAAGCTGACGATAAAACAGATTTGTTTTGAAACATGTTCAAGAACAAATCAACATTAATATTGAGGTAAGATGTTCAGACTAAATATAATATAATTAAAATAACCTCAAAATGTAACTTCCTAAAATTGTGCTTGGAGGGAAGAAGAAGAAATATTAATGTTTTTTACTTGTTTTGTGAAAAAAAAAAGTAGAGGACACATTTTGTAATTATAGGACTCATATAAAAAAAAACTTTTTTATACATTCATCACAGACTATATTTGTGCTTACAAAAATAATATAAAACTTAATTTAATCACAAAAAAATTGAAAAGAGTCAATAATTATCTTAGAATGTAATTTAAATTATACAAAATTAAATGCTATTGTATTCTGAAAGCAGTTTCATTATTTTACAATATATACTATATGATATTATATGAAAATATAATATGCAATAGAGTATTAAAAAAAACAGGTGTGGTTATATTCTCTTTATGTAACAATCATTAAATGAATCACATTCTCTACACCTCATCACATTTTGTAAAAGTATGAGGTGAGGTGTATAAAATCTGATTCATTTAATGATTGTTAAATAAAATCTCACATTATTACATCCTAAAAATATTAAATAATAAAAATGGTGAAATTGAAAAATCGGCAATTGCAGCTCATAGTTTGCTAGAAAATCATAAAATCGGAAAAGACACAAGAATAATTTAATCTCTAAGTTCATAAAATCTACACCAGATGGCAGTTCAGAAGATGATGTTAATGACGAAATTTCAACAGTTGGAATTTGACTGAAGATGGAGGAAGTAATACTATACTTTTGAAACTGGTATTGTGAAGACATGCAACTTTGTGAGGTGAGATGTTAAAACATTTTCTCCAACTCATTTATTAAGAAAAATATGCGCTCAGACTGGAGTTTGAACTCATGACCTTCGGCTTTCTATGCCAATGCTCTACCAACTGAGCTACCTGAGCACTCCAATCTAAACATAAACATATTTAACAAAACATATTGTATTTTAAAAAATATAAAACATATTTACATATTTAACAAATTAATACGGACATAAGAATAAGCTAAAATATTACCATAATAAATAGACGAGAAATTAAATATAATATACAGGCTGAAAAAAAAAAGTGTTTTTGGAAATGAAGAATTATAAATTACCTTGGCTTGTGGTTAGATAAGAGGAGAGGGAACTAAGAATAATCTACAACGTGGGAGCAACGACCACACTGGAAGCTGCAATCACGGAAGACCACAACGGCAGACACGGCGGAGTAGAAATATCGGAATGGCAACCCAATCTCTGGGGATGAAATAAGAGACCCAGCTTGGGGAAACAAGAGTGAAGTCCTCAACGGCAGAAGGTGGAAGAGGCAACCCTCCTTGTGGGGATAAAACACAAGGAAGCAAGCCCAAAGGCGTTAAGGAGGCAGCCCCTCCAAGGACTAACCCTGCAGAACATTAGTAGCGTACTCAGGGGACACTTCAAAATACTTACAAGCTCCAAAGATATAGCCGGACTGTCCAACCGATGACATTCCTCAGACCAATAGCAGAATATCAAAGAACAGACAAAAAATATAACACAGAAATAAGATAACAACTAAAAATAGAGGAATTAAACTCAACAATAGAGAAATACAGAACAAACTGGAAAGAACACTTGGCAAGGATGACAGAATAGAATACCAAAAGCAGCATACAACTATTCACCACAAGGAAGAACAAGCTTGGGAAGACCAAGGAAAAGATGGAAAGAGCAGCAATTTGGAGCCGGAACAGGCTAGTAAATAAGCCTAAACCGTGAAGAAGATAATTTACATAAACAAAAACATAATAAAGATGGGGTGAAGAGATATTATTGGAGGACATAAGTGATTTTGCACATAAGTAGAAATTTCCTCATAACTCAGTTTTAGCATAAGCATATTTAATTATTTACATATTTTAATGTGAACAACAAAACATGTGTGAAAATTACAGAGATGTAACTGTTCTACAAACAATTTCCAAAATACGAGTATATGCCAATATTTTAAAGAATAGACTTAATGAATTCGTGAAGCTGATTTTAGTTGAGGAACAAAATGGTTTTAGAAAAGGCTGCAGTTGTACGGATACTGCATTTACATTACAACAGATAATAAAGAAAATAAATTATTAATCCTCTTTATAGACTGCGAAAAAGCCTATGACAATCTTAAGAGAGACATATTACATAAAATGATGAAGGACTACAACATACCAAAACAATTGTTAAATGCAATAAAAAGTTACAACGTACATAAGAGAAAAAATTTGCATCTAGATCGCAACTCACCTCGGTAGCTCAGTTGGTAGAGCACTTGGCCCGGAAAGCCAAGGGTCCCGGGTTCGAGTCTCGGTCTAGGTGAAAATTTTTCTCTTCAAATATAATTTATCCTTCAATGAGAAGTGTTAAATTAATAATAAAATCGTCAATAGAAGCCCTACTGTCTTTATAAAGTAGTGTTAAATTCCCAATAAAAGTCTTCTTAACAAGAAGCCGCCATTTGCAAAGATAGAAGTTATGGTTTCAAGCATTTGGCGCGAGGGAATTACAACGTATACAAGAGAAAAATTTGCATCTAGATCACAACTCGCCTCGGTAGCTCAGTTGGTAGAGCACTTGGCCCGGAAAGCCAAGGGTTCCGGGTTCGAGTCTCGGTCTAGGTGAAAATTTTTCTCATCAAATATAGCAATAAAAAGTGTTTATAAAAATAGAAATATTTAGCGATTATAGCATCTCCGAACGTATTAACATAGATAAAGGTGGTACGCTAAGGCTGTGGGATCTCCCCTATATTATTTAACATATATATCAATAAAATTACACAGGAATTTCAAGGACAAATATTGAGTGGCTTGAACTTAACAGGGAAAACAAATTAAATACTCTTCTCTACGCGGATGACCAACTACTGCTAGCACAATCAGAAGATGGATTACAAATCATGGCACATACATTACTTTGATAAATTGAAAAATGAAAGTATAAAATATGGGCTTGTAATCAATCTAAATAAAACAAAATATTTAAGATGTATGAGAAATAAAACAAATTTGACTGAACTAACTATAAATAGTGACTGTATTGATCAAATTAACTCCTTTAAGTACCTAGGCACAATACTAAACGATAATAATACTGTTGAAGAAGAAATCAAAACAAGAATATCGCAAGGGAATAAAGCATATTTTGCTAATTTCGATATATTCAAAAGCAAATTGATATAAAAAATGTTAAATTCAAATTATATACAGCAATAATAAGACCAATCATATGTTACGGAGCTGAAACCTGGGTACTAAAAGAAGCAGATAAATTAAGACTATTAACGTTTGAGAGGAAAATATTTAGAAAAGTGCTAGGTCCAGTAAAGGAAAATGGAAATTGGAGGTTGAGAAGGAATGACGAATTATACCTCAAGAATAATAAAGAAAATATAGTTAGTTTCATCAAATCCAAAAGATTACAATGGTTTGGACATACACTAAGAATGCCAAAGGGAAGATTGCCGAATGATATTTTGAATTGGAAACCACAGGGAACAAGACCAAGGATCGATGGGAAGATGACGTAATTGAAGATTTGAGAGAGATGGGGATTTTTGATTTGAAATCTACTGCACAAGATAGGAAGAAGTGGCGTAAACTGGTTGAGAAGGCCAAGACATTCCACTGGAAGCCGTAGAGCCTGACGAAGAAGAAAAAGAAGAAGGCACATACATTAAATAATATTGCAAAATTATATAATACGAAAATTTTATGTCAAACGACAAAATCGATGGACATATTAAGTTATGTAGATAGGAAATAACACTATGAGGTTCTTTAATATTGTTTATTTTTTATTATTTCACTCACCTCATACTTCATGAAGTATGAGGTGAGTGAAATAATAAAAAATAAACAATATCGATGGACATGTTGGGAAAACCATTTTAAGTGTAAAGATTGTATTAGAGATCGTAACAAAGTTCACTATGGAAACAGAAATTAATAGAGAAATGCCATTTTTAGATCTTAACTTTAGAAAGAATAAAGAAAATAAGATAGAATTATTAGAATGATTTTTGTATTTTTTAAAAATACTATTCTTTGAATTACTTTAGACTGTTATATGCACTAAAATCCACAAAAATGTTAAGGATGGACATATGTGGTTCACGCCTAAGTAGTAATTACTCTTAATTCAGTCAGTTTTTTAGAGACAATGTAACAAAACTGTGCATATATAAAGATATAAGTCCAAGAAATGTATCTTCCCATGTTTAAGATAAAATATTTATATTTTAATTTATTTTTTATTAAATCAATTAACTATGTAGTGCAGGCCACAATAATAATACAATTTAGATAAAATTGCAGAACAAATTTGTACATGAAATTTTGGGAATATATTCTCAATATAATAAACTAAATTACAAACATATTTTTTAAAATAAAATATTTTTTTTATTTATATAATAAATTTGGGAATTTTTAACATAAGTTCAATTCATAAGAATTAAATGAATCATGATTTCTTCTTACCTCATACTTCTTTGTTTTTCCAAACACAGCACTGCAGTATCAGTGACCATTGTCACCATCCTCAGCTGTTTTCACGACTGTCAATTTTTTCTTTTGCCGGTAATTATCCAAACTGCCATCTGGAGTTCTTTTGAAGGAATTATTTTTCTGGTGTTGTTTTGAAGGAATTATTTTCTAAACTGCCATCTGGGGTTCTTTTGAAGGAATCATTTTCTAAACTGCTATCTGTTGTATTTTTGAAGAACTTGATTACAAACTGCCATCTGTTGTATTTTTGAAGAACTTGATTACAAAGTTCTTCAAAAATACAACAGATGGCAGTTTAGAAAATGATTCCTTCAAAAGAACACCAGATGGCAGTTTAGAAAATAATTCCTTCAAAAGAACACCAGATGGCAGTTTGGATAATTACCGGCAAAAGAAAAAAATTGACAGCCGTGAAAACAGATGAGGATGGTGACAATGGTCGCTGATACTGCAGTGCTGTGTTTTAAAAAAAACACAAGTATGAGGTAAGAAGAAATCATGATTCATTTAATTCTTTTTTTTTTTTTAACAAATAAGGCAGTGAAACTGAAAATTAAGACAATAATTAAGAGATTAGTTGAAAAATGAGGAAATATTTGGTGGGAAAGGAGAAATGTAAGAAAGAGATGAAGTGTTATCAAAGTTGATTCCCAATTTGGTATATGAAGGATGAAAGTAAAATAATGTTTCCTTGTGACAGCATGTGAATCATGTGCTTTTGGCTTTACACGTGAGTGATTTACCAATGAACTCAGATATGGTACTATTACCAAATGGGAAGAATTGAGCGACATGATTCTCATACCCTCCATGGAGTGAGATTTCCATACACCGAGACAAATGAATGCATACAAATATTTCTAATTAAATTAATATTGGGAAGTAAACATTATGAGGTTATATCATTAATAGTGAGTGGAGAACATATTTTTAACGACTCACCTCATATAATTTCAAATTTCTTTGATACCGGCGGTTTCAGACAATATCTTGTCCCTCTTCAGTCATGGCTTCCACTGATGAAATTCTCTGGTTGTTGATTTTTCTAAGGACATCACCTCTTGTGCTGCCATCTTTGGTTGGGATTATAAACTTTGTAATTAAATTTTTATCCACTGGAATATCGAAGGTGATGTCCTTAGAAAAATCAACAACCAGAGAATTTCATCAGTGGAAGCCATGACTGAAGAGGGACAAGATATTGTCTGAAACTGCCGGTAACAAATAAATTTAAAATTATATGAGATGAGTCATTAAAAATATGTTCTCCACTCACTATTAACAAATATTTCTGTTTAATACTGCTGAAAATACTATATTTAAACACAGACGGTACCTATGCACTGTTAAAATGATTTTACTAATTCTAAATTGGCTCTTTACACATTAACTTAGAAAATAACAAAACTTCAGATTTGAAAAATTTAGACCACTGTTAATGGTTTACATTGAGTATTTTATGTTAGATCTCAGTATGTTATCTAATCCAATGAAAATGACAAACAATTCTAGGGAAGGAAATATGCAACATTTAATTTAGTTTAAAATGTTTGAATCATAAAATTTAATGGGAGGGAAATTATATGATAACTTTTAAAATAATAATAATAATAATAATAATGGGATCCCAGTGGAAAGGAGAGGAAGACTGAAGAAAACTTGGATAGAAGGGGTACAAGCAGCTATGAATATCAGAGGATTGGAGGAAGATCAATGGATGGAGAGAAGAATGGCATTTGGTTTCTGGAAGACGGCGGCAGCTGCCATGATACCGGATGATGATGATGAAGAATAAAATAATAATAGTAGCAATAATCTTTTTTTTTCCCCTTCAATGCCACCTATTTGTCATTCGACATTTCAGGTACTTATTCTCTCCTGGCACTGGCATATTGTAACCCACTTCTGAGGTTGGGGCACCTGGAAGGTGGGGTTATGCTGCCCCAATTATATTATGGGTGATGACGATGGGTAATGATGTGCCAGGAGAGGCCTTAAACCTAAACTTAATCTAATGAGGTGAATATGATAATGATGGCCAGATGATGTTCGGGCACTGTTTGGGCCTTAAAGTATCCTGACATTTGTCTTACAGGTGAGGTAAAACCCCAAAAAAGACATCACCCAGGAAACTTGTCCCAAGTGGGGATCAAACCCGGCCTGCTGCATGACAAAGCAGCACACTACCTTGAGACCACAACGGTGGAATAATAATAATAATAATAATGATTCCTATTTTATGAGAGGTGGCTCCATGGTGCAAGCGGTTAGACGCTCGCCTCTCACTGCTGAGGTCCCAAGATCGAGTCTATGTCACTCCATGTAGGTTTCATGGTGGACGAAACGGAGCTTGGGCAGGTTTTTCTCAGGGTTCCTCCCATTTTCCCCTACCACAATTTCATTCAACCATTCCTCCATACTCATCCATTTCATTTCATTCATCTGCCCTTGTGATGGTGCATCAGGCGCAGACCTCTACATATAGGGGCTCATCTCATCCTTCGACCCAACCCTGAGTTGGACACGAGTTGAGGATATTTATTTTACGAGAATAAAACAATCAAATATATACAAACATATACAATTTTAGAAGTGCGATTGCATTATATATCCTTTGCATTCAACTATGTATATCACGTAAATTAAAATTGCCTATTAGTATTTTAAATGATGAATCAATAAGAAATTTATATCAACAACGACTAGATCTATATATAAAACAAAATGCTATAAGTAGAAATATTAATACAGAATGGGAAGAATTAAAAGATAGTATAATACAGGCTGCTTCAGAATCATTTAGAACTAGAAATAAAAGATTAAAAATTTGGAACGCTGAAATAGCAAAACTGGTTAACGAAAAAAAAGATGCACACTTAAGATACTTGAATATGAGAACAGATGAAAACCTGATTGAATACAAAAAAAGAAATGCTCGAAGAGAAATTAGAAAAATTAAAAGGAGTTAATGGGGAAAATATATTAGTGACCTGGAACATGATTTACACGGACGACAAGATAAAGCCTACAAGATTCTAAAACACATTAATAATCAGGAAAAAGATCAACTCAAATTGAACATAATTTCTGAGGATAAATGGATATCTTATTTCAAACGTCTATGGACAGAACAATCAGATGATGAGGAAATAAATTTATCATTAATTGACGAAAATATAGATCCAATTTCTTTCGAAGAATTAATAACTGTCATCAATCATTGTAAAAACAAAAAAAACTCCTGGCATTGATAATATTAATACAGAACTAATAAAATATGGCTCTATTCAACTAAAACAACGTATCTTAGATTTATTGAATATATGCTGGAAGACTGGTCATATCCCAGAAGAATGGAAGACGGCCAAAATATATCCTATTTATAAAAAAGATTGTTATGATTGTGAAAATTACAGAGGCATAAATATCTTGGGTACCTGTTATAAAATGTATGCAACTATATTGAAATATCGTTTAAATGTAATTATGGAAAGTATTATTCTAGAAGCCCAGAATGGATTCAGGAAAGGCAGATCCTGTTCAGATTACATTTTCACTATCAATCAAATAATTGAGAAACATAGAGAATATAATCTACCGACTTTTATGGCATTCATAGATCTTGAAAAGGCATTTGACAAAGTTAACAGAAATAAATTGTGGAATATAATGAAAGAGAAAGGAGTACCTCAGCACCTAATAACTGCAATAAAAAGTCTATACGTAGAAAATAAAATAACAATAGAAACTGGAGGCAAAAATAAAAACAAAATAACAACAACAATAAATAGAGGTGTAAGACAGGGATGTCCACTTTCATCCTCTCTTTTTAATATTTATATTGATGATATCATATATAATTGGCAGATAAATTTGGACTCACATTTCAAAATAAGAAATAAGATGTTAGATACCTTACTTTTTGCAGATGACCAAGTTCTAATATCTATATTTGAAGAGAAAAATTCTCGCCTAGACCGGGACTCGAACCTGGGACCCTTGGCTTTCCGGCTTTCCGGGAATTACAACGTACATAAGAGAAAAATTTGCGTCTAGATCGTAACTCGCCTCGGTAGCTCAGTTGGTAGAGCACTTGGCCCGGAAAGCCAAGGGTCCCGGGTTCGAGTCCCGGTCTAGGCGAGAATTTTTCTCTTCAAATATAATTTATCCTTCAATGAGAAGTGTTAAATTAATAATAAAATCGTCAATAGAAGCCCTACTAGCTATAAAGTAGTGTTAAATTCCCAATAAATGTCTTCTTAACTAAGAAGCCGCCATTTGCAAAGATAGAAGCTATGGTTTCAAGCATTTGGCACGAGGGAATTACAACGTACATAAGAGAAAAATTTGCGTCTAGATCGTAACTCGCCTCGGTAGCTCAGTTGGTAGAGCACTTGGCCCGGAAAGCCAAGGGTCCCGGGTTCGAGTCCCGGTCTAGGCGAGAATTTTTCTCTTCAAATATAATTTATCCTTCAATGAGAAGTGTTAAATTAATAATAAAATCGTTCTAATATCTAGTTCACAAGATGGTCTACAGAAATTGCTCTTTCAGTTAAATAACATTATACAGAAATATAATTTCAAAATATCAATAAGTACAATGAAAATCCTAGCTTTTAAGGGATCAGATACCGTAAGAGCTAAAATAATTCTGGAGAGAAAACCCATTGAACAAGTGAACCATTTTAAATACCTGGGTTATGAAATATCCTATTTTAAAAATGAAGATTTATTTAACAAACTTAATAAATTTAATTATATACGTGGAACAATCAAAAGGATATTTAAAAGCACAAGAAAAGAAACAAAACTAAAATTTTACAAAGTAGTGGCAGTCCCCTTACTATTGTATGGTAGTGAATTTTGGGTTTTAACTAAAAGAGAAGAGAAGATCATAGAAGCAGCTGAAATGAGATTTCTGAGAAGTGTGGCTGGTTGCAAACTTCTAGATAAGAGAAGAAGTGAAGATATTAGAAATGAGCTAAATATCTTTAAACTCTTAGATAGAATAAAAGAATGGAAAGAACGTGTTCAAAGAATGGAAGATGATCGCATTCCCAAAATTATACTTAAATACAAACCAAAAGGACGCAGGAATGTTGGTAGACCGAAGAAGAGATGGATCCAACTTTTGAATGAGAATCTATGAGACCGGAACAAGCCACATGGGCTTAATCCGTGATCGTTGATGATGATGATGATATTTTAAATGATCAGAATATATGGTGAAATTAAATGTTTCTTACCTCTCCTCATATAAATTTTCTAACTTAGAAATATTTAATTTCACCAAACCTCATAGTGATTAATTCCTATAAAAGTTAAATAAAAAAAAGATCAGAATATAATTTATTAATTTTCTTCTGAGAGTGCACTTATTTTTTACACATTTATCTATAGGGTGATTCAGAAATATGGCTATACGTCTGATCGCATTTTGTGAAGAAAATAATATTATTAAAGGAAATACGATGTTATCATTGGAAAGGGAATCCTTCAAATTACAACAATAGAACAAAACAAATCACTTACAACAACGCTAAGCAAGGCACTTTATTGCTTCAAACTGTTCACCGTTTGCATCCAAGCATAATTGGCAATGCTTTGAGAAGTCATTCATTGCGTTATGATACATGTTTAGAGGAATAGCTATAATTTCTTCCTCAATCACTAATTTCAGCATGTTGACGTCTTGAGGTTTCGTTGTTTGCTGATTCCCTTACATCAAATTCACAAAATTGCATCTGCCTGTCAGGGTCGTCTTCATTAAGTTCGTCGACACGAATCGGTTTGGAGGGGTGGTACTTCTCACATTTCAAAACATGGCACACACTCGATTGACTGATATGAAGCTCACGTGCAGCTTGGCAGGTTGATTTTTGTGTGCTAGCGTCGAACGCCTCCACAATTCTCTTCGTTGTTTCTGCATCCGTGCTAATGGGAGGCCTTCCAGGAGGTTTGATTTTCTGCATCCTTCCCATTTCCAGTAGTCATTTTCTCCACTTCCCCACAGTTGACGGCTGCAATGCTACGTTAAACTCATGTCTTGCAGCCTCACGATCATTAGCATACATTATTGCCCATGCAGCAATTGTAATCTGCTGTTGTATATTCAATGCCATTTTAACTAATGACGTAAGTTCTACACTGTTTTGTTTTATTCCATTGTTGTAATTTGAATAATTGCCTTTTCAATGGTAATTTCATATTTCCTGTAATGGTAATATTTTCATCACACAACGCGATCAAACGTATAGCCATATTTATGATTCACCCCGTATTTGGACTAAATTTTTAATAAATGAATTTGTAGTTTTCCTGTTTTTTTAATACTCTATACACAGAAAACAACTTTATATTAAAAAAATCAAGGATTTAACAAAAATTAAATAATAGAGAGATAAAATTTTCACGACTCATCTCACCAAAATTTTTGTATATAAAAATTGCACCATCATTAGATTATAACTGTTCCATGACACAACATAAATTAATTGCTGAGCAGGACTTTTATTTTAAACAACATATCGTCCTCTGGATATTGCATCCTTTTATGTTTCACAAGGCACTTCAGTTTTTTTAAGCATTCAAAATCCCTCTTGAATCTTTCATAATCAAAAGTAAGTGAAGGTCTTCCTTTCCTTTCACTACTGTCCAGTCCTGTCTTCAATTTTAGTTTTTTCATTACTTCTAGAATCTGATGAGTAGTTAAGTAAGAATGTAAAATTATAGGAATTAACTGTGGAGCTAAAGGAGGCAATGGATCACCCCTATTGCATGGCACATACTCTTTGGTTGCAGTTTTCTTTAGTAATTCTTTCATTTGCAAAGTTGATGCAATATCTTCTGAACTATTCCCGTTGATGTCTCGATCTTTCAGTAAGAGTGAACCTGAAACATGAATAGATGGAAAATTTATTGTGACTCCTTCTCTCAGCAAAAAAAAAAAAAATTATAAAACATATGTACTTCGATATTCCGGCGGATAAAAATTTAATTACAAAGTTTATAATCCCAACCAATGATGGCAGCACAAGAGGTGATGTCCTTAGAGAAATCAACAACCAAAGAATTTCATCAGTGGAAGCCATGACTGAAGAGGGACAAGATATTGTCTGAAACCGCCGGTATCAAAGAAATTTGAAATTATATGAGGTGAGTCATTAAAAATATGTTCTCCACTCACTATTAATGATATAACCTCATAATGTTTACTTCCCAATATTAATTTAAACAGCTGTCAAAAATGAAAGTGGGCATGCTCTTGAACAGTGAATATATTCTAAGTTCCAGTTCGGATCATGGTGCTGATCACTAGAGTCTGGATGTTAGACACTTAAAAAATTCAAAATAGGCAGGCAAAAAGACACTAAAATTCATTAATATAGGCATTAAAAATTCAAAATAGGCTCTTACAAAAATGGGATACAACATACATTTTTGCAGCCTTACGTTAAAACAAAATAGCCAGTACTTGTTATTTCGCCTAATGGGAGTACATTCAGAGGGAAACCATCCACCTGCTAGGTTATTGTCTTATTGCCACTCTTATCCTAAAATATTCTAAGCGAGAATTTATAAAAATAATACTTGAAAATTTCTATTCAATATGTGTCATGAAGTCTGTCCATTTTAATTGATTTCATTGAAGTAGTAAGTTAATTTCGAGAAAAAATGGCAAATAAGCATTTATAGGCATTGTAAGCTGAAATTGGCATTTATAGGCAAAATTAATTTCATGGAAAACAATTCTAAGGTCGTAGGTATGAACTTATATGAAGTCACTTTTACAATATTTATAACAGATAACAATAGGCATTTTATAATCAATTGAGTTGGTGTTTACTTGATGAAAATCCATATTTATTAATTAAATAAAAATAAAACTATGTTTTATTTGATTTTCATATTTATTATATAATTCAGTGACAGCTGTTTCGGTACACTGTACCTTCTTCAGACATGTTAACAAATTATGAATGATCTAAGCAACAATACAACAATATTTTTTTTTTAATTTTTAAATTTAACAAAGGGGATTCATTCAAATCAAGTTGAGAATTTAACAGTTTTTTACTACTTTTAAATTTATTAATTTCTACAGCCTCCAAAAGATCTAACTTCTTATCCTTATCACAAATATGTAAAATTTCAAAATTTGGATCGAAACAATGATTAAATTGGAATAGGTGGTTAGCATATTTTGAATTTTCTAAATTTCTGTTATATGCTCTCATGTGTTCCTTTATCCGAGAGATAGAAGGTCTACCAGTTTGTCCTACATAGACATTGTCACATGTGCCACACTTCAATTTATATACACCTGATAATATTTCTTTTTTTGTTTTGGTTTTATTGTTTTTTATTATATTTTGTAGAGTTTTATTAGTTCATCAATTTCTTCTTTTTCGCTCTTTTGAATGTAGATCTTTTCCCAAACAGTAAGTTCTTGTGGTTTTTCTATTTGTTTTAATAATTTAGCTTCTTTCTCGATAAGATGTTTTTCAGACCATGCATGGGCAGCCACTGCAGATTTTTCTACTTCCCCTTTCTTGACACTCCTGAGATGTTCTTTCACTCTAGTTTTCAAATTTCTCTAGTTTTTCCTATGTAGAATTTCTCACATTCTTCACATTTAATTTGATAAATTCCTGATTTGTTTTCTTCTTTAATTTTCTCATTCTTATTAGGTCTAATCAGTCTACTGATGCTGTAGTCATTTTCGGATGCTAACCTTATGTTGAAATCTTTAAAAATTTTTTGAAACTTGTGGTGTTTTAATGGATGATATGTGAATTTTCTAAATTTTACATTTTCTTCTTTTACTTTTAGAAGAGTGCTTTGATTAATAAATTTTTGTCTTTGAAATTCCTGGTGAGAATGACCTGGTTTCAAGGTTTTTCAGTCAGCCAATGGAAGGAGCAAAGGACAGCTCTTCAAGACGACAGAACAATGTCGTGACGATACTGAGGATAGAACAGAAACTATGTTCCAAAACTAATTTATAGTCAAATAAGAAGAACAATATGAGGTGAGTGATAAAAAATTCTACCGTAATGAATATACCTCATAGTGAGAATTCCTAAAATAAGTAAACCTCATAGTAAGTTATGTAGATAGGAAATAACACTATGAGGTTCTTTAATATTGTTTATTTTTTATCATTTCACTCACCTCATACTTCATAATTTATAGCAGACCCAGGGTTTCTTCACGTAATTCGTGACATTGTCAATGCTGCGTCATGTTCACAACTGACGTCCAATGGCCTTCTATCCTGCAGACTGACCTCCGCGCCATCTGGTGGCCGACCGAAGAATTTCCAAATCAGGCCTCTTTCTTTATAACCGGGTATTTCAAAATTCATAGTTGTATTTTCATTCTTGCATATGTAAATTTTTTCCCAAATTGTGAGTTCCTTCGGAACTTGGGAAAAAATTTACATATGCAAGAATGAAAATACAACTATGAATTTTGAAATACCCGGTTATAAAGAAAGAGGCCTGATTTGGAAATTCTTCGGTCGGCCACCAGATGGCGCGGAGGTCAGTCTGCAGGATAGAAGGCCATTGGACGTCAGTTGTGAACATGACGCAGCATTGACAATGTCACGAATTACGTGAAGAAACCCTGGGTCTGCTATAAATTATGAAGTATGAGGTGAGTGAAATGATAAAAAATAAACAAAACCTCATAGTGTTATTTCCTACATACATAACTTAACATATTGGAAATTCAATTATTTCCAATGATTTTAAGTGCATAGTATCCAGAGCTTTGACTCACTGACTGCCAAAATAAATAATATTTTATTAATTAATTAAATAAAAATGAAACGTAGTTTTATTTGATTTTCATATTTATTATATAATTCAATGACAGCTGTTTCGGTACACTGTACCTTCTTCAGACATGTTAACAAATTATGAATTGTGTTCCAACTGATCTAAGCAACAATACAACAATATTTATTTAAATTTTTAAATTTAACAAAGGGGATTCATTCAAATCAAGTTGAGAATTTAACAGTTTTTTACTACTTTTAAATTTATTAATTTCTACAGCCTCCAAAAGATCTAACTTCTTACCCTTATCACAAATATGTAAAATTTCAAAATTTGGATCAAAACAATGATTAAATTCGAATAGGTGGTTAGCATATTTTGAATTTTCTAAATTTCTGTTATATGCTCTCATGTGTTCCTTTATCCGAGAGATAAAAGGTCTACCAGTTTGTCCTATATAGACATTGTCACATGTGCCACACTTCAATTTATATACACCTCATAATTTCTTTTTTTGTTTTGGTTTTATTGTTTTTTATTATATTTTGTACAGTTTTATTAGTTTTAAATGTCACATTAATGTTCAACTTTTTAAAGTATTTAGGTATTTTATTTGAAAGTTTTATTATGCTATGTAAATAATTTATCTTACTTAACAATGTAATGTGTTTAGTATTTGGAAATTAAAATCTTTAAAATGTGGAAAACAAACTTTCAAAAAGTAACATACACACCTCCATGTTGCAGTAACAATTCACAACAATCCAGTTGATTGTTTTTCACTGCATCAATTAAAGGAGTTGTTCCATCCTGACTTTTGGCACGCAAGTTGACTCTCATCTTTCCTATCGATAGAAAAATATCATTTATGATCATAGACTTGAATACAAAAATCTTCAACATGCAGAAAAAAAATCAATGCTAAAATGCCTTCTCAACACATGTGCAGGAAACGATGGTTTTCCAATACTGTGGTGCTGTGTTTAAAGAAACATAGATATATGAGATAAGAAGAATTCACGATTCATTTGATTCTTAAGATGATATATTTGCTTATTGTAGCAACATTGGTGCCCAAGTAAGCAGCTGTTTTCAGAGGCTGGGGCTATGATTACCCAAAAAAGAAACCACTTGCTAAGCACAAGATTGTCAAAAGTGTTATTTTTAATTAATAAACATTTTCAACATTCTTTTGTGTTTTTAATTTTTTTTTTCCAAAATATAAAAAAAAATTGATATATCGTTCATAAACATTGATGTTTTCGACACCAATATGTTGTTGTTTTCTATTGGCGAGATTTGATGCTTAACTCATTTTCTCTCTAGTTTCCCAGTACAAGCAAACAAGGTCCTTAGAGTGTTATGCAGTTGGATTTAAAGCTGGGCAGACTAGAAGGTAGTGTTTGTCCATGATCAGGTTCGGATCTTTGCATATGACACATCTGTCGAATTGGGAAATGTGTATTCTGTGGAGATAGTGAGCCAGGTAGTCGTGTCCTGACATCAGTCTGAATTTTGCTACTGCTTCCTTACGGCCTTTAAAAATATCTATGTCTTGGATTACCGCTTCATTCATCAATTCTGTTACTTTTGCAGTAGATAATCCTCCTGCATTCCACTGGAAGATGTTGAGTGTAGTTCTTTCTTTTGCTCTAATAAGAGCAGTTTTTGTTTTGTACTGGTGCTTCTTGCACCTATAATTGTTGTTCATTTTGCAGCAAAATCTGATCCCAGGAGACACCGCGTGGAGACGAATAACCTTGTCCTCCTTCGACACCAATATTTTACTTTTGAAAACATTGATGTTCTAACATCGACACTTTTTTATGAGCGATGTTGCATCCCTATATATTATGCAACAACAAAATTAACTTCACCAGTCAGCAGCTGCACAACGTAAAAACATTAATTCAACTGAACTTATTCCTAGTCAGTGAATTTAAGAACAATCACAATTAAAGGATTTCAGATTTGTAATGATAATAATTTTCTTCTTTTTCTTCTTTCCAAGTATTAGGCCAAGGCCTGTTACGATCCTATAGGAAATTTTCCCTCCAGCATTTCATAGGACGGCCCACAGATCTTCGTCCTCTTGGTATATAATTACAAACAGCTTTGCGGATCCGATTTGAACTCATTCTTTCTAGATGGTGTTTCCAATTTAGTTGGTACTGTTTAATATATTCCAAAATTGGTGTAGTCTTCAATTCTTTTAAGATATCGGTGTTCCTTTTCCGATCCCATCTGGTGTAACCCGCTGTTCTGCGCATGAATCTCATTTCACAAGCCGTTATTCTGCTTTCATGTTGTCTTTTTAGTGTCCATGCTTCACTACCATAGGTCAACACTGGTCTAGCCAAAGTGTTATATAAACGTAATCTGGTGTTTTTTTTTGTACAAGGGATGGTTTCATAACTTGATTAATAATTCCCAAACTTTTATTATAACTAGTAATTTTTTCAGGGATATCCTTTTCATCCCAGATAGAGAGATAATATCGAAGATATTTAAATTGATTAGATCTCTCTAAAATTTTATTCTGGAGACAGATTTTACTTTGTATGGGGTCTTTCCCATGAAATGCCATAATTTTAGTTTTGTTAATTGATATTTCCATATTAAATTTGGCAGCTATTTTTTGTAAATTATATATTGATTGTTCCAAATCATTTTCGGAAAGTGCCAGAAGAGCTAAATCGTCTGCAAAAAGAATAGCATCGAGTTTGAGGTTCCTATTGATGGGTATATATCCCATTGTGTTTTCCTCCATTTGTTTATTATTCTATTCATATATATATATATAATGAAAAGCACCGGTGAAAGTCCACATCCCTGTCTTACTCCAGTGTTGATCTTTTTCCAAGAAGATAATTTACCATCGTGTTTAACAGAGATTTCATTATGTTTATAGATGTTGAAGATATTAGTAATATATTGTTGTGGAACGTTATCACCAGCTAAAATTTGTAATAATATATTTCTGTATACTTTGTCAAAAGCCTTTATGAAGTCAACAAAGGCGATATGAGTTTCTATATTGAATTCCTTGTACTTTTCTAATAACAGCTTTAGAGTGAAGAATCCATCTGTACAAGATCTATCCTTTCTGAATCCATTCTGCTCTTCTCCAATTATATTTTCATAAATTTTTTTTTCAATTTATTCTTAACTATATTAGCATAAATTTTATATCCAGAGTTCAACAAGCTAACTCCACGTTAGTTATCTTGGATTTGGCGACTTCTTTTTTTTGAAGATTGGTATTACAATGGATTTATTCCAGCTTTGTGGTGGTTCTTGTCCTTCCCATATCATATTAAGGAGAATAAGAAATCTGTCTAACCCTCCATGGTATCTTTACCTTGTCGTGGTGGAGTGGCTTGTGTGCTTAAATGATCCTGAGAGCTATGCCGGCGGTAGCATTGCTGCCGATAGGGTTACCCATGCCGGACTGGTCGAAGGTGATAAGCCAGACGAAATAAGTACCTTGGTCGAAAGAGTGACGATCTTTCACCGTAAAAATACATCCGTCAAGAAATGCGGACATGGGTTCTACTGGGGTAAAATTTTCCGGAGGTCAAATAGTCCCCCATTCGGTTCTCCGGGCGGGGACTACTTCAGGGAACCCATGCCAAAGGCTCAAACATAGGGACATGTTCCTAGGAACATGGAATGTTAGGACTTTATACAATAGCGGGGCACTAGAGATATTAACGCGGGAATTGGATAAATCGCCCTTGGATATAGTCGCTTTACAGGAAGTTAGGTGGCCAGGAGAAGGTAGTCAGGAATCAGGAAGCTTTTCATTATACTATGGGGGTGCAGAAAGACCTGCATTTGGAACGGGTTTTTTAGTCAGAAGGAGGATCCTATCCGCTATCCGAGATATTAAGTTTGTTAGTGATAGGATATCATACATAATTCTAAAGGGTAAACGACATGATTTTATAATTGTAAATGTACATGCCCCCACAGAAGATAAAGATGACAAGATCAAGGATGAGTTCTATGAAGAATTAGAATGCTTATTTGATAGCCTTTCACGATATCATATGAAAATTGTCTTAGGAGATTTTAATGCAAAAGTGGGGCGGGAAGATATATTCAAACCAACAATAGGCAAATTCAGTCTTCATGAAGATAGTAACGACAACGGGGTTAGATTAGTCACATTTGCCACATCAAAGAATCTCATTGTTAAGAGCACAACATTTCAGCATAAAGATATTCATAAATACACCTGGACGTCCCCAGATGGAGAAACTCGGAACCAGATAGATCATGTATTAGTGGATAAACGCTGGCACAGTAGCATCATTGATGTTAGATCAGTTAGAGGGACAGACTGCAATTCAGATCATCATCTGGTCAGGTGAAATCAGACAACGGCTATCGCTTATGAGAGGAACAAACGCTAAAGATGATTCTGTAAAATATGAATTAAAAAACTTGAAAAATGATGAAATGCAGCAAGAATACCAAATCAAAATTGCTAATAGATTTGAAGTACTGGAATCTTCAGATGACAATGTGGCAAACGACGAAGAAACTGATATAAATAAAGAATGGGAGGCTATAAGAGATACTATTAAATTGTCAGCATCAGAAAGCATTGGTTGTTTAAAAAAGAGGCAAAACAAAGAAATGGTTTGATGAGGAATGTGCCGACATTGTAAAGAAAAGAAAGCTAGCAAAAATTAAATGGTTACACGAGCCAAATGAGGTAAATTTAGAGCAATTGGGTAGTGTTAGACGGGAAACCACCAAGTTACTAAAGAGTAAAAAGAGGGAATATTTGAGAGAGAAGATTAATGATCTTGAAATGAATGCAAAAAATAGGAACATTAGAGAATTATATCAGGGAATTAGTATAGAGAAGAAAGGGTTTCGGGCTAGAACAAACATAATTCGGAATGAAAATGGGGAAATGATTGCAGATTCCAAGAGTATATTAAATAGATGGAAAAGTTATTTTAATCAGCTATTAAATGTACATACAGAACAGGACATTGAGGAGGATAAGTTACAGACAGCAGAAATGCTAGTCGCAGAGCCAAGTGCATTAGAGGTTGAAATGGCAATTGAAAAATTGAAGATGTATAAAGCATCAGGTTCAGATGAGATCCCAGCAGAACTGATAAAATCAGGGGGAGAAAAATTGATGGACAAGATACGCTGGTTGCTTAGTATGATTTGGAAAAAAGAAGCTCTTCCAGACGAATGGAAGGAATCAATTATCGTACCAATTTATAAGAAAGGAGATAAAACTGATTGCAACAACTATAGGGGCATCTCATTACTTTCAACTTCGTACAAAATTCTAACAAATATATCAGTAAGCAGACTTACTCCCTATATTGATGACATTCTAGGAGATCATCAATGTGCATTTAGAAGAAACAGGTCTACAACAGATCAGATTTTTAGTATAAGACAGATTTTAGAAAAGAAATGGGAATATAATGGTACTGTACATCAACTATATGTAGACTTCAAAAAAGCATATGATTCAATTAAGAGGGAGAAGTTATATAGTATCCTGCTGGAGTTCGGAATTCCTAAAAAGTTAGTTAGACTTATTCGAATGTGTCTAAATGGCTCAACGAGTAGGGTGCGTGTAGGCAAACAGTTTTCAGACACTTTTGAAATCCAGAATGGGTTTAAGCAAGGAGATGCACTATCTCCTCTACTATTTAATTTTGTACTAGAGCATGCCATTAATCTTTAGAGAATGAGGAAGGCTTACAACTCAATGGTATTAATAAGCTGTTAGTTTATGCTGATGATGTAGTACTACTGGCCGATAGCGAGGAGATACTAAAGGCCAACACGCACACACTATTGAGTAACACTAAGAAATTAGGACTAGAAGTAAATATCAGTAAAACTAAATATATGGTCACACGTAGAAATACATTATATAATGGAAATGGACAGCTAATGACAAATGAGGGAAATTTTGAGGAATTGGCTGAATTCAAATACCTAGGAACAATAATCACAAATAGGAATGAGATGCACAAAGAAATTAAACATAGGCTTAATTCTGGAAATGCATGCTATTATGCATTGCAGAGACTTTTGATGTCCCAACTCCTTTCAAAAAACGTTAAGCTGAAAATATATAAAACCATTGTTCTACCAGTTATATTATATGGGTGCGAAACATGGACTCTTACTTTAAGGGAGGAAAGGAGATTACGAGTATTTGAGAATAAAGTTCTTAGGAAAATTTTTGGACCAAAGAGAGATGAACAGACAGGTGAATGGAGAAGACTACATAACAATGAACTACATGGTCTTTATAGGAAGCCAGATATAATAAGAACAGTTAAGTCCCGTAGACTGCGATGGGCAGGACATGTTGCACGTATGGGAATGAAAGACGTGCATGGAAACTTCTTGTAGGAAAGCCAGAAGGAAAACGCCCAGTTGGTAGACCAAGAATGAGGTGGGAGAACAACATTAACTATGATTTGAGGGAAGTAGATTATACAGGGAATGATTGGAAAACATTAGCTCAGGATAGGGATGTATGGAGAGCTTATGTCCGTGCGGCCATGAACCTACGGGTTCGATAGTGCCAGTGAGTAAGTAAGTAAGTAAGTAAGAAATCTGTCTAAAAAATTTTTAGTTGAAAATTTAAATAATTCCTGATTAATGTGGTCTTCTCCGGGAGCTTTGTTACTTTTTAATGATTTAACAACATCTAATTATTATTATTAATAATAATAATAATAATAATAATAATAGTAAAAATAGTAATAATGATGATGACAACAATAATAATAATAACAATAATAATAATAATAATAAAAATATCTTATATTTGGGTAAACATAGTGAATTCTTACCTGGGGGAGGAACATAATTAAGTAATGCTCTAATGCAGTCTACATTGCCATGACACACTGCTTCATGGAGAGCAGTCC
This sequence comes from Diploptera punctata, assembly GCA_030220185.1. NCBI lineage: Eukaryota > Metazoa > Arthropoda > Insecta > Blattodea > Blaberidae > Diploptera > Diploptera punctata. Next base: position 1,546,148 of record JASPKZ010003887.1, on the reverse strand, counting down.
AACCAAAATTGTCAACTATATTCACATCCAATTCTGGAAGCCTTAATAAAGTTTTCAGTTCATTAAGTTTGTTTTTCTTACAAACTTCATGAAGAATTGTTTCACCTGCAAATTGGAAAACACATTATGTTACAAATTGGGCTGTGACAGGGAGTCAAATTTTTTTGAACCTACTGTTAACTTCTATCAATGGTTTATCTACAGGGTGAATCATAAATATGGCTATACGTTTGATTGCGTTGTGTGATGAAAATATTACCATTACAGGAAATATGAAATTACCGTTGAAAAGGCAATTATTCAAATTACAACAATGGTATAAAACAAAACAGTGTAGAACTTACGTCATTAGTCAAAATGGCATTGAAAATGCAACAGCAAATTACAATTGCTGCATGGGCAATAACGTATGCTAATGATCCTGAGGCCGCAAGACGGGCAAGACATGAGTTTAACATAGCATTGCAGACGTCGACTGTGGGGAAGTGGAGAAAAACGACTGCTGGAAACGGGAAGGATGCAGAAAATCAAACCTCATGGAAGGCCTTGCATTAACACGGATGCAGAAACAACGAAGAGAATTGTGGAGGCATTCAACGCTAGCCCACAAAAATCAACCCGCCAAGCTGCACGTGAGCAGTGATTTGTTTTGTTCTATTATTGTAATTTGAAGGATTCCCTTTCCAATGATAACATATTTTCTTTAATAATAGTATTTTCGTCACAAAATGCGATCAAACATATAGCCATATTTCTGAATCACTCTGTAGTGCTGTTCTACAGTAATAAAATTCCTACAGTGTATACTTTCATATGTGAAGATTATTATACTTATGATGACCTAAGCTATTGTTATGTTTTTAACTTTCATAGGGAAAAACACTACGAGGTTTCAAAACAATTCTGTTTTATCGTCAGCTTGTCCAGACTGGAAACATGTTCAAGAACAAATCAACATTAATATTGAGGTAAGATGATCAGACTAAAAATAATATAATTAAAATAACCTCAAAATATAACTTGCTAAAATTAAATAATAAAAACATTAATTTAATTCTATTGTTACACGTCGCATAGCAACATTTGAATTGTGTGGGCTGTGCAAGAATCGCCAGTTAGAGGGCCCACACAAACCGGCCTAAGTGTGGTGTGTCTTACCAGACGGTTCTACCAGCATCTCTTTTCCCTTTTCAGGAAAGATCTGTGGCCAGAGGCTCTAGGCTTTGAAATATCTTGAAGCTATTTCTAGAAGTTTCGTTGCGCCTATAAAAAAGGGACCGGAGGCGAGACCCGAGTCAAGTCTCGCATTGGATAGTGTTAAGTGAACGAGAAATTGTGGCAAACTTATTCAGCAGTGACTGTGATAAAAATTAATAGAAGATTATTTGTGAGTTGTAATTGTGAACAAAAGTTTACTGATAATTGTGGAAAGAAATAAAGCGTTAAGTGAAATTTTAAACCAATTCAGTATGCTTATTTACGCCAAAAATAACGCAGAACAAAAATCATTGCTATCCTGTCACACTATTTATAGATACAAAAAATTAAATACACATTTCAATTATGAGAACTATGTACAAACCTTTAGCATTTCTTTTGCTGATGATCCTCTTGTATGATTTGATATTTTCCAGATTACTGGTCTGCAAACACAACACAGAAATAATATGTTAATACAAGAATTAAATTAATGTTTTTATTACCTCACCTCATATCCTTTTTCTTCTATACTGCAGTTTCGGAGCTTATCTCCATCATCAGTAGCCTCTGGTCGACCGGTGTTATGTCGTTTCTTGGCAGTTTTCTTCTTACTTCTATCGGGGGACCGATGAACCTCTGGATCAGGCCAAATTTGCGGGAGTTTCGAAATTCATGAGCTTATCTTTCTTGTTTTTTTGGATGTGGATTTTTTCCCAGACAGTGAGTTCTTTTTGTTTACCTGTGTGTTTGATTAGGCTAGCTTCTGTATCGATTAAATGCTTTTCAGACCAAGCATGGGCTGCTACAGCTGTCTTGTCCACTTCACCTTTTTTTACATTTCTAAGATGTAGCAGCCCATGCTTGGTCTGAAAAGAATTTAATCAATACAGAAGCTAGCCTAATCAAACACAGATAAACAAAAAGAACTCACTGTCTGGGAAAAAATCCACATCCAAAAAAACAAGAAAGATAAACTCATGAATTTCAAAACTCCCGCAAATTTTGACCTGATCCAGAGGTTCATCGGTCCGCCGATAGAAGTAAGAAGAAAACCGCCAAGAAACGACATAACACCGGTCGACCAGAGGCTACTGAAGATGGAGATAAGCTCCGAAACTGCAGTATAGAAGAAAAAGGATATGAGGTGAGGTAATAAAAACATTAATTTAATTCTTACACTTCTAATTATTAAATTTAGTTTGAAATTTAACATGGGGACACATCTTGGGTGAACACTATGTGATCATCTAAGCTCTACTGATTAGATTTAAACTAATTTTTTTTCACTTGGCAACAGTTAAACTTAAAGGAACAGAGTCTCCTAGGGTATTCCGAAAATTGGCATGAATTTCATTTGCTTTCATGTATTTCTTTACAAAGTACTTTATCCCTGCTCAAATCTTAGTATTTTCATATTAAAAAGTCATTACACGGGAACAACAATAGAGAGGGATCTGCACCACAGCTCTCCATCCAGAACATTGATACACCATGTATTTACACGAAGGGTGATTATGGTTATGCTAGCAGTGACTACCCTCAACAACAACAAAAACAATAATAATAATAATAATAATAATAATAATAATAATAATAATAATAATGTTTTATTTAATATTTAATTTTAGGAAGTTATATTTTGAGGTTATTTTAATTATATTATTTTTAGTTTGGACATCTTACCTCAATATTAATGTTGATTTGTTCTTGAACATGTTTCAAAACAATTCTGTTTTTTCGTCAGCTTTCCCAGAGTCTGACGAAAAACAGAATTGTTTTGAAACATGTTCAAGAACAAATCAACATTAATATTGAGGTAAGATGTCCAGACTAAAAATAATATATTGTTTTATTTATTCAGGCAGAGTTAAGGCCATAAGGCCTTCTCTTCACTCAACCAACACAAATACAAATAAATATTTGACAAATATAGATATACACTATACTAACTATAAAAAGTTAAAAATACATTAAATGTTGCAATGTAAATTTCATGCAGAAACAACATTTTAAATTTTTTATTATTGATTTCGTACATCTCAATGATGGATAAATCATATTTGAAGAGAAAAATTATACACTCAGACCGGGACTTGAACCCGGGACCCTTGGTTCTCTAGACCAAGTGCTCTGCCAACTGAGCTACCTGAGCAAGTACCGATCTAAACGCAAATCTTTCTCTATATACATTGTAATTCCCATCCACCAAATGCTGTGAAGCCATGCTTCTATCTTGCAAATGGCGGCTCCTTTATTAAGAAGACATATTTGGGAATTATACATTACAGCCGGTACGGCTTTTTCCAAGTTTTTATTATTGATTTCGTACATCTCAATGATGGATAAATCATATTTGAAGAGAAAAATTATACGCTCAGACCGGGACTTGAACCCGGGACCCTTGGTTCTCTAGACCAAGTGCTCTGCCAACTGAGCTACCTGAGCAAGTACCGATCTAAACGCAAATCTTTCTCTATATACATTGTAATTCCCATCCACCAAATGCTGTGAAGCCATGCTTCTATCTTGCAAATGGCGGCTCCTTTATTAAGAAGACATATTTGGGAATTATACATTACAGCCAGTACGGCTTTTTCTAAGTTTTTATTATTGATTTCGTACATCTCAATGATGGATAAATCATATTTGAAGAGAAAAATTATACGCTCAGACCGGGACTTGAACCCGGGACCCTTGGTTCTCTAGACCAAGTGCTCTGCCAACTGAGCTAATAAAAACTTGGAAAAAGCCGTACTGGCTGTAATGTATAATTCCCAAATATGTCTTCTTAATAAAGGAGCCGCCATTTGCAAGATAGAAGCATGGCTTCACAGCATTTGGTGGATGGGAATTACAATGTATATAGAGAAAGATTTGCGTTTAGATCGGTACTTGCTCAGGTAGCTCAGTTGGCAGAGCACTTGGTCTAGAGAACCAAGGGTCCCGGGTTCAAGTCCCGGCCTGAGCGTATAATTTTTCTCTTCAAATATGATTTATCCATCATTGAGCTGTACGAAATCAATAATAAAAACTTGGAAAAAGCCGTACTGGCTGTAATGTATAATTCCCAAATATGTCTTCTTAATAAAGGAGCCGCCATTTGCAAGATAGAAGCATGGCTTCACAGCATTTGGTGGATGGGAATTACAATGTATATAGAGAAAGATTTGCGTTTAGATCGGTACTTGCTCAGGTAGCTCAGTTGGCAGAGCACTTGGTCTAGAGAACCAAGGGTCCCGGGTTCAAGTCCCGGTCTGAGCGTATAATATTTCTCTTCAAATATGATTTATCCATCATTGAGATGTACGAAATCAATAATAAAAACTTGGAAAAAGCCATACTGGCTGTAATGTATAATTCCCAAATATGTCTTCTTAATAAAGGAGCCGCCATTTGCAAGATAGAAGCATGGCTTCACAGCATTTGGTGGATGGGAATTACAATGTATATAGAGAAAGATTTGCGTTTAGATCGGTACTTGCTCAGGTAGCTCAGTTGGCAGAGCACTTGGTCTAGAGAACCAAGGGTCCCGGGTTCAAGTCCCGGTCTGAGCGTATAATTTTTCTCTTCAAATATGATTTATCCATCATTGAGATGTACGAAATCAATAATAAAAACTTGGAAAAAGCCGTACTGGCTGTAATGTATAATTCCCAAATATGTCTTCTTAATAAAGGAGCCGCCATTTGCAAGATAGAAGCATGGCTTCACAGCATTTGGTGGATGGGAATTACAATGTATATAGAGAAAGATTTGCGTTTAGATCGGTACTTGCTCAGGTAGCTCAGTTGGCAGAGCACTTGGTCTAGAGAACCAAGGGTCCCGGGTTCAAGTCCCGGTCTGAGTGTATAATTTTTCTCTTCAAATATGATTTATCCATCATTGAGATGTACGAAATCAATAATAAAAACTTGGAAAAAGCCGTACTGGCTGTAATGTATAATTCCCAAATATGTCTTCTTAATAAAGGAGCCGCCATTTGCAAGATAGAAGCATGGCTTCACAGCATTTGGTGGATGGGAATTACAATGTATATAGAGAAAGATTTGCGTTTAGATCGGTACTTGCTCAGGTAGCTCAGTTGGCAGAGCACTTGGTCTAGAGAACCAAGGGTCCCGAGTTCAAGTCCCGGTCTGAGCGTATAATTTTTCTCTTCAAAAATAACATTTTAAATGTTTAATAATAATAATAATAATAATAATAATAATAATAGTCTATATATAATAAATTCTACGAGAAACACCAATTAATATATGTAGCTTACACTGGGTAATGATGAAGTCGAGGTTAGAGCAAATATAAATTTAGATTTCTTTTAAAAGATGCCAATAAGGACATATGTTTGTCCTGTTTAATAAACATATGTTTGTCCTGTTTAATATGACTATTATTGTATTTTTTTTGTATTCATATGTAACATATGCTTGATCTGGTGAGTGGAAGAGAAGGTCACATGGCCTTAACTCCACCAGGCTAAATAAATCTATTCTAAATCTAAAAAAAAAAAATGTAAATATCCGGCAGCTCCTTGTTTCTTGTGGTAGGGAATTCCAGTTGCGAGAAGTGAAAATAGTATATGACATGGAGTGATGTGATGTCCTATGTTGCGGTATATTAAGCAAGAGACTATGCTGTGATCATGTGTTTAAGTTATGGTTGGAGGATAGATACTGGAAACGAGATGATTTTAGATTGTCTAAGAAAGAACTGTTTATTTGTTGGTCAGCCCTTGACACAGTAAAACAGAGAATTTGAAAGTCATTAAGTTTAGAGAAATATGTAAATAGAATTTTAAAAGTACCTCTGCAAATAGATCCTCAGTCGAATTCTGATGTTTGCTTGGTGGCCATCTTGATATAAGTTCCAACTGAAATGAAGACAAAATTAAAAAAATTCTAGTTTTCTAATCAATAGTGAATTTAATATTATCTTAAAATCATTAGGAAGTTTCATTATGAGGTTTAATTTAATATTTGAGTTTGTATTTTTTAACATTCTTACCTCATTTGTTTATTTTGTTATAAAATAAACATATGAGGTAAGAATGTTAAAAAATACAAACTCAAATATTCAAAGTTAAATATGGGAAATAACATTATGAGGTTCTTAATTCAGTGAATGAATGAGTCACTTCTTATCTTACCTCATGTTTTATGTGTTTTTAAACACCTGAACTGCAGTATTCAGGAGTTCCTCTTATCTTCAGCCGACAATATAACTCTGGATTTTCATTGCAATCTTCATCTATAATGTTACCATCTGGTGCTGAATTGATGAACTTTGAGATCAAGTCCTTTTCATCAGGAATTCATGGATCAAAATTTGTTCTTCTGAATATAAATCTTCTACCAAACTGTCAATAAAAGTTTAGCCTCTTTTTTAATTTTATGACTCTCCAGCAAACTATGTGCTGCAATAGCTGATTTTTCAATTTCACCATTTTTAATATTTCTAAAGTGTTCCTTAGTGCGAGCATCCAAATTTCTTTTTGTTTTTCCTATGTATACTTTATTGCAGTCTTTACAACTAATTTGATAAATTTCCAGATTTTTTACTGTCTGGGGTGTTCACTTTCTTATTAGTTATTAATAGATTACCAAGGCTAAATTTATTTATGTGCCAATATAATATTGAATTTCTAAAAAAAAATTGTTATGTATTTCTGGATGATAAATAATTTTCTTGAATTGTTTTCCTTTCTTTGAATCAGATTGCAGGGTCATGTATTCTTTGAATATTTTTTGTTGTCTGAATTTCTTCAATTTATTTATATTATTTCCTTTCCAAAACCATTTAAATTAGCTATGTTCAAAATGTGATTGTATTCTTTCTTAAAATCTTCTTCGTTTAATGGAACATTTAATAATCTATATATCAAACTATTGAAAATTGCATGTTTATGCGCAATATGATTGAAACCTGAATATTTTATATAATTGTCTGTATGAGTATCCTTCCTATAAATAATGAATTAGATCCTTTGTTGTTGTTCAATGCTCATTAAGAAGAGGTCCAAAAACGGGATTTGGTCATTCTTTTCTCATTTAATGATAAATTTTAAAGATTCATCTGAAGAACGAGTAATTTTAATGTATCTTTAATATATTTAGAATTTATCACAGGGAAAATATCATCCATATATCTATACCAACATTTAAAAATCCAGGGTAAGCATTGGTGATATGACACAGTAAATAACCCATTGAATTTTAGTTGTATTTTGACTCACCTCATATTTCTTGATTTTTATGCAGACTCAAGTTTCGTCACTGAATTTGTGACATTATCAATTCAACACCATGATCACTACTGCCGTCCTGCGGTTGTCTCTCTGGGTAAATTGACTTCTGCGCTCTCTGTTGGCTGACTGATGAACTTCCAAATCAATCCCCTCTCATTTTCACCGGATATTTCAAAATTCAGTTTTCTTGTTATTCTTGCATATGTAAATTTTCTCCCAAATTGTGAGTTCTTTGATTTTTCCAACTGTTTAAGTAATTTTGCCTTGGTTTCAATGCTGTGCTTTTTTGACCAAGCATGTGCAGCTATTGTCCTGCCAATATAAAATTTATTACAATCTTTACATGTTACTTTGTAGACTCCCTTGTTGTTAAATTTGTTGTGTTCTTCTATGCCATTGTATATTATGTTATGGAAATAAATATCAATAAAACTAAATATATAGTCACTTGTGAAAATACATTATATAATGGAAATGGACAGCTAATGACAAATGAGGGAAATTTTGAGGAAGTAGCTGAATTGAAATACCTAGGAACAATAATCACAAATAGGAATGAGATGCACAAAGAATTTAAACATAGGCTCAATTCTGGAAATGTGTGCTATTATGCATTACAGAGACTCTTGATGTCTCAACTCCTTTCAAAAAATGTTAAACTGAAAATATATAAAACTATTATTCTACTATTTATATTATATGGATGTGAAACATGGACTCTTACTTTAAGGGAGGAAAGGAGATTATGAGTATTTTAGAATAAAGTTCTTACGAAAATTTTTGGACCACAGAGAGATGAACAGACAGGTGAATGGAGAAGACTACTTAGCAATGAACCACATGGTCTTTATAGGAAGCTAGATATAATAAGAACAGTTAAGTCTCATAGACTGCATTGGGCAGGACATGTGGCACATAAGGGGTATGAAAGATGTGCATGGAAGTTTCTTGTAGGAAAACCAGAAGGAAAACGTCCAGTTGGTAGACCAAGAATGAGGTGGGAGAATAACATTAAGTATGATTTGAGGGAAGTAGATTATACAGGGAATAATTGGAAAACATTAGCTCAGGATAGGGATGTATGGAGAGCTTATGTCTGCATGGCCATGAACCTATGGATTCGATAGTGCCAGTAAGTAAGTAAATAGCTATAATTTAATTTAATTTTTATTTAAATTAAGTGATAATAACAATAATAATAATAATAATTAAAAATCACCTTCTTTTATGGATGGATATGAAAACTACATCAAAACCGAAGTGTAGAAGTCCAAGTTGAGGTATTATATTAGATGCAAATTGAATTAGTCATCCAGGGTGAATGAGTAAACAGTGAATTAACAGCATATATAACAGTAAGATTTGCATTTAGATTGGAACTTGCCCAGATGACTCAGTCGGTAGAGCATTGGCCTAGAAAGCCAAAGGTCCTGGGTTCGAGTCCTAGCCTGAGTGTATAATTTTTCTCTTCAAATATAAACAGTGAATGTATACTCACCTGTGTGTGTAGGGAAGGTACAGTTTCTTCTCCAACATGAAGCAGAAGATTTGCAACGTGAAGTCGGAGGTAAATTGGCGTCATATCATTCAGTACTACTACCATATCCTCTGTATCAAGGTCTGAAAACATTAACACAATATTTAAAATATTTATATATTAAATTTGGGAATTTTTAACATTATGAGGTTCAATTAATAATAATTAAATGAATCGTGATTTCTTCTTACCTCATACTTCTATGTTTTTTTAAATACATAAAGAATGGAGAAATTGAAAAATCAGCTATAGCAGCACATAGTTTATTAGAGCATCATAGGATTGAAAAAGAAGCAAAACTTTTAAAACATCTATCTAAACCTTTGGATTTAACAGTTTGGGAAAAAATATATATTCAAAAAAAACCATACTAGAACTATGAACTTTGAGATTCCGGACGAACCGAGCTTGATTACAAAGTTCTTAAAAAATACAACAGACAGCAGTTTAGAAAATGATTCATTCAAAATAACACCAGATGGCAGTTTGAAGAATAATTCCTTCAAAAGAACACCAGATGGCAGTCTAGAGAATTACCGGCAAAAAGGAAAAAAAATTGACAGTCGTGAAAACAGCTGATGATGACGACAATGTGTCGCCGATACTGCAGTGCTGTGTTTAAAAAAACATAGAAGTATGAGGTAAGAAGAAATCACGATTAATTTAATTATTATTTAAAATATTAAAACTCGAGATTAAAGACAATGATTTTTAAATATACTACCCCTCATTAAGTTATGTAGATAGGAAATAACACTATGGGGGTTTTTTTAATATTGTTTATTTTTTATTATTTCACTCACCTCATACTTCATAATTCCTAGCAGACCCAGGGTTTCTTCACATCATTTGTGACATTCTCAATGCTGTGTCACGTTCACAACTGATGTCCAACGGCCTTCTATCCTGCAGACTGACCTCCGCGCCATCTGATGGCCGACCGACGAATTTCCAACCTCTCTCCTTATAACTGGGTATTTCAAAATTCATAGTTGTATTTTCGTTCTTGCATATGTAAATGTTTTCCCAAATTGTGAGTTCCTTCGGTTTTTCCAATTGTTTAAGTAATCCTTCAGTATTTGACAAGTTTCAAAAAATTTTCAACAAATTCAACATTAAATTAGCACCGAAAAATGATTACAGCTTAGGTAATTTAATAAAAACCAACAAAAATGAAAAGATTGAAGACTGCAAAAAATTGGGAATTTATCAAATTAATTGTAAAGATTGTGAAAAGATATACATAGGAAAAACAAAAAGGAATCTAAATACAAGATTAAAAGAACACCTCAGAAATGTTAAAAATGGAGAAACCGAAAAATATGCAATAGCTGCACATGCCTGGTCAGAAAAACATAGAATAGAAACCAAAACAAAATTACTTAAACAATTGGAAAAACCGAAGGAACTCACAATTTGGGAAAAAATTTACATATGCAAGAATGAAAATACAACTATGAATTTTGAAATACCCAGTTATAAGGAGAGAGGACTGATTTGAAAATTCGTCAGTCGGCCATCAGATGGCGCGGAGGTCAGTCTGCAGGATAGAAGGCTGTTGGACGCCAGTTGTGAACGTGACACAGCATTGAGAATGTCACAAATGATGTGAAGAAACCCTGGGTCTGCTAGGAATTATAAAGTATGAGGTGAGTGAAATAATAAAAAATAAACAGTATAGGCCTACTACCCCTCAGTTGATCTTCAATCTCACTTACATGTTTGGCAAGGTAACACCATACACTAAGATATAGATAGGAAAGTAAGCAAGTTTCTGGTGAAATTAAATGTTTCTTAATAAATTAATGAGTCATTTTTACATCTTACCTCATATTTCATGTTTTATTAAACACGGTAACTATAGTTTTCAAATGATCTTGTCATTCATTTTCAACCGCCATTATGACTACCGGATATTCGTTGGAATCTCCCTCTATAACGTTGCCATCTGGTGTTGATTTGATGAACTTCGAGATATCGTTGCCATCTGGTGAATTCAAAGGTTTGGGAGAAAATATTTATTCAGAAGAACAAATTTAAATCCATGAATTTTGACATTCCGGATGAACGTGACCTCATCTCAAAGTTCATCAAATCAATACCAGATGGCAACGATATCTCGAAGTTCATCAAATCAACACCAGATGGCAACGTTATAGAGGGAGATTCCAACGCATATCCGGTAGTCATAATGGCGGTTGAAAATGAATGACAAGATCATTTGAAAACTATAGTTACCGTGTTTAATAAAACATGAAATATGAGGTAAGATGTAAAAATGACTCATTAATTTATTAATTAAGAACCTCATAATGTGTTTCCCAATTTTAACTTTGAATAAATGTTTCTTACCTCTCCTCATATATATTTTCTAAGTTGAACGCGATTTCGAGACTATAACTGTCTCATCATCAGAACTTTGTTGGCGACTGGTGTTGTTCTGATGATGAGACAGTTATAGTCTCGAAATCGTGATCAACTTAGAAAATATATATGAAGAGAGGTAAGAAACTTTTAATTTCACCATAAATTAAACCTCATAGCGATTAATTCCTATAAAAGTTAAATAAAAGCAAGTTTCTCTACAGCCACTGTACGGGATGAATCATAAACATGGTTATACGTTTGATCGCATTGTGTGACGAAAGTATTACCATTACAGGAAATATGAAATTACCGTTGGAAAGGCAATTATTAAAATTACAATAATGGAATAAAACAAAACAGTGTAGAACTTACGTCATTAGTCAAAATGGCATTGAATATGCAACAGCAAATTACAATTGCTGCATGGGCAATGCAAGAATTACTCTTAGATAAAAAAATAATCTAATTAGCCCTCCTGTTGATTTCATTAAAAAAAAAGCTAAATTATTATTATCATAAAGGTACATGATACCTACCAGTAAGGGTAAGGAAGCTAGTAAAGTATAAAATAAAAGATAAATTCCTGCCTGTATACGCTCAGGCTGATACCCTCACCCCAAAATTAAAAATAAAGTAGGAAGTATGTTAATGATCGCTAGGCTGCAAGATGGACAAGACGTGAGCTTAAGGCAGCATTGGTGCCGTCGACTGTGGGGAAGTGGAGAAAACGACTGGTGGAAACGGGAAGGATACAGAAAATCAAACCTCCTGGAAGGCCTCGCATTAGCACGGATGCAGAAACAACGAAGAGAACTGTGAAGGCGTTCACCGCTAGCCCACAAAAATCAACCTGAAAAGCTGCACATGAGCAATGATTTGTTTTGTTTTGTCTATTGTTGTAATTTGAAGGATTCGCTTTCCAATGATAACATCATATTTCCTTTAATAATAATATTTTCGTCACAAAATGCGATCAAACGTATAGTCATATTTCTGAATCACTCTGTATCTCCGGCTCTGAAGTTGGGTTATACGAGGGTAAAGGGAGAAACTCGCCCTCTACTGCCAATAACGAAATGGTTGATGTAGGAGTGACGTCAGTTGTGAACATGAACAGCATTGAGAATGTCACAAATACAGTGACGAAATCCGGATCTGTGAGGGATTTAAGAAGTATGAGGTTAGTCAAGAAACAACTCAAGAAAATTATTTTCTATATTTATATTTTGTATTGAAATTTTATAGATTTGTGTATTAACTCAATTATATACAAGAAATTAAGGAGAAGGAAAACATAAAATTACTTCATATTTGAAGAGAAAAATTATACGTTCAGGTTGGGGCTTGAACCCAAGACCTGTGGCTTTCTAGATCAAGACTCTACCAACTGAGCTATCTGAGCAAGTTCCAATCTAAATGCAAATTTTTCTCTTATATATGCTGTTAATTCCCATGCGCCAAATGCTACGAAACCTTTGCTTCTATCTTGCAAATGGCGGCTTCTTTATTAAGAAGACATTTGGGAATATGATTTATCCATCATTGAGATGTATGAAATGAATAATAAAAACATTGAAAGAAGCCATACTGGCGTTACAATGTAATATAAAATTAAAAAATAAATGTCTTCTTAATAAAGAAGCCGCCATTTGCAAGATAGAAGCAAAGGTTTAATTGCGTTTGGTGCGTGGGAATTAACAGCGTGTATAAGAGAAAAATTTGCATTTAGATTGGAACTTGCTCAGATAGCTCAGTGGGTAGTTTTGGCCTAAAAAGCCAAAGGTCCTGGATTCAAGCCCCAGTCCGAGCATATAATTTTTCTCTTCAAATATGATTTATCCATCACTGAGATGTATGAAATGAATAATAAAAACATTTATTAAATTAATATTAAGAAGCTAAAGCTGTTACTATGGGGCACGCCATAGCGTAGTGGTTAAGGCAGTGCACTACAAACCGGAAGGTCCAGGGTTCAAGTCCCGGTGGGGTCAGGATTTTTAAACTGACCCAAACCTTCTGGTGGCACTATGGCCCTGGGCCCTGATTCTTGTTCTGGGGGTAAAGGCGGCCGTCACGCAGGGCTAACAACCCGGCTGACATAAAGTGCCCATTGTCTAGAAAAAGTGGGAGCCTTAACATCCTACTACCCCAAGGGCCTCCCGAGGCCTGTAGTGGGAACACTTTACTTTATATTAAAGTACACAACTAAAGTATTGTAATCAAATGGTAAAGAGAAAAATTTATTAATAGTGTGAGTGGAGAACATATTTTTAACGACTCACCTCATATAATTTCAAATTTCTTTGATACTGGCGGTTTCAGACAATATCTTCAGTCATGGCTTCCATTGATGAAATTCTCTGGTTGTTGATTTCTCTAAGGCATCACCTCTTGTGCTGCCATCTTTGCTTGGGATTATAAACTTTGAAATTAAATTTTTATCCACCGGAATATCGATATTCCAGAGAATTTCATCAGTGGAAGCCATGACTGAAGAGGGACAAGATATTGTCTGAAACTGCCAGTATCAAAGAAATTTGAAATTATATGAAGCGAGTCGTTAAAAATATGTTCTCCACTCACTATTAATGATATAACCTCGTAATGTTTAATTCCCAATATTAATTTAAATATAGAAAAATGTATGCCTGAACTGGGTATCGAACCCCAAACCTTCAGCTTTCCGTGCTGATGCTCTTAACCATTGAGCTAATTCAGGTTTCCTTCCCATCCAAGCATAAATCCTTCTCTTTGCCATTTGATTACAATAAAAACATGGATAAAACTGCTTTAATAGTGAGTGGAGAACATATTTTAATCGACTCACCTCATACATTTTCAAACTTCTTTGATACCGACGGTTTCAGACAATATCATGTCCTTCATCAGTCATGGCTCAGTGGACGCCATGACTGATGAATGACATGATATTGTCTGAAACCGTTGGTATCAAAGAAGTTTGAAAATGTATGAGGTGAGTCGATTAAAATATGTTCTCCACTCACTATTAATGATATAACCTCATAATGTTTACTTCCCGATATTAATTTAAATATAAAACTGCTTACCTGACATTTCATTTTTGACTTCCTGAGCTAATTCCCTGCAACATTCACCATGAGAATATGAGCCATCAGACCGGTCACTTGCCCAGGCAAGTTCACCAATTAAAGTGAGCAATCTCTGAACAGACAAAATAAACACTAATAAGAACAATTAAAAAGTACAGTAAAGTAGTAGCATATTTTAAAACTGGAAGAACTAATGGCGCTGAACTTCATTTTAAAAGTGTGTATGTTCTAATGTCTGTTTTTTGTTCTTCTGAATATAGATTTTTTCCCAAATAGTCAGCTCTTTTGTATTTTCTAACTGTTTTAATAATTTAGTGTCTGAATTTATATTATGTTTTTCAGACCAAACATGAGCAGCAACAGCAGATTTTTCTATTTCCCCATTTTTAATATTTCTTATGTGTTCTTTGGTTCTAATTTTTAGGTTTCTTTTGTTTTTTAAATTAATATTAAGAAGCTAAAGCTGTTACTATGATTGAAATAAGTATATTAAAGTACACTACTAAATTATTGTCTTCTTCAGGTAGAAGCCATTCATTGTATATTTGTGAATGATGATTCATAGCATTTGAATGTGGGACCAAGACAGTAAGGTAAAGGAAGGATTTATGCTTGGATGGGAAGGAAGCCTGGATTAGCTCAATGGTTAGAGCATCAGCTGAAGGTTCGGGGTTCGATTCCCGGTTCAGGCATAAATTTTTCTAATAAATAAATTAATGAGTCATTTTAACATCTTACCTCATATTTCATGTTTTTCAAATACGGTAACTATAGTTTTCAAATGATCTTGTCATTCATTTTCAACCGCCATTATGATATTCATAATGATTATCATAATGGCGGTTGAAAATGAATGACAAGATCATTTGAAAACTATAGTTACCGTATTGTTTATTTTTTATTATTTCACTCACCTCATACTTCATGAAGTATGAGGTGAGTGAAATAATAAAAAATAAACAATATTAAAGAACCTCATAGTGTTATTTCCTATATACATAACTTAATATAGTTACCGTGTTTGAAAAACATGAAATATGAGGTAAGATGTTAAAATGACTCATTAATTTATTAATTAAGAACCTCATAATGTGTTTCCCAATTTTAACTTTGAATAAATTTTTCTCTTTACCATTTGATTACAATTCTTTTGTTTTTCCTATGTGTATATATATACATATACATTAATAGAGTTTTAAAACCTTCATTAGTACAAAAATCAACTCGTACTCGTCTTTATTAAATAATGGTTCGACCAGTCCTATGTTATGGGAGTGAAGCATGGACTATAAGGACGAAAGATGAAAGCAGACTAACAGCTTGTGAGATGAGATTTATGCGCTGAACAGCTGGCTACACCAAATGGGATCGAAAGAAAAATGTAGAAATCCTTCAAGAACTTAATGTGTCACCAATACTGGACTACATCTCCAGATATCAGCTAAACTGGAAGGAACATGTCTCAAGAATGGCTAGATCCAGGATCCCCAAGGCAATAATGAACTACTGTCCAAATGGGAAAAGGTCACTTGGTCGACCTATGAAAAGATGGCACGAAAACTGCTTTCTCAGGCCGTAACAGTTCTTCTAGGACTAATACCTGGCAGGATGATGATGATATATATATATGACTACAGCATCAGTAGACTGATTAGACCTAATAAGAATGAGAAAATTAAAGAAGAAAACAAATCAGGGATTTATCAAATTAAATGTGAAGAATGAGAGAAATTCTACATAGGAAAAACTAAGAGAAATTTGAAAACTAGAGTGAAAGAACATCTCAGGAATGTCAAGAAAGGGAGTAGAAAAATCTGCAGTGGCTGCCCATGCATGGTCTGAAAAACATCTTATCGAGAAAGGAGCTAAATTATTAAAACAAATAGAAAAACCAAAAGAACTTACTGTTTGGGAAAAGATCTACATTCAAAAGAGAGAAAAGAAGAAATTAATGAACTTTGAAATTCCCGATGAGAATGACCTGGTTTCGAGGTTTTTCAGTCAGCCAATGGAAGGAGCGAAGGACAGCCCTTCAAGACGACAGAACAACGGTCATGACGATACTGAGGATGGAACAGAAACTATGTTCCGAAACTAGTTTATAATCAAATAAGAAGAACAATATGAGGTGAGTGATAAAAAATATTCTACCTTAATATATATATATATATATTACACATCCAAGTTAACTGCTCACGGGCGGAGGGGAAGAGTTTTAGCGCTAGTGTCGCCAATCTATTGAATCTGTGGAAGGGATGTAGGAGAAAATTGTACATCCGACCACGTATTGAAATGTTTCATCTTCAAATGTGAGGGGAGAATCTCTAAATACATGTGGAAGTTCTTAACATGGTTGTCAAATTAGTCATTTAAGCACGGAACGCTCAAGCGGTCAGATAATTTAAAATCACAGTATTTGTCGTCTCTCTGTTACGAGCCTCACAATAAATCACAAGTGGCAACATGTAATCAGAAGGGCAAGGAAGGGACAGCTCATTCCTAGACGTAACCCCAAAAGTAACAGGGTTGTCAAGTTAGTCATTCTGCCACTGACCGCGCAGAACGACGGATCATTAAAATACATAGTATTTGTCAGCTCTCTACCTGCCAATCAAACAACATAATACAAAGGACAGGAAATGGCAACATAGCAAGGAATAGAAAGAGAAGGACAGTTTGTTAGTTAACATATTTTCCGCCTGCACAAAACACTTGGATGGGTAATATATATCTTTTCACAACCTGTACATCAATTTGATATATTCCTGATTTTTCTTCTTCTTCTTCCTTCCAAGTATTAGGCCAAGGCCTGTTACGATCCTATAGAAAATTTTCCCTCCAGCGTTTCATAGGACGGCCCAGTGATCTTCATCCTCTTGGTATATAATTATAAACAGCTTTGGGGATCCGATTTGAACTCATTCTTTCAAGATGGTGTTTCCAATTTAGTTGGTACTGTTTAATATATTCCAAAATTGGTGTAGTCTTCAATTCTTTTAAGATATCGGTGTTCCTTTTCCGATCCCATCTGGTGTAACCTGCTGTCCTGCGCATGAACCTCATTTCACAAGCCGTTATTCTGCTTTCATGTTGTTTTTTTAGTGTTCATGCTTCACTACCATAGGTCAACACTGGTCTAGCCAAAGTGTTATATAAACGTAATCTGGTGTTTTTTTGTACAAGGGATGGTTTCATAACTTGATTAATAATTCCTAAACTTTTATTATAACTAGTAACTTTTTCAGGGATACCCTTTTCATCCCAGATAGAGAGATAATATCCAAGATATTTAAATTCCTGATTTTTTAACTAAAATAACCTCAAAATATCACTTCCTAAAATAACTAAAATAACCTCAAAATATCACTTCCTAAAATAAAATGTTTATAATTAATATCTTATTTCATAACCTCAACAGTGCTTTAATATGAATTTTAAAATCTAACGACTATTATGACTTACTTTTAAAATGATAATGTTCTTGAAACTCATCTTCAACTTCTGACATGTGATGTAAAGTTTTATTATAACTTTACACAGCTCATTGATGTGGCCAATGCCATTTTTTGTACTAGTGCTCCAGAGGGTTGATACAATGAGAGGCCTGTACGAGTGATGTCGTAGAGCCTTCTTCAAGTTAAAACTACGTTTCACCAAGAAAACTGCAAGGTCAAACTCCAATATTTCTACTATAATATTCAACAATATGAACAATCTCCTTATTTTTTCACTCTTATCCAAAGTTGTAAAATTTTCCTTCTTTTCATCAGCTACATACATGGAAACGTGTTGGATAATCTCTTCGCAATCTTCTAACCCAGAATCATTACTGGTAGCCATACTGTTATTCCGTGTATTTTTTTCTAATATTAATTCATACAACTTTTTGATGACATCTTCACATATCCAGCTGCTAGATATTTCTGGTGTTACCTGTAAATACACATTTTAAATTAATAAATTACAATAGCAAGTAACATAATGACATTGACGTTTTTATTATTAATTTAACACTTCTCACTGAACGATAAATTATATTTTTTCAACTTTGACTTTTTTTCTTCGGACAATTAATTTTTTTTATCTAATTCTGCTTCCTCATATCTTGAATAAGCATTTCTCATTAAAATATTCCAATATCTGTACGCATGTTTAAAACACGGTTTAACAATTGCAACTCTTTCAATCTAAATACAAGAAAGATGCATGTCGCTTTATGAATTTCCATCTATTTCTCGGTTTCTTTCAAATTCCTGACTTTTTCCCGGTTTTCCAGATTTTCTTGACTACTGGACACACTGTTATCTGACTGGAAAAATAATATATATATTAAAAACATAGCAAAAGCTACTACAAACTTTTTGAAAAATAATTACCAGACTTTCATTGTATAGGTCTATATTATATACATATAATTTTGTTGGCTTGTAATATTATTACTAGCAAAGTTTTCATATTTGAAGAGAAAAATTATATGCTTGACCCAGGATCTTTGGCTTTCTAGGCCAAGACTCTACTGACTGAGCTATCCGAGCAAGTTCCAATCTAAATGCAAATTTTTTTCTTATATGCTGTTAATTCCCGCACACAAAATGCTACAAGGGCAATTAAAAAAAATTCTGCACACTGAAGATGAAATTGAACAAAATTAAAATATTTAACAAAATACCTCTACAGGCCTTCAATATAATCTCTGTTTATATTATAAATTTGGGAATTTTTAACATTATGAGGTTTAATTCTTAAGAATTAAATGAATCGTGATTTCTTCTTACCTAATACTTCTATGTTTTTTTAAACACAGCACTGCAGTATCAGCGACCATCGTCACCATCCTCAGCTGTTTTCACGACTGTCAATCTTTTCTTTTGCTTCATAGCTTTTGCTATGTTTTTAATATATATATTATTTTTCCAGTCAGATAACAGTGTGTCCAGTAGTCGAGAAAGTCTTGAAAACCGGGAAAAAGTCAGGAATTTGAAAGAAACCGGAATTCATAAAGCGACATGCATCTATCTTATATTCAGATTGAAAAAAAAAATTGTCAGTTGTGAAAATAGTTGAGGATGGTGACGATGGTCGCTGATACTGCAGTGCTGTGTTTAAAAAAACAGAAGTATGAGGTAAGAAGAAATCACGATTCATTTAATTCTTATAATCTCTGTTGTTCCTTATGACAGCTTTCCAACTTTTGGCAAATCCCGTATTTCGGATAGGACAACTTCATTGTTAATAAATTAATGAGTCATTTTAACATCTTACCTCATATTTCATGTTTTTTCAAACACGGTAACTATAGTTTTCAAATGATCTTGTCATTTGAAAACTGAAGCCCTACTGGCTATAAAGTAGTGTTAAATTCCCAATAAATGTCTTCTTAACTAAGAAGCCGCCATTTGCAAAGATAGAAGCTATGGTTTCAAGCATTTGGCGCGAGGGAATTACAACGTACATAAGAGAAAAATTTGCGTCTAGATCGTAACTCGCCTCGGTAGCTCAGTTGGTAGAGCACTTGGCCCGGAAAGCCAAGGGTCCCGGGTTCGAGTCCCGGTCTAGGCAAAAATGTTTCTCTTCAAATATAATTTATCCTTCTATGAGAAGTGTTAAATCAATAATAAAATCGTCAATAGAAGCCCTACTGGCTATAAAGTAGTGTTAAATTCCCAATAAATGTCTTCTTAACTAAGAAGCCGCCATTTGCAAAGATAGAAGCTATGGTTTCAAGCATTTGGCGCGAGGGAATTACAACGTACATAAGAGAAAAATTTGCGTCTAGATTGTAACTCGCCTCGGTAGCTCAGTTGGTAGAGCACTTGGCCCGGAAAGCCAAGGGTCCCGGGTTCGAGTCCCGGTCTAGGCAAAAATTTTTCTCTTCAAATATAATTTATCCTTCTATGAGAAGTGTTAAATCAATAATAAAAATCGTCAATAGAAGCCCTACTGGCTATAAAGTAGTGTTAAATTCCCAATAAATGTCTTCTTAACTAAGAAGCCGCCATTTGCAAAGATAGAAGCTATGGTTTCAAGCATTTGGCGCGAGGGAATTACAACGTACATAAGAGAAAAATTTGCGTCTAGATCATAACTCGCCTCGGTAGCTCAGTTGGTAGAGCACTTGGCCCGGAAAGCCAAGGGTCCCGGGTTCGAGTCCCGGTCTAGGCAAAAATTTTTCTCTTCAAATATATAGTTACCGTGTTTGAAAAAACATGAAATATGAGGTAAGATGTTAAAATGACTCATTAATTTATTAATTAAGAACCTCATAATGTGTTTCCCAATTTTAACTTTGAACTTCATTGTTGTCTGATCACTTGGGTCACCTCATTCAATGTTTCCATTGAGATGACTGAGACTTCAGTTCTGGCTCAAAATCTCGCATCCAGGTTTCATCTAGTGCAACAATCCTTTTCAGAAACTGCTCTCCTTCCATTCAGTAATGTTGAAGCAATTCTTCTGCGATTCTTTTGTGACCTGCCTTCTTCTCTTCACTCAGATGATGAGGACCCCATCTGGCATAAACTTTTCTCATCTTTAAATTTTTCAGTAATGATTCTGTACACTGAAGTGAGACATTCTGGTCTCATGTGCAATTTCTTCACATGTTTTTCGTTGATCCTCTCTCAAAAATGTCATTAACAATAACTTCAGGGGTGTATCTGTTGCAGTTGATGGCCTTCCACTTCTTGGGTTGTCGTCAGTACTTATCCGACCTTCACGAAACAAATAGCCCATCATGACACTGTGCTATGATCCACTCCCTCAAAGCATTGTGAATTTCAATTGGATTCTTTCCACGTAAGATCCAATTTTGATGTAGGATTCTGGTCACTACGTGTAATCCGACCTGACTAGGTTTTCTCTTCCATTTTAAAACTGAATTATTCACGACACAGCCAAGCTAACTAGGACACACATGTACAGCCATCAACCCTAAAGTCTGATTAACAACTGATGCAAATTTCAACTCGATCAGGCCACCACATTGGTCGCTCATGCGCCTTGTGCAGAACTTTTGAAATCGCCCTCGTATGAAACTTTTGCTTCTATCTTGCAAATGGCAGCTTCTTTATTAAGAAGACATTTATTTGGAAATTTTACATTACATTATAAAGCCAGTACGGCTTCTTTGGACGTTTTTATTATTCATTTCATACATCTCAACGATGGATAAATCATATTTGAAGGGAAAAAATTATACACTCAGACTGGGGCTTGAACGCAAAGGTCTTGGGTTCTTCAAATATGATTTATCCATCACTGAGAAGTATGAAATGAATAACAAAAATAGCAAAGTTTTGTTTAATCCTTGTTTAAGATTGTGATGATATTTAGTCAGCTGCATAGTAAGGTAACAAAAGTATACTACTTTGGTGACAAAATTTAGCAGTTTCATCTCTGGAATCTCAAGCTGTAAAGAAGTAAAGTAGTCATTGAATGGTCAAATGACAAACCTGGACAAAAGATAGGAAGCCAAATATAGAGAATTAGGAGAAAAAAAAATCATATTCTCCTTGATAGTACAAACTTTGGCATGGAAATTCTATCTTTAATTAATAACATACCTCTCCTAATGAAGATGTGAGGACTCTAGTGTAATATGCGAGCATGTGTGGAGCACACGGTGGATGCAAGCGGACTAACTTCCTTAGAGTAAGCACAGCTAAATCAATGTAACTGCTGTCATGTGTATTCTGTCAAATAAAATAAATTATTCATAGTTAAATATGGGAAATAACATTATGAGGTTCATAATTCGTAAATTAATGAGTCATTTTTTAACATCTTACCTCATATTTTATGTTTCTTCAAACACGGGAACTAGTTTTCGAGAGAAGGATCTCTCTCTTTTTCAACTGATATTATGACTACCGGATTTTCGTTGGAATCTCCATCAGTAACGTTGCCATCTGGTGTTGATTTGATGAACTTTGAGATGAGGTCTCGTTCATCAGGAATATTGAAATTCATGGATCTAAATTTGTTCTTCTGAATATATATCTTCTCCCAAACTGTCAATTTGAAATGTTTTAAAAGTAGGGCTTCTTTTTCAATTTTATGATTCTCCAATAAACTATGTGCTGCAGTAGCTGATTTTCAATTTCACTATTGCAGCACATAGTTTATTGGAGACTCATAAAATTGAAAAAGAAGCCCTACTTTTAAAACATTTGAAATTGACAGTTTGGGAGAAGATATATATTGAGAAGAACAAATTTAGATCCATGAATTTCAATATTCCTGATGAACGTGACCTCATCTCAAAGTTCATCAAATCAACACCAGATGGCAATGTTATTAATGGAAATTCTAACGATTCCAACAAAAATCTGGTAGTCATAATGTCAGTTGAAAATGAGATCCTTCTCTCGAAAACTAGTTCCCGTGTTTGAAGAAACATAAAATATGAGGTAAGATGTTAAAAAATGACTCATTAATTTACGAAAAAATAAATTATAATTATAAATTATCACAATTCTTAATGCAAGAGGGGGAGATCTATAATATGCATGCAAGATTTTTCTAAATTCTAGAACAGTACTCTTCACATGCATAATGTTAACAGAAGTCAGCAAGAGGCAGCTCTTCTGTAAAATGTAGCTAACATGGATCTCAAACTCCATTCTGTGAATTATATACTAGGACGATGTAACAAAGATATTTAATCTGATCTGCATAGTTATGTTGTTATTCAATGACTACTGTAATTTCAATGATAAATTACTAAAATTGCTAAAACTTATATTGAACTTTTATAGGAATAAATCACTACGAGGTTTAATTTATGATAAATTAAAATGTTTCATATTTCTCCTCATAATTAATCTTCTAAACAAATTGTGATTTCAGGGTCTTGGCAACCCCATCCTCAGTACACTTATGCCGACTGATGTTATGCCGATCAGAAGAACCACTTCTCCTTCCCTCTGTTGTTGGACCAATGAACCTCTGGATCAGGTAAAAAACTGCGGGAATTTCGAAGTTCATAAGTTTTTCTTTCTTGTTTTTCTGAACGTGGGTTTTTTCCCCAAACTGTGAGTTCCTTACTTATGTACAAATAAGAAAACAAAAAGAAAATTTGAAAACAAGGGTGAAAGCACATCCTAGAAATGTCAAAAATGGAGAAGTAGAAAAGTCAGCAGTAGCTGTTCATGCTTGGTCCGAAAAATGTATAATTGATTCAAAAGCCAGTCTAATTAAACAAACTGATAAACAAAAGGAACACACAGTTTGGGAAAAATCCACATTTAGAAAAACAAGGAAGAAAAACTTATGAACTTCGAAATTCGCACAGATTTTAACCTCATCTGGAGGTTCATCAGTCCACCAACAGAGGGAAGGAGAAGTGGTTCTTCCGATAGACATAGCATGAGTCGGCGTAAGTGTCTGAGGATGGGGTTGCCAAGACTCTGAAATCGCAATCTACTTAGAAAATTTATTATGAGGAGAGGTAAGGAACATTTTAATTTATGTTAAAACTTATATTGTTTAGGTGTGAAATCCAGCACGTACATGATGTCATTAAGACATACTTGCTAACATTTAGTCCTATTTAACTCAAGTTCCTATTTCTCTTAAGAACTATGAGAATGGTGTGAACTTATTATGGTGTTGTTTTTATTATTCATTTAACATTTCTCAATGAAAGATAAATTATATTTGAAGAGAAAAATTTTCGCCCAGACCAGGACTCGAACCCGGGACCCTTGGCTTTCCGGGCCAAGTGCTCTACCAACTGAGCTACCGAGGCGAGTTACGATCTAGATGCAAATTTTTCTCTTATATATGTTGTAATTCCCTATCGCCAAATGCTTTTGAAACCATTGCTTCTATCTTTGCAAATGGCGGCTTCTTAGTTAAGAAGACATTTATTGGGAATTTAACATTACTTTATAAAGCTAGTAAGGCTTCTAATGATGTTTTTATTATTGATTTAACATTTCTCAATGAAAGATAAATTATATTTGAAGAGAAACATTTTTTTTTTAATTTTTATAATTTATCTTTCAGTGAGAAATGTTAAATGAATAATAAAAACATCATTAGAAGCCTTACTAGCTTTATAAAGTAATGTTAAATTACCAATAAATGTCTTCTTAACTAAGAAGCCGCCATTTGCAAAGATAGAAGCAATGGTTTGAAAAGGATTTGGCAATAGGGAATTACAACGTATATAAGAGAAAAATTTGCATCTAGATTGTAACTCGCCTCGGTAGCTCAGTTGGCCCGGAAAGCCAAGGGTCCCGGGTTCGAGTCCCGGTCTGGGCGAAAATTTTTCTCTTCAAATATTATTATGGTGTTACATAAAACTTATTATGGGAAATAACATTATGAGACTTTCAAGTTAATAAATAAAATAAACAATAGGTTGTAATTATCTTGAACAGCTATAAAGATAGCTGAAGATAACAATTATTCCAGAAACCATGACCTTGTGCTTCGAAGAACACGGAGTGTTTGAGGTAAGATAATTGCATTTCATAGTTAAATATGGGAAATAACATTATGAGGTTCGTAATTCATAAATTAATGTCATTTTTAACATCTTACCTCAAATTTTGTGTTTTCTTAAACATGGAAATTGCAGTTTTCAAAAGGACATCCCTTTAATTTTCAACTGACATTATAACTCATAAGAGTCAACTGACATTATGACTCATAAGAGACAACTGACATTATGACTCATAAGAGTCAACTGACATTATGACTATTAACAGTCAACTGACATTGTGACTCATAAGTCTACCGACATTCTGACTTGTAAGAATCTACCGACATTATGACTCGTAAGAGTCAACCGACATTATGACTCGTAAGAGTCAACCGACATTATGACTTGTAAGAGTCAACCGACATTATGACTCATAAGTCAACCGACATTATGACTCATAAGTCAACCGACATTATGACTCATAAGAGTCAACTGACATTATGACTCATAAGAGACAACTGACATTATGACTCGCTAGAGTCAACTGACATTATGACTATTAACAGTCAACTGACATTATGACTCGTAAGAGTCAACTGACATTATGACTCGTAACAGTCAACTGACATTATGACTCGTAAGAGTCAACTGACATTATGACTTGTAAGAGTCAACTGACATGACTCGTAAGAGTTAACTGACACGACTCATAAGAGTCAACTGACATTATGACTCACAAGAGCCAACTGACATGACTCATAAGAGTCAACTGACATTATGACTCATAAGAGTCAACTGACATTATGACTCATAAGAGTCAACTGACAGTATGACTCATAAGTCAACTGACATTATGACTCATAAGTGAACTAACATTATGACTCATAAGAGTCAACTGACATTATGACTCATAAGAGTCAACTGACATTATGACTCATAAGAGTCAACTGACATTATGACTCATAAGAGTCAACTGACATTATGACTCATAAGAGTCAACTGACATTATGACTCATAAGAGTCAACTGACATTATGACTCTTATGATGTTGGTTGAAAATGAAAGGGATATCCTTTTGAAAACTACAGTTTCCATGTTCTAAGAAAACATAAAATATGAGGTAAGGTGTAAAAAAGACTCATTAATTTAAAGTAATTGCAACCCATTTTATTTTATTTATTAAATTGTTATGCTGTATTAGGCTGGTATCCTTCCTTCTTGTATGTTATTACTAGAGACTGGATTATATGCAACATAACAAGCTTGAAATATGCATGAAAAATGCCTAAAATATGCAAGAAACAGTCAATATATAAGCATTACCAAATAATAAAAAGGGATATAATAATTATTACTTTATTAGATATTTTATTTCTAAATTAACATAATAATTAATATTTTTATTATCTATTTATTAATATTATCATTTATCACTGATAAATATTCTGCATTTTGCTACTATTGTAAACAGAAACGATCAGTTACTCTTCCAAACGTTTGGTAGTAAAGTTGTGTCTTTAATCGTTCAAAATATGTTTATGAACATAAAAGGACCGTTCTACGTCAACCGAAGTAACTGGGCAGTAAGATTTAAACTAAACCTCATAGTGTTTTTTCCCTGTGAAAGTTAAATAACTGGGCAGTATTTGAATTTGGGTGCTATTTTGGCACTTATTATTTCTGGCAAAAGCTTGCCTGTCCAATTTACAAAACTATTAATTTGACACAAAGGTTGAAAGCCTGGTTTATCATTGAAAATGTTTTCAAACTTTTCCTTATGTTTGCTCGGCAATACTTCGGCAATAAGGGGTTCAGTTGTTGGATTTTATCCATTAGCTAAAAAGATTCAATCAACGCCAAACCTTGAGTTTCAAGCTTTTTAATAGTTGCAGGTATATGGAAAAAAATTAGTGCTGACCACAGCTATGTTTTTTTTTAAATACTGGAATCGTTAAATGCTTCCTTGCACTGACAAACTGCCAAAGCCTCTGCACTATCGAAATGTTTACTACACTTTTGATGGCCTCAGAATGTTCATTATAAAACAACACACATTTTTAAAATGTTTTAAATATAATGCAAAAATATGCATTATTGCTAGTTTTTAGTTAAAATATGCAATAACAGGTGAAAAAAGTCTAAATATGCAACATGCAAATGCATGTAATCTGGTCTATAGTTATTATCATCCTATGCATCTATGTAATGTTACATAACACTAGTGATATCAACAGAAAAGACATTCTACTTTTGATGGCCTTATAATTTTATAAAAGAATAAGAATTAAATGAATCGTGATTTCTTCTTACCTCATACTTCTAAAAAAAAAACTCCTGGCGCGACAGGCCTACAAGGCCCTTAGCCTACCAGCCGGCTGCTGGCCTCACATCCACATGTGTCAAACACAGAGGTAGATGATAATCAGCCAGTGTAGGGGTGACATGTGGTCAGCATGTCGAGTCCCCCAGCCGTTATAGCTGGTTTTCTCAACCTGGAGCCGCTACTTATTGTAGCTACCCAAATGCCTCACGATGCTGGGTGGGCACCGGTCCCATACTGGCCGAAATACCATGAGAAAATTTCTTCCCCCATGGAGACTCGAACCAGCGCAAGTCCAGTAGCTCTGCGCCAAGGCTTCCTGCCTTAACCACTCAGCTACGGCGCGGGACACCTCATACTTCTATGTTTTTTAAACATAGCACTGCAGTATCAGCGACCATTGTCACCATCCTCAGCTGTTTTCACGACTGTCAATTTTTTCTCTTGCCGGTAATTATCCAAACTGCCATCTGGTGTTCTTATAAAGGAATTATTTTCTAAACTGCCATCTGGTGGTCTTTTGAAGGAATCGTTTTCTAAACTGCCATCTGTTGTATTTTTGAAGAACTTTGTAATCAAGCTTGGTTCGTCTGGAATCTCGAAGTTCATGGATCTAACATGGTTTTTTTGAATATATATTTATTCCCAAACTGTTAAATCCAAAGGTTTGCTGAAGATGTTGGATATGTTTTACTATTAATTATTAAAGAACACATGTCAAACACTAGAGGCCACTGATTTTCCTTAATTACATATTCCAACTTTGAAACATCTATCCAAACCTTTGGATTTAACAGTTTGTGAAAAAATATATATTCAAAAAAACTATACTAGAACCATGAACTTCGAGATTCCAGACAAACTGAGCTTGATTACAAAGTTCTTCAAATATACAACAGATGGCAGTTTAGAAAAGATTCGTTCAAAAGAACACCAGATGGCAGTTTAGAAAATAATTCCTTTAAAAGAACACCAGATGGCAGTTTGGATAATTACCAGCAAAAGAAAAAATTGACAGTCATAAAAACAGCTGAGGATGGTGACGATGGTGGCGGATACTGCAGTGCTGTGTTTAAAAAAACATAGAAGTATGAGGTAAGAAGAAATCACAATTCATTTAATTCTTATGAATTAAACCTCATAATGTTGAAAATTCCCAAACTTATTATATAAAATTATAAAAGAATGTTGAAAGTTTTCTTATTATATCAACATACTTACAAGAATGTAATTTAGAATGCAAATCACTGCAGAAGATGTTGGATATGTTTTACTATTAATTATTAAAGAACACATGTCAAACACTAGAGGCCACTGATTTTCCTTAATTACATATTCCAAACTGCAACCTCTTGCATCCGATACTTCAACTGCAGTGACCTGAAAAATATTTAACGAATTTCAATACTGATTAAAACTCTTCATTCATTTCTAACTAGAAATATAATTAATCGAGAGTTGATTCATATGGTAACATATAAGGACTCTTATTTATAATGTTATCAATTTTAAAACCTGGGACAGAGCAATTTAACTCATTTTTGTGGTTTTGCTTCAAACCTATCAGCCGAAAAAATTCAGCAGCTATCTCTTATTTTTAAACAATCAGTTTGTTAACCCATTCATTGGCAGTCATTTAAATGGCCAGAACCTTCTGCAGGTTACCCAATGGGGATTTAAATTCAGAGACTGATTTAAAATTACAATTTTCTCAAAAAAAAAAAAGGATACATGAAATAAATGCCTTAAAAAACAGACATCTTTCATTCATATATTCCATAATTTTACGGCTTTTATTCTGGAAAATTTGAAAAAAAAAAGTGTAACTTTAGTAAAATGTTTGCAGAAACTGTAATGATGTCCACCGCTGTGGTCTCGAGGTAGCAAGCTGCCTTGTCACGCAGCAGGCCCGGGTTCGATCCCCGGTCGGGGCAGTTTTTGTGGGTGAGGTTTTTATCGGGGTTTTTCCTCACCTGTAAGACAAATGTCAGGAAAACTTTAAGGCCCAAACGGTCCCCAAAATCATATGGCCATCATCATCACCATCCTTATCATTATCATCATCATCATCCTTCACCGGTGTGGAAAGTAACGGGAAGCTACCACACCTACAATTCCCTAGTAAAGCTGCAAACATAGCATGAAAACTGTTTGGGCCTTAAAGTTTTCCTGACATTTGTCTTACAGATGAGGAAAAACCTTATCCAGAAAAACTGCCCCGACCGGGGATCAAACCTGGGCCTGCTGCGTGACAAGGCAGCATGTTACCTCGAGACCACAGCGGTGGACGTCTGTGTGCATTAATTGTATTATTTAAAAAAATTCATCCTGTAATTCTGTAACCATTCACTGCATATCATACTCCTATCCATTCGTCATGCAGGGGAATTTTATTATGCGATGGGCGTTTTGCTGGCTCCAATACCTGTTATTCTGCGACGAAACATACCCATTTAAGTGGAACCAGGCTTCATCTGAGAACTATATTAAACACAGATCAATTATTCCAATATTAACGTTCTGCATCATCCAATTACAAAAACATAACCACATTTCAGGATCATGTGGCTGAAGTTCATGCATTACAGTTATAATTACTGCTGTTCCATGAAAGGTTGTTGTTGAATTACTCCTTATTAAACACCAGAGTCCAGGAACTACTTCAATTATGCCACTACAACTGCATGAATCATGTAAAAGCATCACAATCCGAAGTGGAAATTAAAATATATTCAAGAGTGCAGCCATTTTCATTTTTGCCAGCTGTATACAGCAAGCTGCAATAATTACCTGATTTTTATGGAACTCATTACAAGAATATGGATGTGAGCAGCAAGGTGTCATCCACTCCAATTCTATCCTCTGTGCAGCTTCATCATGGTTCTTGTACATCACACTGTTGTACAATGCAATAAAATCATTGGGCGAAATTTTCTTCTTAGAGCCAGACTTTTGTACTTTCTCAGCACACATATTTTCCTTTTAAAATAAAAAAAAAAGTTAGCAAGGCTAGGATTCATACGAGTAAACACATATATCTAAGAGTAATTATATGGATTACCTCAAAAGTCAACAAAAAATAAATAAATTGTGAGGGATATGGAGAGATCTCAAACATTCTGACATAATGGGCTTATGGAAACTGTTACGTGGGCTGTAACAAAAATAATGGCAACACTGCTGCAGAAGCAAAACCAGATGTTGTTAATCGTTGTAACTTCTGTCACGTGTTAATATATGTCTTACCTATCTTACAGTAAATTGACTCGTTCGTACATCTCAAAGCGCATGTGCTTTGGAGAGAAAAAGTTAGTCTCTTCTGAGTTGCCGCTCTAAGCTGTTGTGTTTTGCCATGTTTACAAAGCAGGAACAGTGATCTTGGTTGAAAATTCAATGTACCATGGCCATACAGCATGACAATGTCACGAAGGTTGCAGCGGTAACTCAGGGTAGGCAAGAAGATCTCAGGGTTGTGAACTTTATATATGCAGAAACAACGTAAATTTACCACTAAAATTTTTAACGAGTATAAACTATTTATTAATGGAGAAATACAATTATTGCTATTACATTTATTAGTTTTATCTAAGAGTGGAGTCGATGAAGCTATTCTGAAGTCTATGTGCTTGATTCAAAATATTTTCAAAGTCCAAAATTTTTTAGAATATTTCTAAAGTTTTAACTAACTTTAAAATTAACAAGTTCTCGGACGATTCTAAATTAAAATTGTATTGGAGATCACGGTCTGTAGATCTACGTTGTTATAACCTAAACACAGAGTGACCGAGAGTGAGGAAAATTTTGATATGTGTTCTCGCTTAAAAAGAAGATAGCTCCTCCTACTTCTTCGATTCCACTCGATACAATTTGAATATACATACGTTACAATAAATCTTATTCGCTTTACAGACTTAAATATTATTTACACTCAAAGACTTCAACGTGTTCATAATTCTTGTGCACATTTTATTTGTGGTATTCGCAAATTTGACCATGTTACACCGTCCCTGGGACAATTATCGTGGCTTCGTCCAAGAGATCGTAGAACTGTCCATTCACTATCCCTTCTCTATAAAATCCTTCACACATCATCGCCTAATTATTTATCACGCCGCTTCATCAGACTATCCGACACACATAATCTTGACACTCGATCCCATCAGCACATTGTCCTTTATATCCCTCCTCATCACACTGTATATTATTCATTATCTTTTACGGTCTCACTTACCAAAACATGGAATTCCCTTCCGCCCTATGTCAGAGACTGTCAAACTATAACATCCTTCAAAAACAAATTAAAGAATTATTTAATAACAAACTAACTTATACACCTCACTGATAGTATTCTTTTAACAATTAATAAATTTAATTATCTATGAAAATAATATTAAGATTAACAAATATTTTCTTTTGTTTTGTTTTAAATATTGTACAAACATAAAATTAGTTTTCTATATCTCACTATTTTTCTTTGTTTTATATATACATTAGACAGGGACAATTTAATATGTCTTGCTTGTATACATTTTATTATTAGTTTTAGTCTTAATTTTAACTAACATTAACTAGTTGCATTGTAGATCGTAATATAATAGATATTATCTTTTTGATACAATTTTTATTTAGTATTTAATATTAGAGTTCATTGTGATTGTTATATTCTGATGTAATATATGTTTGCCCTGGTGAGTGGAAGAGAAGGCCACATGGCCTTAACTCCACCAGGCTAAATAAATAAATCTAAATCTAAAAAAATCTAGTAATAAATAAATAAACGCATAAATATAAATGTGTTCCCTTAGAGGGGGGTTTTACACTCTTGGAATTCCTGAATGTAAATTTGTCAACACCGCTATGAGTGTTTTTGATAATTTTCATGTGTGATTCTTTTACGTGTAAATGCTATCCTTATTTCTCGGAACTACTGGTCAGAGGCATTAACTACATTTTCTGAGAACTGTATTATAATTGCTTTTTTTTTTTTTTATATTGTTAATAGATAACTGTTTTCAGTTTCTTTCAATTTTGTAAACTGTCACATCAAGAGACCATGTTATCTTTTCCAAAGGGGGAGGTGAATGTTTCTTGTTACCTGTGTAGTCAGGTAGCATTTTAACAATGACTCTTTATTCTAATCATGTAGTGGAATTTACCTAGATGTATTTTCCACATAGGTCTTTTTATAGCAATATTAATAAGATAACATATTTTGATTATTTGATTAATTAATTAATTAATTGATTTATTCATAAGAATTAAATTAATCGTGATTATTTCATACCTCATACTTCTATATTTCTTTAAATACAGCACTGCAGTATCGGAAATTTCTTATCACCATCATCAGCTGTTTTCACGATTGTCAATTTTTACTTTTGTTGATATTATCCAAACTGCCATCTGATGTTCTTTTAAAGAATTATTTTCTAAACTGCCATCTGGTGTTCATTTTAATGAATCATTTTCTAAACCGCCATCTGTTGTATTTTTGAAGAACTTTGTAATCAAGCTAGGTTCATCTGGAATTTCGAAGTTCATAGTTCTAGTATGGTTTTTTTGAATATATATTTTTTCCCAAACTGTTAAATCTAAAGGTTTTGATAGATGTTTAAAAAGTTTTGCTTCTTTTTCAATCCTATCAATATCAACAAAGTAAAAATTGACAATTGTGAAAACAGCTGATGATGGTGATAAGAAATTGCCGATACTGCAGTGCTGTATTTAAAGAAATATAGAAGTATGAAATAATCACGATTAATTTAATTCTTATGAATTTGAACCTCATAATGTTAAAAATTCCCAAATTTAATATATAAATTGATTTATTATTTTAATTAAAAGTTTGATATGATTTCCCTAATCCTTGTAATTTTCTGATTCTAATGATATATTATTATAAGACATGTTAATCTTATGGCATACTTGATTACATTTTCGGTACATTTTAGTTTTAGGTCTGTGTATATTATAGGAGCCTAGTATTTTGGCAATTTTCATTAGAATTTTTATTTTAGTTTAGAATATCATATCATATACTATTTTGCTACAAGGTCTTGTGGAAGCACACGGGCATTACCATACAGGACTGCTTGGAAGCACATGGCACACTCTGTAGCTGATCTGTACCATTGCTGGGAGTCAGAAGTGACCATCTACCACATTCATTGGACTTAATCCCCTGTGATTATGATTTGGTCCCTAAGATGAAGGAAGCACTTCGTGACATTCGATTCCAGTCTGTTCCTGAGATTCTGCGGGCATTAAGGTAGTCAGTCAGCAACATCAACAGGAGCCGCTACAGGGATACTACGACTTCCACATCACTGGCAACTTCATTGAAGAACTGTAGAAGTTTCACAGGTCTGTCGCTTGTACACTAGTAATAAATGAATAGTTGCCACTATTAAAGTTACAACTTAAGTATTTCTCTTCACAAGCTTCATTCCACTGAAATTATCTCAAGAGAAAATGAAATTATGGTACTGAACAGTATTCTGAAAACTGTGGGCTTATTTTGGAAATTGGTTTTTCTGTGAAAGCACCATCGTTACTTAATACACAGAGACATCAGATAGATGGTCATGTGAATAAATGAAGGCATATGTTTGGTTGCAATGAACAGTTAATAAAAGTTGAGATTTACATATTTTCAATATAGTAAATACAGTATTATTAAACAAAGGGGGACAATTGTTGAAACTGTTTCTGTCAATAATATGATTTTCTTGATGATTAGAGAGAGAGAGAGAGAGAGGCAAGTATTTTACATTAAATTATTTTCAGTCCTATAAAAAAACATCAACTTGTTTATTAAACAGAACCTCATAATGTTTCTTCCTATTTTATTTACACAATAAAACAATAACATTGAAGAAAATAACATTTTCAACAGCAAAGGAGTTTATAAACTGACATGTAAGGACTGCAACAAATTTTATATAGGAAGGACAAACAGGAGTTTTAACATCAGATTCAAAGAACATTTTCGAGACTTCATTCACGCAGAAGGGAAATCAAGCTATGCAAAACACTTTATGCATGAAGGACATTGCATGTTAAATATTGAAAACAACCTAACAGTAATGCACAGAGAAAATAATCCAGCAAAGATAAACGTACTCGAAGAGATGGAAATCATGAAAGCAGCTCACAACAATGACAGCCTGATAAACGAAAACGAACCCAATACATGCAACCCCCTCTACCAGATCTTCAGTGAAACACCAGTTTTGAATCCTGCCGATGATAGGACAAGTCCCGAAAGCGCTACAGTTAAATGATTAATTAAGTTGAGGAGACGGACCTTTCAGGTGAATATTCCATAATTTTATATAAAACATTTTTATTATTTATTTTGGCATAGTTAAGGCATAAGCCTTTATCTCCCACTCAACAAACTCAAATATATAAACATCAATAATGAATAAAAATCAGTGGTGTGCATATTAGTATATTAATAATATTGAATTAAAAAAAAAATATATATATATATATATATCAAATTCCATTAAAAAAATTATGCATGAACATAAAAATTCTAAATTCCTGCCGCACCAGCAGACATATATCAGCATTCCGTTTGACAGAGCCATCTGCATATTCACATTATCTCCACAGAGAAACACATAGAGTGTGTCCTCTATGTTATCCCCAGCTATTGCACTAGATGAATCCATGCAAGCCTGGTGCAAGCGAATTGCATCACTGACTGCTAAGTCCAGCGATAATCCACTGGACGAAGCTTGTGTCTTATTCCATTGACTTTTTATTGAATACTAGCTAGCTGTACCCAGTTAACATCACAACTCGAATAAGAATACATTTATTAAGTTATGTAGGTAGGAAATAACACTATGAGGTTTATGTATTCACATAGACTTTCACGGCCGGAGTTGCTATGATGATCTTGAAGAAGATTTTCGGGCTGTAGGCCGTGGTCGTGAGGCTTGTAGTTCCCCGACATTTCGCCAGAGACTGCGTCTGGCATCCTCAAGGGTTGTCCTGAGACTGGCAATTCTGTCCGCTGTCTGTCCTATTTATACGATCACCGCGATGTGTTCGTAAGTTGTATCTGCCTTCTGATTGGTCAGCGTTAGGGACTTCCATTGCTCCATTGGATACAACTTACGAACACATCACGGTGATCGTATAAATAGGACAGACAGCAGACAGAATTGCCAGTCTCAGGACAACACTTGAGGATGCCAGACGCAGTCTCTGGCGAAACGTCGGGGAACTACAAGCCTCACGACCACGGCCTACAGCCTGAAAATCTTCTTCAAGATCACTATGAGGTTTATTTTAATTTTGTTTAGTTGTTTCTTGACTCACCTCATACTTCTTAACTCCCTTGCATATCTAGATTTCATCACTGTATTTGTGATATTCTTAATGCTGTTAACGTGAACAGCATCGAGAATGTCACAAATACAGTGACGAAATCTAGATATGCAAGGGAGTTAAGAAGTATGACGTGAGTCAAGGAACAACTAAACAAAATTAAGAATACATTCGATGAAAAAAATGCTATTGGCTGATTTGGGAAGCACCAATTCCTCAATAATAGAATTTTTCGAAGTAACATTCCTTAATTTATAATATTTAACTTATGCTAGTTACATTTTTAAAAAATACATAAAATAAATTAATAAAATTATGCGGTATTTTTGTCAGCTATAGCAATCTGTTAATTTAAGAAGCTTTATTTATATTGCATAACTGAATAACAACAATTGCATTATTATGAATGTGTATATGTTATTTGTGGAAAACAACAGTTGAATTTAATTATATTATTTTTGGTCTGGACATCTTACCTCAATATTAATGTTGATTTGTTCTTGAACATGTTTCAAAACAATTCTCTGTTTTATCTTCAGCTTTCCCAGACTGGGACAGTCTGGGAAAGCTGGAGATAAAACAGAGAATTGTTTTGAAACATGTTCAAGAACAAATCAACATTAATATTGAGGTAAGATGTCCAGACCAAAAATAATATAATTAAAATAACCTCAAAATATAACTTCCTAAAATTAAATATTAGTTGAAATTTAATATCGACACTGAGTTCATTCAAATGCATTATTATTACATTTTTACGAGTTACTGATGAATGTGATTCGTCAATTTAGTAAAAATGAATGTAAGTGACTGTATAATTTACAAATGAAACCATTTTTCTGCAGCAGATCTTTCAACAAGAAAAATGACCTCGTACAACAAGGTATGCCAACTCCAGGTTTAATGGATCTAAAGAAAAAAATACAAGGCCTTTTAATATCATACCATTTGTAAGCTGAATAATTCGGAATGAAAAGATTTTATAAACTGTAAGTCACATTATCTCGTCTTCAATGAAAGACAAAAATTGTTATTGTGAGTTATCCTGAAAAGATAAACGTATGCTGTTGCGGATTTTTCTGTAGAATGTTTTGAGATATTCAATTCTGTGTATAATAATTTTGTGTATTTGTTATGGTTTACGTATCACAAGCCATTTAAGCTTACAAAGAGCGACATTTTTTCACATTTTTTTACTACAGAAGGTGATTTTAAGGGTGAAGGGCTTGAGCATTAAAACTCTCTTATAACCTATAACCTTCCCGGGGAAAATCCTGAACATTTTGCAAAATGCTCCATGACAATCGGATGAATGGTATGGCAACACATGCTTGCCCGGGAATCTACTTATCCCGATCTCCTTGGCACCAATGAAAGATAAAAATGGCTACAGTGTGTTATCTGTAAAAGAAAAACATATGCTGTCGCGGACTTTTTTGTAGAGTTTTTTTTAGATATTCAATTCTGTGTACATTAATTTTATATATTTGTTATGGTTTAGGCAGCATAAGCCATTTAAGGATAAAAAAAAGGGACTTATTCACATTTTTCACTACAAAGGTTGTTTTTTAAGGGCGTAGGAGTTGAGTATCTCAACTCTCTTATAGCCTATGTTCATCCTGAGAATCTCCTGAACATTTCGCAAAAAAAAAACCCATCACAATCAGGTCAATGGTATGGCCGCACATAAAGTACAAACAAACAAAGCAACAAAAACAAACAAAGCAACAAAAACAAACAAACATTTTTATATATTGGATATATGTTATATTGTAGATTTTCGTGGATATAAGTATGATTACGAAAGTTTTCTTGGGTTTTCCGCATCATAGATTGAAGGTCGGCCCCCGGCCACTGATTCCGACATTTTGGCATTGATAATGTTGGAATCAGTGCCCAGAGGCCGACCTTGAACCCATGACTCGGAAAATCCAAAAAAAAAAAAAAAAAAAAAAAAACTTTCTTAATCATACATATATACACACACACACACACACAACATATATACTACAATAATCACAGTACATTTATCAAGGAACTGGAATGGCACCCATTTGGGTCAGTATTCAAGAACCAAGCTCTTTAGACCACGCTATCTCCATCTTCCGTAAACGCAGGCTCTCATTTTTCAATTGTTCCTGGAAACTTTTCTTTAATAAATATTTGTTAATATATGATGTTGAATAGAGTGAGCCAGTTAGAGTACGGGGTGAATCATAAATATTGTTATACGTTTGATCGCGTTGTGTGATGAAAATATTACCATTACAGAAAATATGAAATTACCGTTGGAAAGGCAATTATTCAAATTACAACAATGGAATAAACAAAACAGTGTATAACTTAAGTCATTAGTCAAAATGGCGTTGAATATGCAACAGCAAATTACAATTGCTGCATGGGCAATAACGTATGCTAATGATCGTGAGGCCGCAAGACGTGAGTTTAACGTAGCATTGCAGCCGTCGACTATGGGGAAGTGGAGAAAACGGCTGCTGGAAACGGGAAGGATGCAGAAAATCAAACCTCCTGGAAGGCCTCGCATTAGCACTGATGCAGAAACAACGAAGAAAATTGTGGTGGCGTTCAACTCTAGCCCACAAAAATCAACCTGCCAAACTGCACATGAGCTTCATATCAGTCAATCGAGTGTGTGTCGTGTTTTGAAACGTAAGAAGTATACCACCAAAACAGGTGGGTGGGAAGAAGAGGCCCCATTGAAAGGCCAGCCCGTTCCCCTGACCTCACAGCATGTGACTATTGGTTGTGGGGTTATTTGAAGGAGAAGGTTTATGTCCGGAAATCTCAAGACATCGACATGCTGAAATTAGTGATTGAGGAAGAAATTAGAGCTATTCCTCTAAACATGTATCATAATGCAATGAATGACTTCCCAAAGCGTTGTCAATTATCTTGGATGTAAACGGCGAACAGTTTGAAGCAATAAAGTGACTTGCTTAGGGCCGCATGCAAATACATTAGTCTCTACTCAAATTACTTCCAATCACTGGTGAGCTGACTCACCATGAGCAAGTGCAAAGATCGAAATAGCTACCCACTAACTGGTCATGCATGAAAGTCATTTTCGTAATATTGGCAAGAAATTACCCAGAATTCTCAGCGATAAAACCACTTCCATTATTTTTGTCTGCTATAGAGGAACGCATTTACGCTTGCATCCCGCAAATAATACTGTATACAACGACGTCTGCATCATGCAATATTACGCCGATTCTCCTGTTCTTCCAGTTGAATTCTTTGGTAGACTCTTATCAAATTCCTCTTCTCCACATATACCGAAAACATGATCGAAGTCTTCAAGGTCCGACATCTTGGATAAAGCAGCAAAGTACGAGGCAAGGTTTCAAACTACATCGGTTCCCTTCGGGATTCTCACGATAAGTTTCTATCTTAAGTTACCTCGTCAGGTAGCTTACGAATTTCAACAATTATTATTGCATGAATAGATTTCTGAGTAAGCAAAATCGTATTAGGATACAACTTTCTCAGCAGAGAACGCCTTTTACGGTCTAATGCGTTCATAGATTCGACCCTTAGTGTTGTTTTAAGTGTTTTGTTTTGTTCTATTGTTGTAATTTGAAGGGATTCCCTTTCCAATGATAACATCATATTTCATTTAATAATAATAATATTTTCGTCACAAAATGCGATCAAATGTATAGCCCAGGCATGGGGAACTGCCGAACGAGGGGTAGTATGACATCCTTCCTCATTCCACCCTTCATTGAACTCGTAACTGTTGTTATTATCGTCTCGCATACCACGCAGTATCAGTGGCGGTACCCTTATAACCTGAAACATATATACTGCTCGGGACCCAGCTCCGTGTGTCTGAAAGGAATTTGCTGTCTCACGGTTAGTACTATGAGAAGCATAGAAGTGTATCTCCTCCCACTCCCCACACTTCTCCCCGCAAACACACAGAGCTTGGTCTCGAGCTGTACTAATCCCTTCCATTCTTACGTACATTACGTGTAACATTTGAAGAGCACGTAGAGGACCATTGATGCCTTTTTCTTGACACTAATTTGTCTATGTCAGGCTGGATAGTACTCTTAAGAGATGCGTAATACTGAGACTAGGATGTCATCGTTTATTCTGGAGCGTATTTTAGATTTGGTATGGTTCAACTTCGAAAATAATTGTTCGCATGTATAAGTCGAACCAAACATTGCGAGAATGTGGCCTGCAAAATCTCTCATGTTGGGATACGAGTCTATTGACAACAACCTGTATAGTTCCAAGCCTTCCGTGCCATTCTGAATAAAAAAAGAATAATTTTCCCAGTCAGTATTAAAATGGTATCGGTGTTTAGAATTTGCCATGCTCACGCTGAATTGTACGCCACTGACTCTCACTGCGTATTGTCAATCACTGTATACCTGCGTCTGCAGTGCAAGTACAAATGAGTGGAATGGGCATTGGCGGAGAGGATTTGTTATGAGCTCCTGGAACCCCAGTTCCCCATGCCTGGTATAGCCATATTTCTGAATCACACTGTAGATTCTGCATTAGTCACATAATTAACTACGGAAAGACAGGCTGACAGTCGCTCTTCGTGGAAAGCTTTGTTCTTGAATACTGGCCGAAGATAATGAAGCAGTTGACTAAAATCCTCCAAAGAATGAAACACATTTGGAAAGCAACAATTAGTTATGAATATTTAATTTTAGGAAGTTATATTTTGAGGTTATTTTAATTATATTATTTTTGGTCTGGACATCTTACCTCAATATTAATGTTGATTTGTTCTTGAACATGTTTCAAAACAATTCTCTGTTTTATCTTCAGCTTTCCCAGACTGGTTTTATTTATGTTGCATTATGTTGCACCACCTGGATGTCGATGTCAGCTCCATCCTGTGGTTGGCCAAAAACCTCCAAACCAGTCTGGGAAAGCTGAAGATAAAACAGAGAATTGTTTTGAAACATGTTCAAGAACAAATCAACATTAATATTGAGGTAAGATGTCCAGACCAAAAATAATATAATTAGTTATGAAATTGCAAGACAAAAAAAAAGCATGAAAGGAGGTGGATATGACTCCTACAATAGCACTTTGTGCATGTCTATTATCTTATTAGGAAATAAATTATATGACAATGATATACTTACATTTAATATGTCTGATGACTGACAAGAATCATCGGTGACTAAAATGTTATCTTCTGGTTTTTTGTTTTCAATTCTCCTATCATTTGACAATTTAAGTTGAATGTTATAAGATGATATGGGCTGTAGTCTAGAAAAACTTTTTTTATTGGTAATATTTCCTTCACTGTCATTCAACAATGAATTTTCTTTGTCATCAGAATTTAGATGTATTATATGTTGATTATTATAAATATCTGAATTTTCTTTTATATCATTTGATTTTAAATCTATTCTAGTTAAACTGTCATTATTACTTGAATCATCATCATCATATGATTGTTC
Organism: Diploptera punctata; assembly: GCA_030220185.1. Lineage (NCBI taxonomy): Eukaryota > Metazoa > Arthropoda > Insecta > Blattodea > Blaberidae > Diploptera > Diploptera punctata. The sequence continues at coordinate 1,505,184 of JASPKZ010003887.1, read as the reverse complement.
TATTACTGTTGTGTCATTTGAAATAGAATTTTCATCTGGCTGTAATTCTTTCATATCATGATTGTCAGATGTAATGCCAAAGTCTTTTGAAATTTCATCGTCTGATAGTTCTATTACTATTGTGTCATTTGAAATAGAATTTTCACATGACTGTAATTCTTTTATATCATGATTGTTGGCTGTAATGCCAAAGCCTTTTGAAATTTCATCATCTGATAGGTCTACCACATTTGTATCATTTGATTTATCAAAATTCTTTAAATTTTTATCTGATTGTAGTTCTCTTATATCATCGCTGTGGGTTGAAATTACCATTTTTTTTGAGATTTCATCGTCGGAATATAGTTGTACCACACATGAGTTACGTGAGATGTAAAGATTCTTTGAATTTTGAACCGATTGATTTTCTTCTATATCTTGATTGCTAGTTTCTGAGATTTCATCATCTGACAGTTCCATCACACTTGTGTCAAATGACACATCAAAATTCTTTAAATTTTCATCTGATTGTAATTCTCTTATATCTTGATTCCTGGTGTCTTTAGAGATTTCGTCGTCTTCATCTGATTCTAAATCTGTTGTATTACTTTTAGTTATATCATGACAATTAATTTCATAGTCAGATATTAATTCTATCATATTTAGATTCTTTGTTGAACCATTGTAATTGTTTGATGAATTTTTATCTGAATGGTGCATAATCCATGAATCTTCAATTGGTACTGAACAGTTTGACAATTTTTCTTCATTACAATTTGTATCAAGCTCTATTTTATTTATATCAGTTGGAACTGAATGGTTTGGTAATCTTTCTTCATCAGCATCTGAATCAAGGTTTATTTTACTTATATCATCATCTGTTGAAACAGTAAAAATGTTTGATGAATTTTCCTTTTCATTTTCTGACTGCAGTAAAGTAATATTATTATCAATACGATGATCTGATATATTTCTTCTACTTCATTCTCGTCACGACTTAGATCTATTACAGACAAATCATCAGCTGATACATCACAATGGCTCAAAGAATTTTTTCTGCTGACAGAAACCTTCTTAATCACATTGACATCATTATTATCATTCAATAAATTTTCTTCTACTTCATTCTCGTCACAACTTAGATCTATTACAGACAAATCATCAGATGATTCATCACAATGGCTCAAAGAACTTTTTCTGCTGGCAGAAACCTTCTCAATCACATCAACACCACAATTCTTACTCAATAACTTTTCTTCTACTTCATTCTCATCATAATTAAGATCTATTACGGACAAATCATCAGCTGATTCATCACTATGGCTCAATGATTTTTTTCTGATGACAGAAACATTCTTAATCAAACCAACACCACAATCCTTACTTGAAGAATGAGTGTCATTTTCAAATTCATCATCTGATACAAGATCAATCACTTCTGGTTCAAACTGAAAAACTTTATCCTTTAATAGGTCTGAAAAATTGCTCGTATCTTCTCTTATTTCATTTTCTTCTATTTGGAATGTTTTGTCTTTCAGTAATTTTTCAAATTCATTCTTTCCCGTATCTATTGCACTATGAAGGGAATGTGAATGATGATGTGTCTTAGGTTCATTAGATGGTTCTGTTGATTTATCAAAATGAACTTCTGAATCTTCTAATATTTTATCTTTTTTTGCTGGAAGTAGATATTGATACATTGTATTAGTCTGTGGTGGACCAAATTTTCTACATCGTGGACGTTTTAGTACTCTTGGTAATTTCAATCCCTCTGTATAATTTCTTTTAGGTGAGTTTGGTGATTTAACTTTTATTTTTGAAACAAGTGGCAAAATACATTTCTCAGGACTTTCATATATTGACTTTGAATGATTAGGCCTATTCTGTTCATTACCAACATTTAATTTATCTGAATTTAAAATATTTTCTAAATTATACAAAGAATTAACACTTTGTGACAATTGAGCATTTTGTACATTACCAGAACATGGGCGCTTTGCCTGAAACTGAATATCAGATAAGGTACTTGAGTAATCCCATTTATGTAAGTTTCTAATATTTATCACAGATTTTGGAAAATCTTCCATTTTTCTTTTTCTTGGTACATGATTCAGCCCCATTTCAGGTGTGAGGCCTGTATTTATGTCGCCATTTATGTTAGGAATAAGAGTGCTTTTCGAAACAACTGACTGGATAGAGTTACTGACATCTAAAGGACGTGGTAGCATGATGTTGTCAAATACCGTACACATCCCATTTGGAACTTTACAGTTTCAGAAGACATCTGGAAAATAAAAATAAACATGAACAACTACTGCCAATTTTTCTACTTCTCCTTTTTTTTACATTTTTATGTATTCCTTAGTTCTAATGGTTAAATTTTTACTTTGTTTAATGCAATTAAGCTAAAACATTTTACATGCAAATATATCTCTTTTAAATTCAATTAATTATTAATACAATCATTTCTAACTTAATAATATAATAATATTACAACAACACAATATGATCAATACTAGTGAAATTCATATCAAATTCCATTGAGGTGAAGTCATATGATGAAAGTTAAAAATTAAATTGTACCTGTTGGCAGGTGCCGTCATCCTCAACTTTGTTAATATATTGTATATAAAATTAACTGGAGTGCTTTTTGAAGTTACCTTCCATCTTCTGCAGGTTGAGTTTCCATACACAACAACAAGTAACAGAAACTCAACCTGCAGAAGATGGAAGGTAACTTCCAAAAGCGCTCCAGTTAATTTTATATACAATATTTTAACAAAGTTGAGGATGACGGCACCTGCCAACAGGTACAATTTAATTTTTAACTTTCATCAAACACAATATGAACTGAAAACACTTTATGTAATCTTATCAACTAATCACTGAATTTAGAGCACCACCAAAAATTTCTTCAAGAAAGAACATGCTATAAAAAAACAAAGTTCTTATTCAGTTCCCATATTTAGTTAGAATTGCATACAAAAGAAAATGCACACCATCCTAATATAAGTTGAGTATTGTGGAATGCATGCTTTCACGGCCGGTAATCATGGTATTAAAAGATTCTGGGCTATATGGCCGTGGTCTATAACTGGCATTTCTTCCAGACGTTTCCTTCAACTGCGGAGGGCATCTTCAGTGGCGAGCGCTTCCAGCTGTTGTTTCCCTGTCGTAGACTCGACTGCGAATGAACGGCAGAAACCTGGACGCTCTTATTTATATTAGTGCTGACGTCACGTGACCCTGGGGGTCCGTCGGGTCCCAGCTGTGCTCACAACGGCAACAGGGTGCGTCCCCGGGTGGCGGATAGGGGAACGGTCGGTGGTTTGCTTGCATTCCTCCCAGCTAGGTCCAGTCCAGACCCGCGGGCCATTTGTGGGGTCGTCAAGACTCGAGCAACCTGACGTACTATATAGCTCGTGCTGCGCCCACTTCAGCAGCAAAACGCGTCCCCTTGGTGGCGTAGTGGGGAAAAGGTCGGTGGATCTGCTAGTCAGTTCTCCCTTCCAAGTCCGATGGACTCGCGGACCATGAGTGGGGTCAGCAGGGAAAATGAGGGCCCTGCTGTCAAACCTTTGCGTCCCGGCCCACAAGCGGGAGCATGGGCCGCTGTCTGTGGAGCGGTGGGAGTCTGGGGATCAGAAGCCCCTTTCTCTTGGTTCAATGGAACCTGAAACCATCTGTGGGGGCACCATGGGAGATGAGCACCCTGGATGCCTACATTGCTCAGTGCGCTGCCTCACAGCAGCTACACGACTAGGCCTAGTCTTGCGAACGGGCTGGTTGGGACAATACCGGGCGTAATGCTGGGAATTATCACCAGGTCAATAAGCTCGGGAAAGGAGGAAGCACGGTCTTTTGGGTCGGAGACTTAGCGCCGACTCTGGAACCGAGTGACCCAAGAACAATCTGTGAGGTCGTCAGGAGTTGAGCAACCTGACGCACTATAGTTCAGGCTGGACCCACTTCAGCAACCAAACACGTCCGCAGCTGGTGCACTGGGGGAAAGGTCGATGGATCTGTAGAGAGTCCTCCCGGTTAAGTCCAAGGGACTCGTGAACCATTAGTGGGGTAGGCAAGAGTTTAGCGCCTTGTCGTACTATTTGCTCATCTGTTGGAGCTTGCTAGCTCCGTGCTGGCCCACAACAGCTGCAGAAGGCGTCCCTGGGGGCACACCAGGGCTCGGCTCGGACCAGTGTAGAGGGGAGCAACTGTACTGGTTCCTGGCTCGCCTACAGGCCCGTCGACAAACTGTGGGGTCGCCAGGAGATGAGCACCTGGATGTACTAAAAGTCTCACACTGTTGGGCTTGTAGCCCTAGCCGGTCTCACAATGGCTGCAGGACATGTCCCTGGAGGCAGAACAGGGGAATGGTCGGTGGATCTGTGACAGCAGTCCTCCCGGCTAGGCTCATGGAGCCCGTGGACCAACTGTGGGGTCATCAGAAATGAGCGACCTGATGTACTATGTAGCTCAGAAATGAGCGACCTGATGTACTATGTAGCTCAGCAATTCCCAGAACTGCTAACTCCAACACCCTCTCCCTGGGGTGTTGGTTTAAGGACCGTGAACTTGAACGTGGACGTGAACATAGGATAGGGAGGACCTAGAACTAGGACTTGGGAGTATGGTCATGACGACCGAGGTATCCCAAGGGGTGGACGGAAGGGCCTAGATGACGTCACGTGACATCAGCACTAATATAAATAAGAGCGTCCAGCTTTCTGCCGTTCATTCGCAGTCAAGTCTACGACAGGGAAACAACAGCTGGAATCGCTCGCCACTGAAGATGCCCTCCGCAGTTGAGGGAGAAACGTCTGGAAGAAATGCCAGTTATAGACCACGGCCACATAGCCCGGAATCTTTTAATACCATAAGTTGAGTAGTTCTATAATGTGGAATATTTTAGGTTGAAACCAAGTTATTGTTGTAAGATTTTCAAGTTAAAATGCTAGTTTAATGATCATATTAAAGCACATAAACACACAGTCTTTAATAGTTTATAACATGCAGACTTGTGAACATCCCCATGAGCAAAGAAAATTTTAATACAGAGAAAAAAACACATATTAAAGATAGCAAAATACAGTATAACTTGTTTAATCCGGAATGTGAAAATGCAGAAATCTGTCCAATGTGAACAAATTTATTGGTCCCGGCAAAATAATAGTAATTTTATGTGTATTTACTTTTTAAAAATGGAATCTGTCCAATGCGGAAATGGAAAGATATTTCTACAAAATTCATGAAAAAAAGTTTATAAGGCAGAAAGATAATAGATTAGTTTTCACTTTATTGAATTCCCGTTTGGCGAATTAACAACAGTGATGATTCCTGCTGCCAGGTGAAGTAGAGTTTCTACCTGTATCTGGAATTCTCTTTTGGCCTCACTGCACATCCGTTTTGAGAAATATAGGTTGGTTTAACAAATATTTGGCAGGTGACATCTGTCTTACAAATAACAAGTGCATTGTAAAATCTTAAATTAATTTAAGATCTCAGACCGATTGTGTACATATCTTTCACAGGTAGCGTTCTGAATTTACATTGCGGAATAAAGATGGCTAAATCGTATGTATCATTGTCATTAAACAAAAAGTGAAAGCGATTGAAGATAAAGAAAAACTAACTCTCAGTACGCGAAATAATGACTAAATTTAAATGTGGAAAAATCCAAGTTTATGAGATTTTAAAACACAAAGAAAAAATAATGAATGAATGGATGCAAGGAAATGGTCAAATGAAGATGAAAAAAAAAAATCTCCAAATTTTCGGACCGATGCTCCAAAGTCAAACCCTAGATGTTGCTATATCCCTAGGGAATAACGATTTGAATGCATCTTGAGGTTGGTTGTGGACAGTTTTAAAAGACTACTCAATGTAGCGTGGAATTAAATTTGCGGGGAATCAAAGGATGTGGACGAAAGTATAGTTAGTGAGTGGAAACCAAAACGGCATACTTCAATTTCAGGATATGCGGCTAAAAGACATTTTTAACGCTGACAAAACGAGACCGTTTTCTCGCGCGTTACTATCGATGTTGCTCGTACATACTATATGCCCCTACTTCATTTTTCAACGGCAGCTGAATTACAATTAATTCAAGGTACATAAAAAGACATACATGGAGCTCTATAATCTAAGATTGGTTAACATTTTTTTTTTATAATACGGAATGTTGTCTAATGTGGAAAAAAATTGGTCCCATGTGATTCCGCTTTGAACAAGTTTTACTGTATAATGACTTTGAAGAAAAGATGATTCATGAGAAAATAAATTGATTAAAAAAACAAAAATTTATAAATTAAAGTACTCATCAGATAGATAAAGAAATTTATGCAATTTACATACCATCCTTTGGCATACAATACAATAAAAAAATCAGCAAATTTAATGTTAAATTAGCACCGAAAAAGATTATAGCTTGAATAGGTTAATTAAAATCAACAACAACAAAATTAAGCAACAATTCAGTGATTTATCAAATTGATTGCAAAGATTGTGAAAAAATAAACATAGGAAAAACAGAAAGGAACTTAAATACAAGATCAAAAGAACACCTTAGAAATGTTAAAAATGGGGAAATAGTTAAATCTGTAATAGCTGCACATGCATGGTCAAAAAATTACAGTTAATCGAAACATAGGCAAGTTACTGAAACAGATACGAGGGTCAGTCAAAAAGTAATGCCTCCTATTTTTTTTTCTTTTAATAAGTCAATTATGTGAAAAATTTCAATTTGGCACAATTCCTCAAACATTCTTCTACATTCCACTGCAGTAATAACTTCTTAAGTTAATGGGTGGAAGCACTGCATCCTCTTACAAAATGGCTAACACTGATGTATGTATTAGACAGCATTTTGTGAAATGCCCTTACGCATTCCTGAAAGGTTGAAAAATGTGTAGGGAGATTTGAAAAACCTAAATAATGTTAGAAAAAATAATTAATAAATATTAATAATCGCATATTTATATAAATTTTAATAAATTTATAAGTTGTTAATCCATTTGTAAAACGTAAATAATGTTATAAAATAAATAATTAATATTTGCATATTTACATAAATTTTAATAAACTTATTAGTTGTTAATCCATTTGTAAAATGTAAATAATGTTATAAAATAATTAATTAATATTAGTATATTTACATAAATTTTAATAAACTTATTAGTTGTTAATCCATTTGTAAAATGTAAATAATGTTATAAAATAATTAATTAATATTAATATATTTACATAAATTTTAATAAACTTATTAGTTGTTAATCCATTTGTAAAATGTAAATTATGTTATAAAATAATTAATATTAATATTTGTATATTTACATAAATTTTAATAAACTTATTAGTTGTTAATCCATTTGTAAAATGTAAATAATGTTATAAAATAATTAATACTAATATTTGTGTATTTACATAAATTTTAATAAACTTATTAGTTGTTAATCCATTTGTAAAATGTAAATAATGTTATAAAATAATTAATTAATATTAGTATATTTACATAAATTTTAATAAACTTATTAGTTGTTAATCCATTTGTAAAATGTAAATAATGTTATAAAATAATTAATTAATATTAGTATATTTACATAAATTTTAATAAACCTATTAGTTATTAATCTATTTGTAAAATGTAAATTATGTTATAAAATAATTAATATTAATATTTGTATATTTACATAAATTTTAATAAACTTATTAGTTGTTAATCCATTTGTAAAATGTAAATAATGTTATAAAATAATTAATTAATATTTGTATATTTACATAAATTTTAATAAACCTATTAGTTATTAATCTATTTGTAAAATGTAAATTATGTTATAAAATAATTAATACTAATATTTGTGTATTTACATAAATTTTAATAAACTTATTAGTTGTTAATCCATTTGTAAAATGTAAATAATGTTATAAAATAATTAATTAATATTTGTATATTTACATAAATTTTAATAAACTTATTTGTTGTTAATCCATTTGTAAAACGTAGATAATGTTATAAAATAATTCATTAATATTAATATTTCTATATTTACATAAATTTTAATAAACTTATTAGTTGTTAATCCATTTGTAAAATGTAAATAATGTTATAAAATAATTAATTAATATTTGTATATTTACAAAAATTTTAATAAACTCATTTGTTGTTAATCCATTTGTAAAACGTAGATAATGTTTATAAAATAATTCATTAATATTAATATTTCTATATTTACATAAATTTTAATAAACTTATTAGTTGTTAATCCATTTGTAAAATGAAAATAATGTTATAAAATAATTAATTAATATTTGTATATTTACAAAAATTTTAATAAACTCATTTGTTGTTAATCCATTTGTAAAACGTAGATAATGTTATAAAATAATTCATTAATATTAATATTTCTATATTTACATAAATTTTAATAAACTTATTAGTTGTTAATCCATTTGTAAAATGTAAATAATGTTATAAAATAATTAATTAATATTTGTATATTTACAAAAATTTTAATAAACTCATTTGTTGTTAATCCATTTGTAAAACGTAGATAATGTTATAAAATAATTCATTAATATTAATATTTCTATATTTACATAAATTTTAATAAACTTATTAGTTGTTAATCCATTTGTAAAATGTAAATAATGTTATAAAATAATTAATTAATATTTGTATACTTACTTACTCACTGGCACTATCGAACCCGTAGGTTGATGGCCGCGCGGACATAAGCTCTCCATACATCCCTATCCTGAGCTAATGCTTTCCAATCATTTCCTGTATAATCTACTTCCCTCAAATCATAGTTAATGTTCTTCTCCCACCTCATTCTTGGTCTACCAACTGGGCGTTTTCCTTCTGGCTTTCCTACAAGAAGTTTCCATGCACGTCTTTCATTCCCCATATGCGCAACATGTCCTGCCCATCGCAGTCTACGGGACTTAACTGTTCTTATTATATCTGGCTTCTTATAAAGACCATGTAGTTCATTGTTATGTAGTCTTCTCCATTCACCTGTCTGTTCATCTCTCTTGTATCTTTACCTTGTCGTGGTGGAGTGGCTTGTGTGCTTAAATGATCCTGAGAGCTATGCCGGCGGTAGCATTGCTGCCGATAGGGTTACCCATGCCGGACTGGTCGAAGGTGATAAGCCAGACGAAATAAGTACCTTGGTCGAAAGAGTGACGATCTTTCACCGTAAAAATACAACCGTCAAGAAATGCGGACATGGGTTCTACTGGGGTAAAATTTTCCGGAGGTCAAATAGTCCCCCATTCGGTTCTCCGGGCGGGGACTACTTCAGGGAACCCATGCCAAAGGCTCAAACACAGGGACATGTTCCTAGGAACATGGAATGTTAGGACTTTATACAATTAATATTTGTATATTTACAAAAATTTTAATAAACTTATTTGTTGTTAATCCATTTGTAAAATGTAAATAATGTTATAAAATAATTAATTAATATTAATATTTGTATATTTACATAAATTTTAATAAACTTATTTGTTGTTAATCCATTTGTAAAATGTAAATAATGTTATAAAATATAATTAATATTAATATTTGTATATTTACATAAATTTTAATAAACTTATTAGTTGTTAATCCATTTGTAAAATATAAATAATGTTATAAAATAATTAATTAATATTTGTATATTTACATAAATTTTAATAAACCTATTAGTTATTAATCTATTTGTAAAATGTAAATTATGTTATAAAATAATTAATATTAATATTTGTGTATTTACATAAATTTTAATAAACTTATTAGTTGTTAATCCATTTGTAAAATGTAAATAATGTTATAAAATAATTAATACTAATATTTGTGTATTTACATAAATTTTAATAAACTTATTAGTTGTTAATCCATTTGTAAAATGTAAATAATGTTATAAAATAATTAATTAATATTTGTATATTTACATAAATTTTAATAAACTTATTTGTTGTTAATCCATTTGTAAAACGTAGATAATGTTATAAAATAATTCATTAATATTAATATTTCTATATTTACATAAATTTTAATAAACTTATTAGTTGTTAATCCATTTGTAAAATGTAAATAATGTTATAAAATAATTAATTAATATTTGTATATTTACAAAAATTTTAATAAACTCATTTGTTGTTAATCCATTTGTAAAACGTAGATAATGTTATAAAATAATTCATTAATATTAATATTTCTATATTTACATAAATTTTAATAAACTTATTAGTTGTTAATCCATTTGTAAAATGAAAATAATGTTATAAAATAATTAATTAATATTGTATATTTACATAAATTTTAATAAACTTATTGTTATTAATCCATTTGTAAAATGTAAATAATGTTATAAAATAATTAATTAATATTAATATTTGTATATTTACATAAATTTTAATAAACTTATTAGTTGTTAATCCATTTGTAAAATATAAATAATGTTATAAAATAATTAATTAATATTTGTATATTTACATAAATTTTAATAAACCTATTAGTTATTAATCTATTTGTAAAATGTAAATTATGTTATAAAATAATTAATACTAATATTTGTGTATTTACATAAATTTTAATAAACTTATTAGTTGTTAATCCATTTGTAAAATGTAAATAATGTTATAAAATAATTAATACTAATATTTGTGTATTTACATAAATTTTAATAAACTTATTAGTTGTTAATCCATTTGTAAAATGTAAATAATGTTATAAAATAATTAATTAATATTTGTATATTTACATAAATTTTAATAAACTATTTGTTGTTAATCCATTTGTAAAACGTAGATAATGTTATAAAATAATTCATTAATATTAATATTTCTATATTTACATAAATTTTAATAAACTTATTAGTTGTTAATCCATTTGTAAAATGTAAATAATGTTATAAAATAATTAATTAATATTTGTATATTTACAAAAATTTTAATAAACTCATTTGTTGTTAATCCATTTGTAAAACGTAGATAATGTTATAAAATAATTCATTAATATTAATATTTCTATATTTACATAAATTTTAATAAACTTATTAGTTGTTAATCCATTTGTAAAATGAAAATAATGTTATAAAATAATTAATTAATATTTGTATATTTACAAAAATTTTAATAAACTTATTTGTTATTAATCCATTTGTAAAATGTAAATAATGTTATAAAATAATTAATTAATATTAATATTTGTATTTTACATAAATTTTAATAAACTTATTAGTTGTTAATCCATTTATAAAATGTAAATAATGTTATAAAACAATTAATATTTGCATATTTACATAAATTTTAATAAACTTATTAGTTGTTAATACATTTGTAAAACGTAAATAATGTTACAAAATAATTAACTAATATTAATATTTGCATAATTATATACATTTTAATAAACTTATTAGTTGTTAATACATTTGTAAAACGTAAATAATGTTATAAAATAATTAATTAATATTAATATTTGCATATTTACATAAATTTTAATAAACTTAATAGTTGTTAATCCATTTGTAAAATGTAAATAATGTTATAAAATAATTAATTAATATTTGCATATTTACATAAATTTTTATAAACTTATTAGTCGTTAATCCATTTGTAAAACGTAAATAATGTTATAAAATAATTATTATTTGCATATTTACATAAATTTTAATAAACCTATTAGTTGTTAATCCATTTGTAAAACATAAATAATGTTATAAAATAATTAATTAATATTAATATTTGTATATTGACATAAATTTTAATAAACTTATTAGTTATTAATCCATTTGTAAAATGTAAATTTTAATAAACTTATTAGTTGTTAATACATTTGTAAAACATAAATAATGTTATAAAATAATTGATTAATATTTGCATATTTACATAAATTTTAATAAACTCATTAGTTGTTAATGCATTTGTAAAACATAAATAATGTTATAAAATAATTAATTAATATTAATATTTGCATATTTACATAAATTTTAATAAACATATTAGTTGTTAATCCATTTGTAAAACATAAATAATGTTATAAAATAATTGATTAATATTTGCATATTTACATAAATTTTAATAAACTTATTAGTTGTTAATCCATTTGTAAAACATAAATAATGTTATAAAATAATTAATTAATATTAATATTTGTATATTGACATAAATTTTAATAAACTTATTAGTTATTAATCCATTTGTAAAATGTAAATTTTAATAAACTTATTAGTTGTTAATCCATTTGTAAAACATAAATAATGTTATAAAATAATTGATTAATATTTGCATATTTACATAAATTTTAATAAACTTATTAGTTGTTAATCCATTTGTAAAATGTAAATTTTAATAAACTTATTAGTTGTTAATACATTTGTAAAACGTAAATAATGATATAAAATAATTAATTATATTTGCATATTTACATAAAATTTTAATAAACTTATTAGCTATTAATCAATTTGTAAAACGTAAATAATGTTATAAAATAATTAATTAATATTAATATTTGTATATTGACATAAATTTTAATAAACTTATTAGTTATTAATCCATTTGTAAAATGTAAATTTTAATAAACTTATTAGTTGTTAATACATTTGTAAAACATAAATAATGTTATAAAATAATTGATTAATATTTGCATATTTACATAAATTTTAATAAACTCATTAGTTGTTAATGCATTTGTAAAACATAAATAATGTTATAAAATAATTAATTAATATTTGCATATTTACATAAATTTTAATAAACTTATTAGTTGTTAATCCATTTGTAAAACATAAATAATGTTATAAAATAATTGATTAATATTTGCATATTTACATAAATTTTAATAAACTTATTAGTTGTTAATCCATTTGTAAAATGTAAATTTTAATAAACTTATTAGTTGTTAATACATTTGTAAAACGTAAATAATGATATAAAATAATTAATTAATATTTGCATATTTACATACATTTTAACAAAGTTATTTGTTGTTAATCCATTTGTAAAATGTAAATAATGTTATAAAATAATTAATTAATATTTGTATATTTACAAAAATTTTAATAAACTTATTTGTTGTTAATCCATTTGTAAAATGTAAATAATGTTATAAAATAATTAATTAATATTAATATTTGTATATTTACATAAATTTTAATAAACTTATTAGTTGTTAATCCATTTATAAAATGTAAATAATGTTATAAAACAATTAATATTTGCATATTTACATAAATTTTAATAAACTTATTAGTTGTTAATACATTTGTAAAACGTAAATAATGTTACAAAATAATTAATTAATATTAATATTTGCATAATTATATACATTTTAATAAACTTATTAGTTGTTAATACATTTGTAAAACGTAAATAATGTTATAAAATAATTAATTAATATTAATATTTGCATATTTACATAAATTTTAATAAACTTAATAGTTGTTAATCCATTTGTAAAATGTAAATAATGTTATAAAATAATTAATTAATATTTGCATATTTACATAAATTTTTATAAACTTATTAGTCGTTAATCCATTTGTAAAACGTAAATAATGTTATAAAATAATTATTATTTGCATATTTACATAAATTTTAATAAACCTATTAGTTGTTAATCCTTTGTAAACATAAATAATGTTATAAAATAATTAATTAATATTAATATTTGTATATTGACATAAATTTTAATAAACTTATTAGTTATTAATCCATTTGTAAAATGTAAATTTTAATAAACTTATTAGTTGTTAATACATTTGTAAAACATAAATAATGTTATAAAATAATTGATTAATATTTGCATATTTACATAAATTTTAATAAACTCATTAGTTGTTAATGCATTTGTAAAACATAAATAATGTTATAAAATAATTAATTAATATTAATATTTGCATATTTACATAAATTTTAATAAACTTATTAGTTGTTAATCCATTTGTAAAACATAAATAATGTTATAAAATAATTGATTAATATTTGCATATTTACATAAATTTTAATAAACTTATTAGTTGTTAATCCATTTGTAAAACATAAATAATGTTATAAAATAATTAATTAATATTAATATTTGTATATTGACATAAATTTTAATAAACTTATTAGTTATTAATCCATTTGTAAAATGTAAATTTTAATAAACTTATTAGTTGTTAATCCATTTGAATGAAAGTAAATGCGCACAAATGTGCAAATTGTTAGTAAATTTAGTCTAAGCAAAACTTGTTAAACGATAATTGTCTTTCCGCACACTTTTCGACGTGATATCGTTCACATGGATTGTTACACAGTTCGCATATGCATTCTTGGTTTGGCTCGTGGAATCGCTTTATGCTGCAAACCTTGTGATGAAAGCCATGGATTGCATACCGTGTTAGGATGTGCCTCATCTCGTAGTTTGGTCGTGTCCACTCTCTCGTACACATAGCCTCTGTTGTGTAGAATTCGCTGCAGATGTTATTCCTCTTCTCCTGTAGTCCTTGCATTGTTGTCTCATATGCGCAGGTGTTCGGTAGGAATAGCTGCCGTCTAATGTCTTCAATGAAGAAGGTTTCTTTCATTAAGACGTACGTCATTCTTGAAGGTGCTGTTTTTCCAACTCCCAGAACTCTTTTCATGAAGCGTGCTTTTACTGTTTCTATTTGTGTCAAGTCTCTGTTTGTGAGTTTGTCCCATATTATGTTAATTCCATATGTTGTTATGGGAGTTATGACTGTCTTGAAGAGCGTCATAGCTGTTTCTGTTGATAACTGGTGGAGATTTTTTATGCAGTATATCGCTCTTATTGCAGCTGAAACCTTCTGTTGCACATGTATTCTGTAGGATTTAATGGTTGTTTGTAGGGTGATGCCTAGGTAGGTGAATTGCGATACAACGTCTAGTGGCTCACCAAGGAGCATTAGCCTGTCATTTTCAGTAGGTTTTCCTCCTTTTCTGAAGGTCATCTGTTTAGTTTTCTCATGGTTATTTGCAGGCAGTTTTCATTTGCCCATTTTTCAAGTCTATTTAATGTGCATTGTAGTTCATCTTTGTTTGATGATCCCAATACCATGTCATCAGCGTACATTATGATCGATGTCGCACTATCTTTGGTGACATCCACAATATCAGCTGTCATGATGTTGAAGAGCAGTGGGCTGATGGGGTTCCCTTGCAGTACCCCATTTGTTTGCTTTATTTTCTTTGATAGTGGCGACCTCGTCGTACAGTTGAACATAGTTGTGATCCAGGATGCTTGTCACAATCGTTGTTAATGGGCTCGAGTCCTCTAATATCCGCCTGAGTTTTTGAAGGAGTACTTCTCTGTTGATGAGGTCGAACGCTTTCTGTAATCAATGAACACTGCGAAATACTTCTTTCCATTATGTCTTAATGTGTCTTCAATCGAGTCTATGAGGTAGTTCACCGCTTGTAATGTGCCTCTGCCCTTTCTGAAGCCAAATTGGCATTCCGGAATGTGTCTATCCGCTATGTTCGTGATTCTGGTTGTTAAGAGTTTCGAGAAAATTTTGAACGCAGAGTTTTCAAGAGCTATGCCGCGGTACGAGTCTGGGTTGTTGGTGTCTCCTTTCCCTTTATGCATGATCTTTATTACTGATGTTCTCCAGGCTTCTGGGATTTTTCCTATGTTTATACATTTGTTGTATAAGTTGTGCCATACGTCTTCCATTAGGTACAAGGAGTCTTTTAGATGTTCAGCATAGATGCCGTCGGGACCCGCTGCTTTCTTGTTCTTAGCCGATATTATGGCGTGGTTTATCTCTTCTTTAGTTATGTGCTCTGGGTGATCAGTGATTGTTCTGGTACGTGTTTCTTGTGACATAGTTCTTTGGTGGTAGTTTAAAAGACATTGGAAGTGATTTTCCCAATCTTCCATGGATAATTCACTCGCGGTCATTGGTCTTGATTTCCTGAGAACTATGTAAGGATCTTTTCTTGCTTCTTCGGTTATTCGCTTTGCCTCTTCTTCAATGTAGTTGGTCCTAGTTTCTTTTATTAGTTTCTTGTATTCTTTTCTATGCTTCGCGTACCTATTTAGGTCTTCATTGTTTTCTGTGGTTCTTGCTCGATGTAGTGCTGTGATCGTTTCTCTCCGTTTGTCATAGCAGTCTTTGTTAAACCAAGGCTGTGATTTCCTTTTCTTGTTTTCGCTACTGCATGCTCGTAAGATTTCTGTGATTTGTGCGACACTCTTGTCTATCTCTTCCTGATTTATTAATTTATTTACTTCTTCTATTTTTTCTTTGTTGCGTTCTAGTTTTTCCGAGTCTAGCTTCCTTGAACGTTTGTGTAGCATTGATATGGGAGTTGTTGGAATTTGCTGCAGTATTGCTGTTGTTACTATTGGTATATGTTTTCTTATCGGAGCCATTGCTGATGTCCATAATCCTTCTTGGTTGGTTATGGTCATGTTTCTACCTTTGTATAGTACAAGATCGATGGCGCTGGAACCATTAGGTGCTATATATGTTTTCATTGCGGGTTTGTTTACTAATGTGAGACCTTTATCTGTTAATGTTTCCATTATGAGATTGGTTTTGCTATTTGGTTTATCTATTCTACAGTTCATATCACCAGCAAGGATTATTCTTTCATCGTTATTTGTATGCGTGAAGGCTTCTTCTATTTTCTCGACTGCGTCAATTGTTGTAGTCTGAGGATTGATGTATATTCTATGATTGTGATGATTGGGGTTTTTACTATCAGCATATTTTCCTCTTTGATTACTTGCTTTATCATTCCTAGGGTTGGTTTCATAAATATAGAAACCCCGCCCGCTGGTCTTCCTGCTGTAGGTTTTGCTAATGTGTGAACTCCATAGTAACCTTGTAAATGGTAATTTTCGGTTAGAAATGTTTCGGTGGTTATTATAGCGTCATAGTTTGTTATTGTTTCCAGAGGTATATATGGTATTGCGTTTCTTAGACCTTCTATGTTCCACAGAAGGAAATTTACGTGTTTATTGTTAATCCATTTGTAAAACATAAATAATGTTATAAAATAATTGATTAATATTTGCATATTTACATAAATTTTAATAAACTTATTAGTTGTTAATCCATTTGTAAAATGTAAATTTTAATAAACTTATTAGTTGTTAATACATTTGTAAAACGTAAATAATGATATAAAATAATTAATTAATATTTGCATATTTACATAAATTTTAATAAACTTATTAGCTATTAATCAATTTGTAAAACGTAAATAATGTTATAAAATAATTAATTAATATTAATATTTGTATATTGACATAAATTTTAATTAACTTATTAGTTATTAATCCATTTGTAAAATGTAAATTTTAATAAACTTATTAGTTGTTAATACATTTGTAAAACATAAATAATGTTATAAAATAATTGATTAATATTTGCATATTTACATAAATTTTAATAAACTCATTAGTTGTTAATGCATTTGTAAAACATAAATAATGTTATAAAATAATTAATTAATATTTGCATATTTACATAAATTTTAATAAACTTATTAGTTGTTAATCCATTTGTAAAACATAAATAATGTTATAAAATAATTGATTAATATTTGCATATTTACATAAATTTTAATAAACTTATTAGTTGTTAATCCATTTGTAAAATGTAAATTTTAATAAACTTATTAGTTGTTAATACATTTGTAAAACGTAAATAATGATATAAAATAATTAATTAATATTTGCATATTTACATACATTTTAACAAACTTATTAGTTGTTAATTCATTTGTAAAATGTAAATAATGTTATAAATAATTAATTAATATTTACATAAATTTTAATAAGCATATTAGTTAATCCATTTGTAAAATGTAAATAATGTTATAAAATAATTAATTAATATTAATATTTGCATATTTACATAAATTTTAATAAACCCATCAGTTGTTAATCCATTTGTAAAACATAATGTTATAAAATAATTAATTAATATTTGCATATTTACATAAATTTTAATAAATTTATTAGTTGTTAATCCATTTGTAAGCAGTGGATGTCAGTACTGTTAGACGATGAGTTCATTGCTGCAACGAAGCTCAAAGACAAACACAATTGGCTGATGCAAAGCAGAGCAGAAGGCCGGCGACATCAGTGACTTCATGTAACATTCAGCGAGTCGATGAGATCATTTGTGAAGACCACTGGGTAATAACAGTGTCATTCTCGCCATCAGAAAAGGTAGTGTGATGATGATTATTCAACAACTTGGGTACTCAAAAGTTTGTTGGCTGTTCTTCTTTTGCACAATAATGCATGGGGGAAGATTTTTCTCATGGAATTTCGGCCAGTATGGGACCGGTGTACACCCAGCATCGTGAGGCATTTGGGTAGCTACAATAAGTAGCGACTCCAGGTTGAGAATACCAGCTATAACAGCTGGGGATCCGACATGCTGACGACATGTCACCCCTACACTGACCTGTTGATTGTCTACTTTTGTGATTAACACATGTGGATGTGAGGCCAGCAGCCTCAAAATTAATTTCTAATTCCTCCTACAATTTTATATTATATTATCATGCGTATCTCATACATGTTCATCTTTTAAATAATCCACTATTATTTGCTGCATAATTCAATTTCGTATTTTCAAAATTTTAAGGTCAATGCTATTTATAGCAATGCCTCTGCATTAATTTTTTTTTTCAAAATTTTTCATTCTTTTCAATAATTTCAAAAAAACATTTAATTATTTCTTCAACCAGTTTTTGCAATCCTCTTCATCCAAGTTCCTGACTTGCAATCCTATCTTTCAATTTCTTACAATGGGGTAGTTATTGCCTCAGGTACTCATATTCGTTCTGGAGTTTTAAAAGAAACGCTGGATAATCTTACCAATAAGCGCAGCGAGAATTTTTTTCTAAGTCCGAGGCAGACACTACGCGCATGTGCTAAACAAACGCAAAGTGGTTTACTCTATGGAATATCGCGATGCAGCCAACATTATACATGCTATTTAACGAACCTAAAAGCTAACCTAACGCAATTTAAGTACTCTAACCTGTGAAAGACCAACCTAAAAGCTAACCTAATGCAATTTAAGCACTGTAACCTGTGAAAGAATGCAACGGCCAAAAAATAAATAGTAAGTTCTCAAATTCTTAAGTACATACCCCATGTTGGCTGCACTGTTGTATAGAATATTCTTAAAAATCAATATGGCTGCCACGTCTTCATGTTATGTATATAGTTATATATCACAGAAAAATATCTTCAAATAATCGTTAGAAACAATTTAAAATTTGTTGTAAATGGTGAGAAATAATTTGAAAATAAAACTCTGTTGGTGCATGAGCGTGGTGTCTGCCTCGGACTTAGAAAAAGTTCACTTTGCGCTTAATGGAAACATGAGCCAAAATGTTTTTGGGTTATTGATGGTGGCAACTCCGGAGTTTTTTTTTGGCTTGTTGATGGTGGCAACAATGGAACAGGGAAAGTATAGCAAGTAAATAATGCAGTATGGTCATGTTTTGCATAATCATATAAATTGGAAGAAATGTTTAAAGAATCGTTGCAAAATGTTTAAAATAGTACGAAACATGGTAGAAGTGTGTAGTGAAACAATGACATAAGAATATGGAAAAACATGATCGACAAATACTAGACCTCAGCCCTCTTAACCTACAATTTGAATCATAATTGTATAATATAAGATAAAGGAAGCTAACTAATTGCTAACTAACAAACAGCTAACAATTAACGATCAGGCCTCAACATTATTAGTTTGACTGTTATCTTAGATTGTTTAGGTCCACAGGTAAGCTTCCGAAATTACTGGATTATTCAATTCACTATCTTACTTAGTTCTATTTTTTTAAATGTCAATTCAAAGTTAACACGTGAGATTAGATTAAAATTAGCCAGTTTTTTTTTCGATCAAACAAATACTTACCTTCAAATTCATCAAAATGAATGTTATGTTTATGTTACATCTCCGTTGAAGTTGAACACACAGATAATCGAAGATGTTGATGTCATAGAGAACAAAGGTTGATATTATACTCTTGATTTTATTTCTAATTTTACGCTTTGAATATGGAAGGTGAAATAGTTTTTACGAATATTTACAGCAATGACGAGAAAAATTAAGTTTTTAAAATAAATAAAATTTCAATAGTATATTTCTAAGTTAAAACCGATCAACATTGAAATACGTATTCCAATAATATTTTATAAATATCAGGGATTATACGATAATCCTCTACTCAGTGTATCAGCGTACAGTGTAGCCAACAAGACTGTAAATTTTCTCAAGTGTAATTAAAATTACCCAGGAATCAAACAGGGAAGCATATCATTTAGAAATACAGTAAAACTTGCTCAAAGCGGAATCGCATGGGACATTTTTTTTCCACATTAGACAAAATTCCGCATTATAAAAAACTAAAATGTATTAATAATCTTGGATTATTGGGTATCACATACGTATTTATACGTCCCTTAGATTAATTGTAGTTCCGCTGCCGTTGAAAAGTAAAGTATAATATGTACGAGCGACTTCGATGGTAACGCGCGAAAAAAACAGCCCCGTTTCGTCAGCCTTAAAAATGTCTCTTAGCGCGTATCCTGAAATTAAAGTATGCAGTTCCGGTTTCCGCTCACTAACTGCACTTTCGTCCACATCCTTTGATTCCCCGCAAATTTCATTCCACACTACATTGTGCCGTCTTTTAAAACTGTCCACAACCAACCTGAAGGTACATTGAAATCGTTATTCCCTATTGATTTAGCAACGGCTAGAGCTTGACTTTGGAGCATCGGTCCGGAAATTAGGAGATTTATCTTCAATCATTTTCACTTTTTCATTTAATGACAATGATACATACGTTCTAGCCATCTTTATTCCGTAAATTCAGAACGCTACCTGTGAAAGATCAGTCTCAGAATTTAAATTAATTTATGATTTTACAGTGCAATGGTTATTTGTAAGACAGGTATATGTATTGCAGTGAGGCCGAAAGAAAATTTCAGGTACAGGTAGAATCTCTACTTCACCCGACGGCAGGAATCATTCCTTATTGTTTTCTTGGCCTAACGGAAATTCAGTGAATTGTAAACTAATTTATCTCTCTGCCTTTCCGCTTTATAATTTTTTTCATGAATTGTGCAGAAATATCCTTCCGTTTCCGCGTTGGACAGATTTCGTTTTAGGCAACATAAATACATGTGAAATTACTATTATTTCTCTGGGACAAATAAATTTGTTCACATTGGACAGATTTTCGCATTATTCACGTTCCGGATTAAACACGTTTTACTGTATTTGTTATTTGTATGCTATTACAACAAAATATTTTAAGATACATAGGTTTGTTTAGATTCTTATTCTAAACTTGCGGGTGTATATTTAATAGGTAATCTTATGGACAGCTAATGACAAATGAGGGAAATTTTGAGGAAGTGGCTGAATTCAAATACCTAGGAACAATAATCACAAATAGGAATGAGATGCACAAAGAAATTAAACATAGGCTCAATTCTGGAAATGCGTACTATTATGCATTGCAGAGACTCCTGAAGTCCCAACTCCTTTCAAAAAACGTTAAACTGAAAATATATAAAACTATTATTCTACCAGTTATACACTGCTAAAAAAAAATAGGGGATATTGTAGAATAACCTACTAAGACTATGCTTTTAGGAACAGTATTAGATGCAATCACTTTCTATTACTCCAAAAGAATGTAAACAAGAGTTTGAAGTTGTTACGTAACCTCTGTACCACACCAGATGTCTAAGAGATCCTGATTAGGAATATGGCAAACAAACAAAGCAGCATTAACATGGGTGAAAATGTTTCTTTAGTATGGTGTATGGTCTCCTCGAACGGCCAGCACTGCCTCACACCTGTGTGACATTGATGCAATGAGGTTAGCAATGAGTTCTTGGGGGATACGTGGCCACTCTTCCATAAGAGCAATGTGCAGCTCTGGAACAGTTGTGGGAGGTGCTGGTCTGCCTGCAATGCGCCCCACACATCTCATGCTCTATCGGATTTAAGTCCGGGGAGGAAAACTGGCCATTGCATACGCTCGATACCCTCCACTTCCAGCATGTCGTCCACCAAGCCAGCTCTGTGGGGTCGTGCATTATCGTCCATAAAAAGAAAAGAATCACCTATGGCACCAGCATAAGGCACGGCAAAAGGTCGGAGAATCTCATCTCTATACCTTACCGCAGTCAAAGTACCACCTTGGATGACGTAGAGATCCGTACGTCCACCACTACTGACTCCTGCCCACACGATCAATCCACCGCCACCATATGGGGATCTTTCACGTACAAATGCTGGATTGTTTCGTGTCCCTTTTTCCCTCCAGATGAATACACGCCGACTATCACATTCCACGTTGAATCGCGACTCATCAGAAAAAAGAACTGTTCCCATTCGGCATGCCTCCACCCACGATGTTCCTCCGCCCAGTTTCTGCGATCTCTACGGTGTTGTGGAGTTAATATGGTACACACTATGGCCCTATCTGTTCTTTGAAAACGATTCCAAAGCCTGGAAATCACGCTTTGAGACACCCCAATGGCTTGTGCCACCTCTTGTTGTGTCTGTCCAGCTTCCATCCTTCCTATAGCCCTCCAAGCCATTGGTTCAGGTAAATCACGTTGTCGAGGCATTACTGTCCCTAAGGCAAGTCATTCACTAACTGAAAACTGGACTGGATTTAAAAACAGCAACAAAACATTCACCCCCACACCACCTTTCACATCAACAGTACAGACACTGCCCTCTGGCGTGGTACCAAGGTTACGTAACAACTTCAAACTCTTGTTTACATTATCTTGGAGTAATAGAAAGTGAGTGCATCTAATACTATTCCAAAAAACATAGTCTTAGTAGGTAATTCTACAATATCCCCTAATTTTTTTGAGCAGTGTATTATGTGGGTGCGAAACATGGACTCTTACTTTAAGGGAGGAAAGGAGATTACATGTATTTGAGAATAAAGTACTTAGGAAAAATTTTGGACCAAAGAGAGATGAACAGACAGGTGAATGGAGAAGACTACATAACAATGAACTACATGGTCTTTATAGGAAGCCAGATATAATAAGAACAGTTAAGTCTCGTAGACTGCGATTGGCAGGACATGTTGCACGTAAGGGGAATGAAAGACTTGCATGGAAGCTTCTTGTAGGAAAGCCAGAGGGAAAACGCTCAGTTGGTAGACAAAGAATGAGGTGGGAGAATAACATTAACTATGATTTGAGGGAAGTAGATTATACAGGGAATGATTGGAAAGCATTAGCTCAGGATAGGGATGTATGGAGAGCTTATGTCCGCGCGGCGATGAACCTACGGGTTCGATAGTGCCAGTGAGTAAGTAAGTAAGTAATCTTTATCAGAGAACGAGAGATTTTTATGTTATAGGAATACGACAGCCATGTTACATGTGCTATGAAAGGCATTTATAAACGAAAGATAATCCTTGGCATCTATTTATGACTTAAAATGAATCTTACTTGTCCATTTACTTCTTAGACCGAACGAGTTGGCTCAAGCGGTAGCGTTCGGAACTCGTATTCAGAAGGTTCCAGGTTCAAATCCCGGTGCCGACCAGCCTGGCTGAGAGTTTTTCTTCAATCGCAAATGCTGGTGTATAGAATCAGACCGCTGAATCTTTATAGGGAGATTTTACAACATTTTTTTAGCCGTTCAGGTTGAGAAAACCAGCTATAACGGCTGAGGGACTCGACATGCTGACCACATGTCACCCCTACACTGGCTAGATGATCATCTTCCTCTGTGATTGACACATGTGGATGTGACGCCAGCAGCCGGCTGGTAGGCTAAGGGCATTCTAGGCCTGTCGTGTCATGGAATTATTAATTATTGGTACCCCGGTTTTCTTCAGACTGCATTGTAGTCAACTCTAAGCCATAGAAGTTCTCTATGGTTAGAATTTCATTAACATGACCCATTTCATATACAGAGTGTCCACAAAAACCCCGCCATGGCCTGTCCCAAGCCCGGATAAGAAAGGAGGAAGGGGAGGAGTAACAACCTCGTTAAAAAACAGGGTTCAGTTGGCTTCGACTGATAGTACTCTGTAAGGGCCCCTAGCTAGGGTTACGGTGAAGACCTCAACGGCAGATTCGGCGCAGAAGGAGTCCTTCATCACGGCGGATCTGGCGGAAGTGGCAACCCTCTAGATGGGGTTAGTACATCCAGGAGCTGGACCTAAAGCTTCGAGGTGGCAGCCCCACCAATGGTCTACTCTGCATAGCGTTGGTACCGCGATCAGAGGAAAACATATTACTCGTATTCTTCACAATGGATAAAATCTTCCATTATTTCCCAAGAGGAAGAAGAGATGTCGGACGTCTTCGGAAGAGATGGTCTTATGCTACGGTTTATTATACAGCGTGTCGCGCCCGACGTGACGCGAATTCGCGTTTCGCTCGGCGTGATGCTGGTTTCGCATGGAGCGCATACGCTACAGCGCATATGTTTATGGAATTGTCGCCAGATGGCACCACATATATGGAAAATCAAAATGGCCAACATTCATAGTAAATTTCCAAATGTGTTCACAAAAACTAATGTATACAAATCGGTCCCTGGCGTAACCTAATAAAATAAATTACATACATACTATTTAGTAAACTATAAACTAATCTGATATACACTAAACTGACCCATCGGAATCTAACAAAATGAAGTGATTGAACATTTATTTCTTAAAATATGGTTTGGAATTAAATGCAAATGTTGGTCATTTGCACATATGTCCTGCCATCTGGTGGATTTAATGTTTGAGCGTTCACGTATACTAACTTCAATCTTCAATAAAGAACTTTGAAAATAAATTGAGAGAAAAGTCATAATTTGTCTACATAGATAAATATATTAAAATTCTTCATAAAAAAGTTTCACGTGTCGTTGCAAAACGATTAAAATAGTTCGAAATATTAGTAAAGAGAGAAAAAGTACCTAGAGCAACAGCATCATATGAATGTTGTATGGAAAATTATAGAATAAATGATTCTTTAGTTCTTAAATAAACATATGGTTGATGAATATTCCAAATTTTAGAATACTTCAGATTTTCGCCTGAGCAGTTTTATCAGGTTTTGAATTTAATAGAAGACGAAATTTATGCACATCCATAATATCCCCGAGATACAATATTTACAGCTTTTATTTATCTCTTGACTAAGTTCAAGCCACAATAACTCTCATCTCTGTACTCCTTCTGCTCATATTGTATAGAACTCGATGATTTGCAACAAAACTATCTAACTTTCGTCGTTAAAATTGGAAAGATATAAAACAAGTACTGTATTTCCGACATTTTGTTATAAAATCTTAGTTTGTTTTTAGTAATTACACCAATGAGTACGGGTAATATCTTCTATATTCTTTGTTTGCGCTGGCAAATTGCGTCCTGGATTCAAGAAATTCCAAAACACGACGCGACATGTCAGCGCAATTTTTTTTGCGCCAGCAATTTGCGTTGTAGATAAACTACTTCCATTTAAATACATGGGGAGCAATTTTTGCGCTGGCGCGTTGCGTCGTAGATAAACCACAGCATTATATCTATTAGTGAAGACGGAACAGGCAACTCTTGCCTAAACCAGGAAATGAAGAAGAAGTGTCCACAAAGTCCTGATACTAAAACAATGTAACTAAGCTCTTAAACTATTTAAGTTAGAGACATGCGGTTTTTTGTAACGTATTCTACATCTCTCAAAGTTTTGTTTACAGTAATTGCAGATTGTGATTTAAATAACAATGATGACACCACAGGAAAAGGCCCAATGTGTATGGTGGTATGCTGAGTCTGGTAAATTACCAGTACGTCCATATTCTACGTTATGGCGGTTAACATGTCCAGACATAAAGAAAATCGCTTCATCAGAGATCATCGCCCTGTGAAGGTACTCATTGTCTTCGTCAATTGGGTTGAGCATCGAATCAGCAAATTCAGCACGCCGAGGGAAGTTAGTAGGCAGCAGCGCTTGCGTAATTTACACTTTATAGGCCTGAAGATGTAGCCGCTTATGAATGGTTGATTTTGGCTATTTAACTCATGCCCCAAATGGGAGTCAATGACCAATCACGTTTCAATGATTTCTGTTTTACAACCAATCAGAGTCGTGTTTCACGAAATATTTATCAGTGTTATATTTACCATATTAAAGAAAGCTCCTCCTTTTTAATATTCTGAACAGGTCTGACCATTATTTTGCAGTGACTGAGCCTATGAGAAATACGGCTACCAGATTGTATATATACTGCATAGATGTCAACACATAGCGCTTGCAGGAGTTAATATAAAAACATATGTAGCAATTTATTATACCACCAAAAAAAGAAACCACTGTTTGCACTTTGTTAAATGTATTTTTTCCCAGGTAATAATCCAGAAAAATATAATTGTCATATTTACATCATACGACATCAGAAATGAATTAATATAACAGTTTGATGTGTTTCATTTTTTCTCCACTAGAGAGCATTCTTACAATATTGCGTTCCTTTGGCAATAAATAGTATGATCTGGTTGCAGTGATAAACAAAAGAAGCAGTAGAAGCGTGTCTATCGTTTCTCATTTGTTTTCAAACATCGCCGTTTACATTAAATATATAAATATTTTAAAATAACTATAGTTAAATAATGATTTGTGAGTAAACAGCTTAATTTTATTCGTTAAATAGTCCTAACAAATGCCACTCTTGATTTCCAAATTCTCTAGATAAATTCACTCCTCATTTCGTGAGCCGTGAATTTATCGATAATTTGGAAATCACTCGTGGCATTACTTATGATAACGTAAACATTTAAAGCATAAAGTTATATTGAGGCATTTTCAATTAATTAAGTAACAAGAAATAGTGGAACATCTTTAGTATGTAGAGACATGAATTAGTGGAACATCTTTAGTATGTAGAGACATGAATTAGTGGAACATCTTTAGTATGTAGAGACATGAATTTAAATTGCTGTATTGACGATTGCAATTGTTTTCAGTTGGATTAAAATGACTGAAGCCAATTGAAAGGATGGCTTCAAGGGAAGACATTCTGAAATGGGTTTTATCAAAGATTCCAATTAGTTGCAGAAAATAGGTATTCTCATTTAATTTCTTGCTTTAATACCAGTACTGCAGATGTATGTATGTCAATGACCCCTATTGTTTTAGACTTACCACCTGGATATTGAAAGTTGCAGAAATATTTTTTGAAAGTAATTTTTGTAACCTTTTTGTTAATTTGGAATTTCCAACTCTATTCTTAAAGGATTTGTACTTCTGAAATGTCTCAAGTAGATTTTAGTTTTCATGTTTTTATAGTAAATTTAACATTTCTCACCGAAGGACAAATTATATTTGAAGAGAAAAATATACGCCTAGAATAAAACTAGAGTTACCTAAAAAAAATAATTTTACCATCAAAAGCGTGGGGTGCTTTTTATGGTTTTTACGTTTTCTTCTTAGAGACTTTACTTTTACCAATATCTGTTTATTATCAAATATATTAATTGATATAGAGCACCCCCACGCTTTTGATGGTAAAATTATTATTTTTTGTAATAACTTTAATTTTATTCTAGATGTGTTGGAGATGATTTTTTTGTTGATCACTTTAATTTTATCCCAAGCGTGTTGAAAATTGAAATTATTTTTCATTTTTTAGTTTGGTTTTCTAATAAAGCGTATTGTTTTAGTTTTTTAAACTATTGTTTATTTTTTATTTTTTAGTTCGGTTTTCTAATAAAGCGTGTTGTTTTAGTTTTTCAAAACTATTATTTATTTTTTATTTTTTAGTTTCGTTTTCTAATAAAGCGCGTTGTTTTAGTTTTTTAAACTATTATTTATTTTTTTACTTTAATTTTCTAATAAAGCGTGTTGTTTTAGTTTTTAAAACTATTATTTATTTTTTTATTTTTTAGTTTGGTTTTCTAATAAAGCGTGTTGTTTTAGTTTTTTTAAACTATTATTTATTTTTTAGTTTGGTTTTTTAATAAAGCGTGTTGTTTTAGTTTTTTAAAACTATTATTTATTTTTTAGTTTTTAGTTTGGTTTTCTAATAAAGCGTGTTGTTTTAGTTTTTTAAAACTATTATTTATTTTTTAGTTTGGTTTTCTAATAAAGCGTGTTGTTTTAATTTTTTAAAACTATTATTTATTTTTAATTTTTTAGTTTGGTTTTCTAATAAAGCGAGTTGTTTTAGTTTCTTTAAACTATGATTTATTAATTATTTTTTAGTTTGGTTTTCTAATAAATCGTGTTGTTTTAGTTTTTTAAACTATTATTCAGTATTTATTTTTTAGTTTGGTATTTATATTAAAGCGTGTTGTTTTAGTTTTTAAACTATTTTTTATTATTTATTTTTTAGTTTGGTTTTTTAATAAAGCGTGTTGTTTTAGTTTTTTTAAACTATTATTTATTTTTTATTTTTTAGTTTGGTTTTCTAATAAAGCGTGTTGTTTTAGTTTTTAAAACTATTATTTATTTTTTATTTTTTAGTTTGGTTTTGTAATAAAGCGTGTTGTTTTAGTTTCTTTAAACTATGATTTATTATTTATTTTTTAGTTTGATTTTCTAATAAAGCGTGTTGTTTTAGTTTTTTAAACTATTATTTATTTTTTGTTTTTTAGTTCGGTTTTCTAATAAAGCGTGTTGTTTTAGTTTTTTAAACTATTATTTATTAGTATAGTAATACATCATAAGTTGTTATAAGAAGGAAGATAGAGAACTCGCGGTAATTAAGCGGGAACTGATTTTTAGTTACGCTACTAGCTTGTTTCTATTGTGGACGTCATCACTTGTAATGAATAATACGCGGATCCCAGCAAATATCTATATCACTAGAATTAATTGAAATTACTATAATTCATTTAAAATGAACCCCAACAAAAGTGAAAACGATATTAGAGAAGTGGTTTTACGGATGTTGGAAAAATATTTCACTATGGCAGAGAAGTGCGTGCTGTGGTTGAAAGAGTTGATGTTAGCATATGACTGTGGGTTCCATTTGATGAACCAATCATCCGGCAAGTTGCGAAAAAGTCATGCATTTGCGATCACATGGTCTCTTAGATAATACAATTCGTCATATATAAACTCTGCCAGAGATGAGCGGACGGTATTCTCTCTCAGTCTCCAGTCATGGCTTCTTTCATTAAGGTATGTTTTTTTAATAGTACAATCACTGTCATTTGCAGATCTACAGTGTGAAACCTCGACACCTGCATTTAAAAATATTGGTACAATTTATATTATTGAATAAAATATTCGTATCGTTTATGTGGTCCGAGGTATACAGAGCTTAGTTCAAATGTATATAAAATTTACTATCTGCTCATCACCAAATATCCATATCATTAGGGCAAGGCGATTAATGATTTTGCATCTTTTTCTTATGAAGGTTGAAACATTGCTTGCATATATGAAAATGTACGGCATTAAAAAACGGATTAAATAAAAGCAAGTTGTTAGGGCATTTTTTTTTTGCATTTTCTTAACATTTTTAGGGATAGGTAATTTTTGGCAATTTTTAGGTCATTTTGAGCATTTTTTACACTTTTCCAGAAGGCTGTGACATTATTTGTATTTGATTTAAGATTTTTATTATAATTCAGTATTTTTCCTTGTCAATACAATCTCTTGGAATTAAGTAGTTGTTTTGCTAACTACTACCCCTATTTTTCAAGGTATGTGCATAATGATCTTGAATTTTATTCAATTTCTTAGAGCTTATGCTAGCTTCTACCCTTATTCTGATTGTTAACTGCAATTCAAAATTGTTGTAAAAATGCACTGTGTAATTGAAATGGATTTTCTGCAATAAAAGGTACTGTAATATGTATTTTTAAATAGTTTTCTTTTAATATTTTGATGTTAAGTTAAATTTTATGTAATTCAGTAATCAAGTGAGTACTTAATCTAATAAATAGTATTTTATTGGTAATTCTTAACTTTTTATTTGTAATTTTTTTTATTTTATTGGTCATTTTTTGCATTTTTAGGCCATAAATGCATTTTTTATTTTGCATTTTACCAATTTAAATGTCATTCCCTACATATCATACTTGCTTTGGCTATTCTATGACACTGTTCCACCTGAGAATATTCGATCGGTGAACAAGTGACTTTTAGTCTCGTGTTAGCCAATGTGATAACACATGTTCCTGCTGGGGCCAGTTGCCAACAAGTTTGCTCACATGTAAGAGGATTCTATCCCAAGTGTCCACCTACATTAGTGGGCAAGTTAGAGTGATAAAATGGGCAAATTAGGTGAGAAAACTGGCGAGTTAGTACACCAGGTTAGCTTAGCGTTCATTTGTTTGTTGTTATTGTGAATGGCAATGCTAATCTTATTATATAGTGGAAATGGACAGCTAATGACAAATGAGGGAAATTTTGAGGAAGTGGCTGAATTCAAATACCTAGGAACAATAATCACAAAAAGGAATGAGATGCACAAAGAAATTAAACATAGGTTCAATTCTGGAAATGCGTGCTATTATGCATTGCAGAGACTTTTGACGTCCCAACTCCTTTCAAAAAACGTTAAACTGAAAATATATAAAACTATTATTCTACCAGTTATATTATATGGGTGCGAAACTGGGACATCTCTACAGGGAAGAGGAATCAGACATGTCGTAGAGTCACATTGACAACTATATTGGAAAGCGAAGAGTTGGAAATCCTAATATTAGATGGCTGGACAGCGTTGAACAGGACCTGAGAACGCTGGGTGTACGAGGACGGTGAGGGAAGGCGGACAAGAGGAACAAATGGAGGTGCATTGTAGGGGCGGTCAAGGCCTGCAACGGGCTGTAGAACTAACAATGTTGAAGATGAAAAGAGCCGCAAGCCTGAAAAAGGCAACGTTTTGTAGGTCCTTTCACACCCTGATTTGAATTGCGACACTAATAACTAGGGTTCGGAAGTTGAAGACCTACATATATAAATGGATTGCGCACAATTGTGCAAAGGTGATAACACAGCTAAAAATCACTAACACTAACTTGGTCTTGCGTAATCACAAATTGTTTTTGTTCTTTGTGTACATGTTTCGATGTGGTATCTTTCGCATTTCTGTTCACACACTTCGCATATGCATGACGTCTTCGGGCCATGGAATGTTTTATCTCTACACATTAGGTGGTGGAATCCATGCACGCTTATCTTGTGATGACGTGTCGTATCTGGAAATTTGCTTCTGTCCAGTTCCTATCTATCATCGCTCCGGTGCTCAAGAATTCCGGTCATACTTCCTCTCTTTTCCTGCGTAGTCTTTGTAGCGCATGCTTATAGGGTTCCGTGGTTGGTAGTAGGTATGATGTTTTCAAGTCCTCGATAAGGAAAGTCTCCCTTGCCAGTAGGTACACTAGACGGCCTCTTGATACTCCTATTGCTCTTTTTATGTATGCAGCTTTCACTTTTTCCAGTGTGTTCAGATTAGCTTCTGTAAGATGTGGCCATATGATTTCTATCCCGTAAGTTATTATTGGGAGGATCTTTGCATTGAATAGTTTCATCGCTGATTCCAGGCTTAGAGCTTGTAGTTGAAGACCTACAACATGTCTATAGAATACTTTTAAAAAGGCCTAAAGACATCGTAAAAAATACCTGAGAACTAAAAAATGGAAGTAAAAACGCAATTACAATTAAATAATTTTTAACTGCATTTTAATGAATATTCATCCATCCAAAGCAATTCTGCCCGAGGGCAGGTATTTCACTGCATCATTTTCATGCTATGCTTTGCAGCTTTACTAGGGAATTATGTGGTAGCTTCCCGCACCCGTGAAGGATGATGATGATAAAGATGATGGCCGGGTGATTTTCGGGGACAGTTGGGCCCTAAGTTTCCTGACATTTGTCTTACAGGTGAGGAAAAACCCCGAAATAAAACCTGACCCAGGAGCCTGTCCCGATCGGGAACCGAACCCGGGCCCGCTGCGTGACAAGGCAGCTCACTACCTCGAGACCACAGCGGTGGACTTTAATATGAATATACTTACTTACTCACTGGCACTATCGAACCCGTAGGTTCATGGCCGCACGGACATAAGCTCTCTATACATCCCTATCCTGAGCTAATTCTTTGGCATGGGTTCCCTGAAGTAGTCCCCGCCCGGAGAACCGAATGGGGGACTATTTGACTTCCGGAAAATTTTACCCCAGTTGAACCCATGTCCGCATTTCTTGACGGTTGTATTTTTACGGTGAAAGATCGTCACTCTTTCGCCCAAGGTACTTTTTTCGTCTGGCTTATCACCTTCGACCAGTCCGGCATGGGTAACCCTATCGGCAGCAATGCTACCGCCGGCATAGCTCTCTGGATAATTTAAGCACGCAAGCCACTCCACCACGACAAGGTAAAGATACCATGGAGGGGTTAATATGCATATAATAAAATATATTTAAAAAGTATAAGATTCTAGTGAAATGCAACATACATTGCGAAAAAAAACCATGATTACTGAAAGTGCATTTTCTTTCATACTTTTTTTTAATTCAACATAGTTTGAAGAAGGAATTATTTGTTCATTAGAAAGAATGTTCTTAGAGAATTTTCGTAAAATGAACGATTTTCCTCACCTAGAATGAATTCAGCGAACCCATAATGAATATCAGGCGGTCAGTAGGCTGGTTAAAAATAAAGGGGTATTTTGTGAGGGTTTAATAATGTTTGCAATGTAAAAAGCCTTTGGAAAGTAAAACTAGATTGTCTTTAAAATAAGTTGGAAATGATACTAGACTCTGCGGATTCTTGAATTATACAAATGGTATAAATGTAGTCAACAGAAGATAAAGGTGCAAAAAAGAAGAAAAAAGGTTAAAAAAAGACCAATACTTACTTACTTACTCACTGGCACTATCGAACCCGTAGGTTCATGGCCGCGCGGACATAAGCTCTCCATACATCCCTATCCTGAGCTAATGCTTTCCAATCATTCCCTGTATAATCTACTTCCCTCTAACCATAGTCAATGTTGTTCTCCCACCTCATTCTCGGTCTACCAACTGGGCGTTTTCCTTCTGGCTTTCCTACAAGAAGTTTCCATGCATGTCTTTCATTCCCCATACGCGCAACATGTCCTGCCCATCGCAGTCTACGAGACTTAACTGTTCTTATTATATCTGGCTTCCTATAAAGACCATGTAGTTCATTGTTATGTAGTCTTCTCCATTCACCTGTCTGTTCATCTCTCTTTGGTCCAAAAATTTTGCTAAGAACTTTATTCTCAAATACTCGTAATCTCCTTTCCTCCCTTAAAGTAAGAGTCCATGTTTCGCACCCATATAATATAACTGGTAGAATAATAGTTTTATATATTTTCAGCTTAACGTTTTTTGAAAGGAGTTGGGACATCAAAAGTCTCTGCAATGCATAATAGCACGCATTTCCAGAATTGAGCCTATGTTTAATCTCTTTGTGCATCTCATTCCTATTTGTAATCATTGTTCCTAGGTATTTGAATTCAGCCACTTCCTCAAAATTTCCCTCATTTGTCATTAGCTGTCCATTTCCATTATATAATGTATTTCTACGTGTGACCATATATTTAGTTTTATTGATATTTACTTCCAGTCCTAATTTCTTAGTGTTACTCAATAGTGTGTGCGTGACCAATAAGAAATAAAAATCGAAAAAGGACAAATTCACCATTTTCTGACCTACAATGACCCAAAATTTATAGATAATAAGTTGGGCCTCATCTTCAGACATAAAATAAATAAATAAAAAGGGTTTTTCCTCAACTTTTCTTTATGTTTTCTTTGGGTAAAGGTAAAACTTTGTTAATTGACATACATGTCATACATAGGCCCATTTTCAAATAAAATATCTAAACACTTTAAAAAGTTGAACAATAATGTGGCAATTAAAACTAATAAAATTTTACAAAATATAATAAAAAACAATAAAACCAAAAATAAAAAAGAAAAATTATCAGGTGTATATAAATTGAAGTGTGGCACATGTGACAATGTCTATATAGGACAAACTGGTAGACCTTTTATCTCTCGGATAAAGGAACACATGAGAGCATATAACAGAAATTTAGAATATTCAAAATATGCTAACCACCTATTCCAATTTAATCATTGTTTCGATCCAAATTTTGAAATTTTTACATGTTTGTGATAAGGATAAGAAGTTGGACCTTCTGGAGGCTGTAAAAATAAATAAATTGAAAAGTAGTAATAAACTGTTAAAATTCTCAACTTGATTTGAATGAATCACCTTTGTTAAATTTAAAAAAATAAATTAATGATTGTTGTATTGTTGCTTAGATCAGTTGATATGTACTATAATAACACAATTCACAATTTGTTAACATGTCTGAAGAAGGTACAGTGTACCGAAACAGCTGTCGCTGAATTATATCTTAATAAATATGAAAATTAATTAAATAAAGTTTTATTTTTATGTAATTAATTTGTGTGATAGTTCATTTTGAAAGCTCTTCACGATCTATCGGGATGGGCAGAAAGCTCAATTTAAAAAAGTTGCGTTCTCTGAAGACAGTACCTGTATCCTGAATAACTGCAATATTTTACCTTATATCTCACTGATTATTTAACTCATGCCCCAAATGGGAGTCAATGACCAATCACAATGATTTTTGATTTACAACCAATCACAGTCGTGTTTCGCCTAGAATTTACCAACTAAAATTTATCATAATAAAGAAAACATCTCCTTTTTAACATTGTGAATAGGTCATAGCATTATTTTGCAGTGACTGATTCACTAAGAAATACGGCTACCAGATTGTATATATATAGTGCATGAATGTCAACACATACCGCATGCGGGAGTTAATGTAAAAACATTTGCAGCAATTGATTATACCACCAAAAAGAAAAAAGAAAAGAAACCACTGTTTACACTTTCTTAAATGTATTGTTTCCCAGAAAAATGTAATTGTCATATTTACATCATAGGACATCTGAAATGAATTAATGTACAGTTTGATGTGTTTCATTTTTTCTCCACTAGAGTGCATTCTTACAATATTGTGTTCCTTTAGCAATAAATAATATGATCTGGTTTTAGTGACGAACAAATGAAGCAATTGAAGCGAACCAATCGTTTCTCATTTGTTTTCAACCATCGCCGTTTACATTAAATATATAAATATTTTAAAATAACTATATTTAAATAATGATTTGTGAGTAAACAGCTTACTTTTATTCGTTAAATAGTCCTAACAAATGCCACTCTTGATTTCCAAATTCTCTAGATAAATTGGAAATCACTCGTGGCATTACTTGTGATAATTTTAAAATTAATTATCAGCAAATTACTTATATCACGATAATGTCCCAACACACACACGTCCAGATACCTATTTTAAATGTTCAAAACCCCCTTTTTTTTCAGAGAATGAACAGGCAATAAGGTCTATATGAACTATTTATAACTTACTTCAATTTTTTTTATTAACAATACATTTTTTGTACTTAATATTGATATTCTAAATCAGTGTAAATTAGTTTTTAGGGTAATCTAAATGTTTATGCAAGCAAATTTGTATGATTCGTTTTGCAGTAATACCGGGGGGGGGGGGAATGGGCAGCTCCGTGACGCAAGCGGTTAGACGCTCGCCCCTCACCACTGGGTCCCGAGATCGAGTCTCGGTCACTCCATGTGGGTTTCGTGGTGGACGAAATGGAGCATGGGCAGGTTTTTCTCCCGTTTTCCCTGCCACCATTTCTCCATACTCATTTCGTTCATCTGCCCCGTGCGTCAGGCGTGGTCGGCCGGAACCCTTGCATTTACAGACCTCTATATAAGAGGCTTCATCTCATCTTGGCACGAGTTGAGGATATTTTTATATTACCAGGGGGAAAAGGACAAACTCTCATAGAAATGATCGTACGACATTATTTACGAGAAAAAAATGAAAAACTAACCTGGAATAACTACATTTTAGTAACTAACAATATATTTAATGTACAGAAAGTGGCTGCGGTGATAATGCTGATGATAGGAGTGGTGTCAGCACAATACGGGTATAGCTACAGCTCATTCACGGGTCCTGTATCCGGTGAAATTCATGAAGTGCAAGTTCCCGCAGGTCATTATAATCCACATCACGCTGCGTCTCAGCAACACGCTTCCTACAACCCTAAAGTGGATTATGTGGTAAGCAAACATTCATTTTTTATTCTTATTAAAATGTTTTAAGATCTACGATCATATCACATTCATAATCTTTCGTTATATCCAGTGGGTCGTGTATTTACAATGTGGTGTTTGTTATATTTTTATAGTCCACTTATGTCCCGATGGGGTCAGGATTTTTAAACCGACCTAGTGGCACTATGGCCCTGGGGTCGACTCACCCTCTAACTGAAATGAGTAACAGAAGCTTGTTCTGGGAGTAAAGGTGGCCGTCACGCAGGGCTAACATCAAGTGTCGATTGTCTAGAAAAACTCAGAGCCTTAACCTGCTACTACCCCATTGGTCTCCTAAAGCCTGTAACAGGATCAATTTATATTTACTTTTATACAGTTTATGATTCAATAATGGACCAAAGGCGAAGTGAGGATATACGAAGAGAACTGAATATAGGCTATTCAAACTATTAGATAGAATTACACAATACAGAGATGAATGGATGGATCACATCAATAGAATTCCGAATCATTACAAACCACTAGGACGAAGAAATGTTGGAAGACCCGGTAAAAGATGGATAGACCAATTATAGCATGAGATTGGAACAGACCAACAGGTCTAATCCTTCATGCTGATGTTGATGATTTTTAATTAAATAAATTATAAATTATATGAATTATATAATAAATAAATTATGAAAATCAAATAAAACTACGTTTTATTTTTATTTAATTAATGAATATGGATTTTCATAAAGTAAACACCAACTCAATTGATAATTTAAAATACTTTCTTACTTATTGACGCTTTAACATCTAATCACATCTCATCTAGAATATTGGTTGTATCCAGTAGGCCGTGTGCATCAATTTATTGTTGTTTTTGTAATCTGTATAAGTCTACTTTCTTAATTTTGGTAACAATAAGCTACAATGGAATGGTGATTATGGTGATTCATGTCCTGATAATGTAATTATTACCCAATATTCGCAACTGAACAAAACCAGGTTAAAATTTTAGATTGGTCGCTACCAGGATTTCAAACTATAGTGGAGGAGGACTATAAGTGGAGGAGGACTAAGTTGGCATGATTTTTGCTATCATTGTCTAGAGAACTGTTCTTCCACCCTCCGCAAAACACAATGAGCTACCCTTGTAAAATTACTTAGGAATGCTAGAAAAAACTCCACCCCCCTACTTCCGTCCAGTCACTTTTGTATCAGGTAATTTTTGTCAGTGGCGACTGGTTCAGAGAGCTCTGTTAAAAGTGACTGCAGAGCGTGTGAAAAGATTGAAGAGTCATATTGGCAGCAGACGGTTTAATGGACGAAATTAGTGATCGGTTTGAAATAAATTTAGACGATACCGACGACGATGAAAATGAAAATGAAGACATAGAAACTTGGCAGGAAGAATCTTTAGAAGAAGGGAATGCCACCACTGCAGGGAGTGTCTGCCCTACCGCTGTCACCGTGAAGAGATATGCGTGTGAGTGAGAAAGAAGATGGTGACTACTCTCTTTCTCTTTCTAAAATATTCTAGACAAGTTAACCCTCATGGATCTCTCGAATTTGAGTCTCAAGCGCTAAAGTTGTTTTGTTACAAGTAAATTAGATAAGATTCCATCAATTTTGCTTATCCAATCTTCTTTCCTCATCATTTCCGTCCTATCTGCACGGTTAAAATATCCGCAGTTAATTAAATAAACCACGGCCTGAATCACGTGTTGCATTATGCAATGATATTAAGAATATCTATGAACTATAGAAAGTATATTACATAATTGGAAGTGAGAATATAGAGAGATCGCCACGCCTCATTCACTTCGTTCCAAACAATTGATAAATATTGGTATTTGTTAATCAGTCACTGCGATTTAAAATCCGATACTTGGAGACTTGCTAAATTACCGTAAATTCCATACGATTAATGATGTAATTCATCGGCCGCGGTGAACTAGTGGTTATGCTTCTTGCCTCTGGACCCGAGGGCCGAGGTTCAAACCCGGTCGGAATCGATGGAATTTTTTAGGAGAAAAAAATCCAAATATTTATCAATTGGTGAACCAGAATAAAACTTAATTTTGGAGTCTGGAGAAACAATAAAACCTTGTAGTGAGATCACATATTTAGGAATAAAAATAAATAAAAATGGGAGTTATGAAATAAGAAATAGAAATAATAAAGGAAAATTTGCAATTGCTTGCCTCAATGGAATATTGTGGAATAAAAATATAAGTAATAAAAATAAAATGAATATATATCATACAATTGTTAAAAGCATCATTACTTATGGAGCAGAACTTTGGCCATTAACAACAAAAACAAATAAGTATATTTTGGAAACGGAAATGGATTTTATACGAAGGGCAGCAAGAATTTCAAGAAGAGAAAAAATTAAGAACTCAGTTATAAGGAAGAAAATGAAGATTGAAGACACTATTTTAGATTATATTAAAACTCAGCAGATGGTACGGACATGTCCAGCGAATGGAAGAGGATCGGCTACCAAAATCTGTTTTGGAATGGAAACCTGAGGGAAGACGAGGCAGAGGGAGACCTAAAACCTCCTGGAGTCAGGGAATATGTTTATACATGAAGGAGAAACATCTACAACCAGGAGATAGGATGGACCGACAAAATTGGCTATTAGGAATCGGACGATGTCAAAGACATTAATCAACCGATGATCTATCTAAAAATCCAGGGTTGGACTCACATGTCAAAATAATAAATAAGATCTTAGACACCTTACTTTTTGCAGACGACCAAGTTCTAATATCTAGCTCAGAAGATAGTCTACAGAAATCACTCTTTCAATTAAATAACATTATACAGAATTATAATTTGAAAATATCAATAAGTAAAACGAAAATCTTAGCTTTTAAGGGAGCAGATACCGCGAGAGCTGAAATAATTCTGGAGGGGAAACCCATTGAACAAGTGAACCATTTTAAATACCTGGGTTATGAAATCTCCTATTTTAATAATGAAGATCTGTTTAACAAACTTAATAAATTTAATTATATCTTCATCTTCTTCTTCCTTCCAAGTATTAGGCCAAGGCCTGTTACGATCCTATAGAAAATTTTCCCTCCAGCGTTTCATAGGACGGCCCAGTAATCTTCGACCTCTTGGTATATAATTAAAAACAGCTTTGGGGATCCGATTTGAACTCATTCTCTCGAGATGGTGTTTCCAATTTAGTTGGTACTGTTTAATATATTCCAAAATTGGTGTAGTCTTCAATTCTTTTAAGATATCGGCGTTCTTTTCCGATCCCACCTGGCGTAACCCGCTGTTTTGCGCATGAATTTCATTTCACAAGCCGTTATTCTGCTTTCATGTTGTCCTCATCTAGGGGATATGTGGATGGCGACCACAAGGTGCCCAAGCTGAGCAAAACATTTCTTCCACTTACTTGTGTTTTGCACTCTTTTAACTTTACTATCTAACCTCTCTTGGTTAACTCTTGTTTTTTCGTCCCCGATTAGGGCATCCGAGGGCTAGGGAGTCTTTCCTTTCTTCCAGTTCTTCTTTCCTTTATTTTCTTTTCTTCTCCAGAAAAGCCTGACCAGAGGCTATAAGATGGCAGCCCCATCACTGATCTTGCCTTCCTTTGGCCAGCAACCAATCTAAGGGACTATTATTAAGCTTTAAAGTCTTAATTTAATTATATATGTGGCACAATTAAAATAATTTAAAAAAAAACACAAGAATGGAAACAAATCTAAAATTTTATAAAGCAGTGACATTCCCCTTACTATTGTATGGTAGTGAATTTTGGGTTTTAACTAAAAGAGAAGAGAAGATCATAGCTGCAGCTGAAATGAGATTTCTGAGAAGTGTAGCTGGCTGCAAACTTCTAGATAAAAGAAGAAGTGAAGATATTAGAAATGAGCTAAATATTTTTAAACTTTTAGACAAAATAAAATAATGTAGAAAAAACTGGAAAGAACATGTTCAAAGAATGAAAGATGATCGGATTCCAAAAATTATACTTAATTACAAACCAAGAGGAGACAGGAATGTTGGTAGACCGAAAAAGAGATGGATTCAACTTTTTGAATGAGAATCTATGAGACCGGAACAAGCCACATGGGCTTAATCCGTGACTGTTGTTGATGATGACGATGAAAAAATCCAGGGAGCAAGTCCTCCGGGAGAAACTTTAAGCCGTGGGTCCCGAGTCTGAAGATATTCAGCCTCGTAAAAGATCCTTAAGACTGAATGAAAAATTCTCTAAGCAAAATTGACCGACCTTATCATTCTAGTAATAGGCTACCTTAGTTGTGTATTGAATGTCTCATTGAGACGGTATGTTGACCGCATTCCATTCACGACATCTATGGGCAAGTAAGTGAAACTAAATCAACTTGGTCTAGTAACTCCTAACAAAGGAGAGGCTCAATATTGGGCTGTTAGGATATTATAATATGATGTAATTCGGCTCTTTTACCACCGCCGATCTGGATGTGTGTTCCTTGACTTGTGACGTCCTGTATTGTCTTCGGATTGCTATAAACCGGAAGGTCGACGGTTCGAGTCCCGATAGGATCAGGATTTTTAAACTGGCCTAAACATTCTGGCGACACCAAGGCCCTGGGGTCGACTCAGCCTCTAACAAAAATAAGTACCACACGCTGACATTTGTCTTACAGGTGAGGAAAAACCCCGATAAAAACCTCACCCAGAAAAACTGTCCCGAGCGGGGATCGAACCCGGGCCCGTTGCGTATAAGGCAGCACGCTACCTCGAGACCACAGCGGTGGACAACAAAACATAGAATATAATAAAATTAAAATTATATAAAATAAAGTAAGTAGCTTCCTAGATGATTATTAATGGAATGCTCTATATAGCTGTTATGCAGTTAATGTTTTCATTGTGTCGAACTTAAGATATCAGTTAATTTGGATATATATAATAATAGCGATTGACAGTCCCTGACATGGCTGGGAAGTGAGTTCCATGCTCTAGTCATATATATTGTGTAAGATTCAGAGTACAGACAGAGTATACGAATGTGTCTAAATTGCACAAAGAGTAGGGTGCGTGTAGGCAAACAATTTTCGGACACTTATGAAATCCAGAATGGGTTGAAGCAAAGAGATGCACTATCTCCCCTACTATTTAATTTTGTACTAGAGCATGCCGCGGTGGACTAGTGGTTATCCTCCTTGCCTCTGGTCCCGAGGGTCGCGGGTTCAAACCCGGCCGGGGTCGATGGATTTTTTAAGGATGGAAAAATCCAAGGAGCAAGTCCTCCGGGAGGGACTTTAAGCCGTGGGTCCCGAGTCTGAAGATTTTCAGGCTCGTAAAAAATCCTTAAGCCTGAATGAAAAGGCCTCTAAGCAAAATTTACCGAATTTTCCCGTCCTAGTACTACCTTGGTTTCCTAGATGTCAGTATGAGGCGGAACGCTGACCACGGACCACTCAAAAATGACATCTATACGAAAACAAGTTTAACTACATTAGTATGGTTCAAATTCTTCCCTGTAGGGAAAACATGGGCTTACAATACAAAATACTAGAGCATGCCATCAAATCTTTAGAGGGCGAGGAAGGCCTATAACTCAATGGTATTAATAAGCTGTTAATTTATGCTGATGATGTAGTACTATTGGCCGATAACGAGGAGATACTAAAGGACAACAATAAAACTAAATATATGGTCACACATAGAAATACATTATATAATGGAAATGGACAGCTTATGACAAATGAGGGAAATTTTGAGGAAGTGGCTGAATTCAAATACCTAGGAACAATAATCACAAATAGGAATGAGAGGCACAAAGAAATTAAACATAGGCTCAATTCTGGAAATGCGCGCTATTATGCATTGCAGAGACTTTTGATGTCTCAACTCCTTTCAAAAAACGTTAAACTGAAAATATAAAACTATTATTTTACCAGTTATATTATACGGATGCGAAACATGGACTCTTACTTTAGGGGAGGAAAGGAGATTACGAGTATTTGAGAATAAAGTTCTTAGGAAAATTTTTGGACCAAAGAGAGATGAACAGACAGGTGAATGGAGAAGACCACATAACAGTGAACTACATAGTCTTTATAGGAAGCCAGATATAATAAGAACAGTTAAGTCTCGTAGACTGCGATGGGCAGGACATGTGGCACGAATGGGGAATGAAAGACGTGCATGGAAGCTTTCTGTAGGAAAGCCAGAGGGAAAACGCCCAGTTGATAGACCGAGAATGGGGTGGGAGAATAACATGAACTATGATTTGAGGGAAGTAAATTATACAGGGAATGATGGGAAAGCATTAGCTCAGGATAGAGATATATGGAGAGCTTATCGCGCGGTTATGAACCTACCGGTTCGATAGTACAAGTGAGTTAGAGTTAGAATACATACACACACATAGGTCATATATATATATATCTTCTTCTTCTTCTTCTGCTTCATGAAATTAGGCCTTTTGACCTGTTTTCACATCAAGTGGGATTTAATGAATCCTCCCATCTAGTAAATGGGCGTCCAACATTTCTATGTCCTATTGGTTTGTACTTTAGTAACAGCTGAGGGATTCTATCTGTAGGCATTCTCTTGACATGTTCATACCAGTTGTTTCTCATGTTGTCAATTCTATTTGTTAAATTGAAAATATTTAAGTCCTTCCTAATATCCTCACTTCTTTTCTTGTCCAAAATTGTCACACCTGCTACTGAACGTAGGAACTTCATTTCTGCAGTTTCTGTTTTCCTTCTGTCTGAACGGTTAAGAGTCCAATTTTCACTTGCATATGTTAAGACAGGCACTGCCATAATTTTGTAAAATTTTAGTTATGTGCTCCTCAAAGTTTTATTTTTCAGTGTCCGTCTTATAGCGCCACACATTCTGTAAAATCTATTTGATTT
The DNA here is from genome assembly GCA_030220185.1 of Diploptera punctata. Classification (NCBI taxonomy): domain Eukaryota; kingdom Metazoa; phylum Arthropoda; class Insecta; order Blattodea; family Blaberidae; genus Diploptera; species Diploptera punctata. Next base: position 1,462,217 of record JASPKZ010003887.1, on the reverse strand, counting down.
AATATTAATATCTTCCTTCTGGCAGTATGATACATTGCATCCTAAATAATTAAAATTGTTCACCTGTTGTATTATACTGTTATTAATACTGATTGTACACCTCATATGGTCTTTCCCGTTGAATGCCACTACTTTCGATTTACTTTCAGAGATTGTCATATTGAATTTATTTGCTATTTCGTTTAATTTATATGCTGCTATTTGTAAATTGTCTTCTGAAGAGCTAAGGATTGTCTGATCGTCTGCAAACAGTATGGTATTTAGAATCGTACTGCCAACTTTAAACTCTGTGGTTAAATTTGATTGCCATTGTACAATGATCTCGTCTATATATATACTAAAGAGTGCAGGAGATAGCGGGCATACTTGTCTGACCCCTTGATTAATTTCTAATGTATTATCGCTCATTGTACCTCCTTTATCAATCTTTATTTCTGATTTAAAATATAAGCTTTGCACAACTTTGACAATGTGTCCTGGAAACCCTTTGTCATACATTATTTCCCATAGTTTATTTCTTGACAGTCTATCAAATGCTTTTTGATAGTCAATAAAAAGTATGCAAGTTGGCAAATTAAATTCTCTTCTCTTCTGAATAAGTTGCTCTATTGTGAAAATGGTATCTGAACATGACCGACCTTTCCGAAAGCCACACTGTTCTTCACTTAATATATACTCATTTATTATATTTAATCGTCTAGTAATAATCTTAGCGTATATCTTGTAAGCTGTATTCAATAAACAGATTCCCCTGTAACTTGTGCACTCGTGTCTACTTCCTTTTTTAAATATGGGGCATATAAGTACTTTCTTCCATTCATCCGGGATTATGCACATCCTCCAGTATATATATGTGATATAATAAAATAAATGCTGAAAACTTACATTAGTAAGGTTACAATTAAATACATAATAATCTATTTTTTCCAAACAGCTCATCAGGACATGACTCTAAAAATTTGGTCTCGCGACTTCATCAATAAAATTGTTATTAAAGTATTCAAGTTTAATACTGTTGTTTCTATTCCAATCAAGACTAATTGAATATAAAAAATGGACAACTCACCCTTAAAATTTATATTCATGGTCATTTCTTTATCCTTGGCTTCTACAGTTGGACATTTCCATCTGGTCATTTTCACAAAGTCATACAGACGTAGGTCACGTGATCGTTTTTACAGTAATTCTTACTTAGGAATTTGAAACAGGAACTTTATCATATTGTTTTAACTTTACAACATTAAGAAAGCAAGTCCAACACTTAGCTGATGTGTACATTCTGCGCATACTTAAGTACTCCAGCTTCCTGTCAACTCATCACTTTATCCTGATTCGCTGTTTCTTTAATGCAAATGTGTTGTAACGTTTTACAAGAAAATACACATCTTTTTAAATGCAATTAATTATATACTTACTTACTTACTTACTCACTGGCACTATCGAACCCGTAGGTTCATGGCCGCGCGGACATAAGCTCTCCATACATCCCTATCCTGAGCTAATGTTTTCCAATCATTCCCTGTATAATCTACTTCCCTCAAATCATAGTTAATGTTGTTCTCCCACCTCATTTTTGGTCTACCAACTGGGCATTTTCCCTCTGGCTTTCCTACAAGAAGCTTCCATGCACGTCTTTCATTCCCCATACGTGCAACATGCCCTGCCCATCGCAGTCTACGAGACTTAACTGTTCTTATTATATCTGGCTTCCTATAAAGACCATGTAGTTCATTGTTATGTAGTCTTCTCCATTCACCTGTCTGTTCATCTCTCTTTGGTCCAAAATTTTTCCTAAAAACTTTATTCTCAAATACTCGTAATCTCCTTTCCTCCCTTAAAGTAAGAGTCCATGTTTCGCACCCATATAATATAACTGGTAGAATAATAGTTTTATATATTTTCAGCTTAACGTTTTTTGAAAGGAGTTGGGACATCAAAAGTCTCTGCAATGCATAATAGCATGCATTTCCAGAATTGAGCCTATGTTTAATTTCTTTGTGCATCTCATTCCTATTTGTGATTATTGTTCCTAGGTATTTGAATTCACCCACTTCCTCAAAATTTCCCTCATTTATCATTAGCTGTCCATTTCCATTATATACTGAATTTCTACGTGTGACCATATATTTAGTTTTACTGATATTTACTTCCAGTCCTAATCGTTTAGGGTTACTCAATAGTGTGTGCATGTTGGCCTTTAGTATCTCCTCGCTATCGGCCAGTAGTACTAAATCATCAGCATAAACTATAATTATATAGTACAATAATTTATAAAATAACAATATAATAATATTCCAACATCACAATACCAATCAATAAGGTAGGGAATAAAAATTATTGTAACAACTACAGGGCATCCCATTACTTTCAACTTCGTACAAAATTCTAACAGTTTTTCTGGGTGAGGTTTTTATCGGGGTTTTTCCTCACCTGTAAGACAAATGCCAGGAAAACTTTAAGGCCCAAACGGTCTCCGAAATCATATGGCCATCATCCTTATCATTATATCATCATCATCATCCTTCACCGGTGTGGAAAGCAACGGGAAGCTACCACACCTACAATTCCCTAGTAAAGCTGCAAAGCATAGCATGAAAATGCTATGATTGCAGTGAAAGACCTGCCCTCGGGCAGAATTACTATGGGTGGATGGATTATTAAATTATTACAGAAATATTATTATTATTATTATTATTTACAAATGCTCGTACAAATGACGTACATATTTTTAAATATTTTTCATTGCGAAACAGTTGAATAAAATACATTAAGCGTAGGTGGGAGATAGTAGCCTAATCGGATGGGACTCAGAGAAATTGATGAAGAAAATATGAACTGGATCAGCTGGGTGAGGATAGGGACCAGTGGATGGCTTTAACTGACTGCAGCATAGTATTTACAGATTCCATAAGTAACTTATTATTATTATTATTATTATTATTATTACTACTAATATTATTATTATTGTCGCGGGTTCAAACCCGGTCGGGGTCGATTGATTTTTTTAGGATGGAAAAATCCAAGGAGCGAGTCCTCCGGGAGAGACTTTAAGCCGTGGGTCCCAAGTCTGAAGATTTTCAGGCTCGTAAAAGATCCTTAAGCCTGAATGAAATGGCCTCTAAGCAAAATTTACCGAATTTCCCCGTTCTAGTACTACCTTGGTTTCCTAGATGTCAGCATGAGGCGGAACGCTGACCACGGACCACTCAAATGACATCTATACGAAAACAAGTGTAACTAAATTAGTATGGTTCAAATTCTTCCCTGTAGGGGGAGAGAGCCTAAATCTCTGTAAAGGGAAACATGGGCTTACAAGATACAAGAAGGTTATTATTATTATTATTATTATTATTATTATTGCTCTATGGACCAGAAGCCTGGATACATAAAAAACAAGATCTAAGTAGGATAACGGCGGCAGAAATGAAATTTTTGAGATCTGTTAAATGGTGCACTAAGGAAGACAGAATCAAGAACACAGAAATAAGACAGGAACTTGAAATATTTGCAATAACTGATAAAATATATAGATATAGACAAAAATGGAAGCAACACATAGGCAGAATGAATGAAGATAGATATCCAAAACAAATAACAAAATACAAACCTAAAGGCACCCGAGATGTGGGCAGACCTAGAAAGAGATGGGCTGAAGTCGGAACGGATCAACAGACCTAATCCATGAATGCAGATGATGATGATGATGATTATTATTATTATTATTATTATTATTATTATTATTATTATTATTGGAGTCAAGGGGTAATGTCGGTGCCTCGTATGTAGCGGCCCCGGGTTCGAAACTCTGGCGGGACAGGTTTTTCAATTTAGGATTTTTCCGAGTTTTCCTCACTATAAGACAAATATAAAAAAACTTTAAGACCCAAATAATCCCCGAACACCATCTGGTCAATCATTTAAAGTAAAGTGATCCCACAACAGGCCCGGAGGCCCTTGGGGTAGTAGGAAGTTAAGGCTCCCACTTTTTCTAGACAATCGGCACTTTGTCAGCCGGGTTGTCAGCCCTGCGTGACGGCCGCCTTTACCCCCAGAACAAGAGTCTGGTACTCATTTCCATTAGAGGCTTAGTCGACCCCAGGGCCATAGTGCCGCCAGAGGGTTTGGGTCAGTTTAAAAATCCTGACCCCAACGGGACTTGAACCCTCGACCCTCCGGTTTGTAGCTCAGTGCCTTAACCACTACGCTACGGCGTGCTCCTCTGGTCAATCATTAATCATCCATATGATATTTGCCTTGTTTGGTATGAATATATGAGTGAATGTTGCATTTTGTCTTATATGTTCTTGTTTCCTTAGAGTTTGTCCTGCAATTGAGCTGATCACTCATCCAGGGAGGCCCTCCGTATCTTTGTGTGATTAAAAATGTACTTATGTGATTTAGAGTTTAAAATATTGTCCTGGGAAATCGTAAGCTCATGTAAGTACCTAGAGAGGGAGAGAAGAAAAAAAAAATGTTTTTTTCAATACCACCAGTTTTGTTATTTCGACATTTCTGGTATTTTCTCTTGGCAATGGCGTAATGTAAGCCACTTCTGAGGTTGGGGCGCCTGGAATGTTGGGTTACGCTACCCCGATGATATGATGTGTGACGACTAGAGCGAGGATTTTTACGGACTTTCATGTTTTAAACGATTGGTCGGGGGCGCGCCGTAGCTTAGTGGTTAAGGCACTGAGCTACAAGCCGGAGGGTCGAGGGTTCAAGTCCCGTTGGGGTCAGGATTTTTAAACTGACCCAAACCCTCTGGCGGCTCTATGGCCCTGGGGTCGACTCAGCCTCTAACGGAAATGAGTACCAGACGCTTGTTCTGGGGGCAAAGGCGGCCGTCACGCAGGGCTGACAACCCGGCTGACATCAACTGCCGATTGTCTAGAAAAAGTGGGAGCCTTAACCTCCTACTACCCCAAGGGCCTGCGGGCCTGTTGTGGGATCACTTTACTTTTTTTTTTTTTAAACGATTGGTCAGATAGCTCCGAGATAGAGTATCTTTACAGTTTATGATCCGTAGAATCAAATAAGGCCAACATATTCTATGTTTTGTTTTTTGTTTGGATTTCATAATTACATATCATTGGATAAATTAATTGATCATGTTATATATATAAAATTCTCCCAGTATTAATTTATTAAAGTAAAGTGTCACACTACAAGCTTGGAAGGCTCTTGGGGTAGATGGATGTTGAGACTTCCACATTTCTAGACAATCGCCAAGGGATCTCCACTGGGTTTTCAGTCCTGCGTGACAGCCACCTTTGTCCCACAACATGCGTCTGGTACTCAATAAAGAGCCGAGTAGACCCTAGGGCTATGATGCCGCCAGAAGGTTTGGTCCAGATAGAAACCCTGACCCCATTGAGACTCAAACCCACGACTTTCCGGCGTGTTGGCGTGATTCCTCAAACAACTACACTACAACGCGAGCCATTAAAATTGCTTCAAATCACGAACATATTTTATATTGGCTCAGGGTTAATGAAAATTTAATTAGATTGGAAATGTGTCATGTGTCAATCACAGAGGCAGATGATCATCAGCCAGTGTATGGGTGACATGTGTCAGCATGTCGAGTCCCCCAGCCGTTATCGCTGGTTTTCTCAACCTGGAGCCGTTACTTATTGTAGTTACCCAAATGCCTCACGATTCTGGGCACCGTTCCCATACTGGCCGAAATACCATGAGAAAATTTCTTCCCCCATGGAGACTCGAACCAGCGCAATTCCCGTAGCTCTGCGCCAAGGCTTCCTGCCTTAACCGCTCGTCTACGGCGCGGGACCCCATTCTTATTTGGGATGTGATTATTTTATGTGCAATAAGTCTATAGGACACAGGTCCCACGGGCTTGTTTTCCTGCCCCTAACAATTAATAAATTTAATCATCTATGAAAATAATATTAAGATTAACAAATATCAATGAAGTGATATGTTACTGGAACAAAAAATATAAATTTGGAATAAGAATATCAGAAAATAGAAAATTAAACACCATATTGTTTGCAGATGACCAAATAATAATAGCAAATTCCGAAGATAATCTACAGAAAGATCTGTATGAACTTAACAAAATTACAGAAGAATATGGATTAAAGATATCTACAGAAAAAACAAAAATTATGGCATTTCAAGGTGTAGATCCTGTGAGAAGTAAAATTGTACTGGACAATAACATTTTGGATCAGTTGAATAATTTTACATATCTAGGATGCAATATCTCATATGAAGAAGAAAAGGATGTAAATGCAAAAATATCTAAATTTTTAAGAAATTTAGGGTTAATAAATTCTATCTTCAAGCCACAGTTAGTCCAAAAGCATTCAAGACTGAAAGTGTATAAAACACTGGCTCTTCCAACTCTTTTGTATGGTAGCGAAGTATGGACGTTGAAACAGAAGGATATACAGAGACTTAGATTTGCTGAAATGAGATATCTTCGGAGGACTGCAGGATACACACTACTAGATCACAAAAAAATGAAGACATCTTAGAAGAATTACACATGGAATCTTTAGAAAACAAAATTTCTGATTATAAGTCAAGATGGATACAACATGTTCATCGAATGGAAGATCACAGAATACCCAAACAAATGTTAAGATATCAACCTGCAGGAAGAAGAATACCAGGACGTCCACTCAAAAGACTTTTGGATGGTGTTTCTCTTGAGGCCGAAACAGGTCAACAAATGGCCTAAATTGGTGAATGTACTATGATGATGATGATGATGATGATGAATATTTTCTTTTGTTTTGTTTTAAATATTGTACAAACATAAAATTAGTTTTCTATATCTCATTATTTTTCTTTGTTTTATACATACACTAGACAGGGACAATTTAATATGTCTTGCTTGTATACATTTTATTGCTAGTTTTAGTCTTAATTTTAACTAACATTAACTGGTTGCATTATAGATCGTAATATAATAGATATTATCTTTTTGATAAAATTTTTATTTAGTATTTAATATTAGAGTTCATTGTGATTGTTATATTCTGATGTAATATATGTTTGCCCTGGTGAGTGGAAGAGAAGGCCACATGGCCTTAACTCCACCAGGCTAAATAAATCTAAATCTAAATCTAAATCTAAAAAAAGTTGATCTCGGTGAACTAGCGGCTACCACACTCGTTTCTGAATTCTGTGAGTTCAAACACCGTCTGGATGGGTAATTTTTTTAGGGGGTAAAAATCCTTCCTTCGGAAGAGAAGTATAGCCATATATTTTGTGTCGTAGATTTACGGTACTTGAAAAAAAAACATCAACCCTAAAAAAGACGCCTCTGAGCCAAATTTTGGCGGACACTTACAAGCTCAGATTTAAATTGCTAGGCTAATGATCTGAAATGTTACAGATAATCTTAAATAAAATAATCTCTCGGATAAAGGAACACATGAGAGCATATAACAGAAATTTAGAATATTCAAAATATGCTAACCACCAATTCCAATTTAATCATTGTTTCGATCCAAATTTTGAAATTTTACATGTTTGTGATAAGGGTAAGAAGTTGGACTTTTGGAGGCTGTAGAAATAAATAAATTGAAAAAGTAGTAATAAACTGTTAAATTCTCAACTTGATTCGAATGAATCGCCTTTGTTAAATTAAAAACAAATATATATATATATATATATATATATATATATATATTGTTGTATTGTATTCACGTAGACTTTCAAGGCCGGAGTTGCTATGATGATCTTGAAGAAGATTTTCGGGCTGTAGGCCGTGGTCGTGAGGCTTGTAGTTCCCCGACGTTTCGCCAGAGACTGCGTCTGGCATCCTCAAGGGTTGTCTTGAGGCTGAAGGCCGTGGTCGTGAGGCTTGTAGTTCCCCGACGTTTCGCCAGAGACTGCGTCTGGCATCCTCAAGGGTTGCCATACGCAGTCTCTGGCGAAACGTCGGGGAACTACAAGCCTCTCGACCACGGCCTTACAGCCCGAAAATCTTCTTCAAGATCATTATTGTTGTATTGTTGCTTAGATCAGTATATATTGTACTATAATAACACAATTCATAATTTGTTAACATGTCTGAAGAAGGTACAATGTACCGAAACAGCTGTCACTGAATTATATCTTAATAAATATGAAAATCAAATAAAACTAAGTTTTATTTTTATTCAATTAAATAATAACATACTGCCTATCTACTTTTCCCTTAAAAATTCATCAATTCTGGTCAGATTTGAACTAGAGAATGTCGGAACTAGAGGTGGACATGGCAACCATTAGAATGTATGGACGTACAATACGAATTGACGTTACCTATTATTCCAATAACTTGTGTTTTGTTGTATTTCAGGCTAAACCTGATTATACGTTCGCTTACGGAGTGGAAGATCCTCTCACTGGCAATTCGCAAAACCACAAGGAGACGAGAGATGGTGACGTAGTGAAAGGCCAGTACTCTGTACTAGACCCTGATGGCTCCACCCGTACAGTCACCTACACATCCGATCCACAGAACGGTTTCCAGGCTACAGTACATCAGTCGGCACCTTCCAGCAACGTGCATAAGCAGGCTGAGCCACCTAGGAGACAAAATACACATTACTATTAATGCTATACTCCTATACAGAGTGAAAGCTAATTACACCGACAAATTTCAGGGACTGGAGATGAAGGGAAAAAAGTCCTATAAACATGTGTCCGGAAATGAATGATGTGTGGTACAACGACAAAAAATCGTCCTGGCACACAGTACATATTATATTTGAAAAGAAAAATATACGCCTGGACTGGGGTTTGAACCCAGGACCTTTGACTCTCTATGTCAATTGCTCTTTCATCTGAACTACCTAGGCCTCCAATCTAAACGTGTATTTTTCTTTTATACATAGTTAATTCCCTAACCCCAAATGCTACGAGCCGTTGCTACGACTTTGCAAATGGCGGCTTCTTTATTAAGAAAACTTTTTATTAGGAATTTAAACAGTACTTATAAAGCCAGCAGTGCTTCTTTCAATGTTAATATTATTCGTTTTTAAACATCTTAATGATGGACAAATTATATTTGAAAAGAAAAATATACCCCTAGACTGGGGTTTGAACCCAGGACCTTTGACTCTCTATGTCAATGCTCTTCCATCTGAGCTACTTTGTCCATCATTAAGTTGTTTAAAAACGAATAATATTAACATTGAAAGAAGCACTACTGGCTTTATAAGTAATGTTTAAATTCCCAACAAAATGTGTTCTTAATAAAGAAGCCGCCATTTACAAAAATCGTAGCAACGGCTCGTAGCATTTGGGGTTAGGGAATTAACTATGTATAAGAGAAAAATACGCATTTAGGTTGGAGGCCTAGGTAGTTCAGATGAAAGAGCATTGACGTAGAGAGTCAAAGGTCCTGGGTTTAAACCCAAGTCTAGGCGTATATTTTTCTTTTCAAATATAATTTGTCCATCATTAAGATGTTTAAAAACGAATAATATTAACACAGTGCATAGCATAATCGCATCCACGTCACAATAGATATTAAAAGTGGCCTCCATGGTATACAATGCACGCGTTCAGACGTCGTATCATGAATTGCCTCACTCTTTCGCGTGTTCCGGCTTCTCTCCGAATAGCATCACAGGCGACGTGGACACGCTGTTGAGGGGTCAGGAACTGGTTCAGCATACACAACGCTGTTCAGATGTCCCCAGAGGTAAAAATCCATAGGGTTTTAAGTCAGGTGATCTAGCAGGCCATGCAACAGTGCCGAGAGAATAATGTCATTCTTCAGTGCCATCTACCGTGGTAACGATGCATTTATGGACACTAATTCATAGGATATTTTTTCCTCCATTTACAGTCAGGAATCAGTCCCTGTAGTTTGTCGTTGTAATTAAAACTCAGTAAGAAATTGATAAGACAATAGCACTGGCAATATTCGCACGTTATTTGGAATTAACATTGCCTCTTTCTGTTTCAGGTAATTTCATGAGATCTTACACTTGTCTAATAATTGTGGAGCAGGCGTGTAAATTGGATCGTTTTACGAAAGAAAATGTATATACCTCTCGATTTTTTTTAACAAGTAATTAGGCTATAAAATTAAATTTGAAATTATGATTGAGTTCTGAATATGAATTTATGATCAATATAGGTAACAACATTTCTTTGTATCGAACGATCAAAGCGAAGATGCAATTTCTTATATGTTTGAATAATCGACATACTGCACAGTTCTTATTAAAGTCATTCTTATGATTATACAGTAAGACATTTTCGTAGCCAGAATTGTGACCCCATTGCTTACGTCATTACTGCGTTAAGCAATGTCAGGCCTAACTTCACAATATTGTTAAACGTGCATCAGGGTTAAACATATATTGATTCTATTTATTTTCTCTACGATATGCTGATGCTTTAACACCCATTGTAACGAATTTAGCAAACAATAACTATACTATTTACTTCTTCCTTCTTCTTAAACATAATTTGTAGGATTTATTTTAAAAATCACTCATAGAGGAAGACGTATTGGATGTGCATTCACTGACTATCCATCTCTTGGCTGGTCTTCCTCTTGTTCTTTAGATAGATTTATTTAGTCTGGTGGAGTTAAGGCCATGTGGCCTTCTCTTCCACTCACCAGAACAAACATATGTTACATATGAATACAAAAAAATTACAATAATAGTCATATTAAACAGGACAAACATATGTTAGATATGAATACAAAAAAATTACAATAATAGTCATATTAAACAGGACAAACATATGTTAGATATGAATACAAAAAAATTACAATAATAGTCATATTAAACAGGACAAACATATGTTACATATGATTACAAAACAAATTACAATAATAGTCATATTAAACAGGACAAACTTACATATGAATACAAAAAAATTACAATAATAGTCATATTGAACTATTAATTATCTGTCATACTGAATAATAATGAAAATAATGTCTGTTCTTCTCCCGTCCATTGATTGGTCTATCTTCTTTAGCTCTTTTTGCAAGTCGGTTTTCTTCCATTCTTTCTATAAGACCCTTCCAATATTTTCGTCTATCTATAATAAATTTGGTTATATCTTAAATATGACATTTGAATACGACTCTTTACATATTTTAAAAACAAAAGCTGCATTGCTATGTTGATAGCAAAACAACATTTTGTTCCAATTTCTAAATAATATGCATAAATGTTGCATTTTTATGAATTTGTGATAATTAAATTTATATGTAGGGGTTATTTACAAAATTATGTTTAAGTATGAGTTACTTTATGCTATTAAAATCTCATAAATTGTATTATTTTTTTTTCAAAATATAAGGTTCTGTTTTTGGATCCTCGATTTAGGAGAAATGAACTGTTAATAAATATCATAAATATTACATTATATATTATATTGCATTATATGCCGTAATTTTATGAATGATAATTGTAACAGAAATGTTAGACAATAGTGAAAATGAAAATTTTGTTGTAGATGTTAGCTTCTCGAAACAATAACATTTAGATAGGCCTACATTGTAATATCGTAAACAACTTGTTACAAAAACAATTTTAATAAATGACGAGCTTTAGAAACCCCTTGCAGTTGTGATCTAAGCATTTCCACTTATTAGTTAAAATCATTTTCTTTATATCCGAGGTTCATGTGTTCAAATACTGTTGGGTTCGATTAATTTTTTCAGGGTTTAAATAATCACGAATATGAATTTGTTTGCAAAAAAAATAATAAAATTTCAGAGTTTAAAAATCTTGAGTACCGGTATACATTTGTTTGCAAGAAAAAACAAAATTTCAGGGTTTAAAAATCGTGAGTATGGATTTGTTTGCGAGAAAAGTAAAGCCTGAAATAAGAGCAACATTTTCCGGTCCATTAACGTCGAATATCGAATCGCGATGGTAATAATAAATGTCAAATACCATTGTTAAGTTAAATACTATCTGCCGGCTAATGAAATTAGCTTTTGTAACTGATGATATGATATAAATATATTATTATTACTTTTCAAGAAAGCAAAAATGCTTTAACTCTCTGAATATTTTTTCTCTAAACTTTTACGTACCTTGAATTAAAAATGAACATATTTTATCTAGGAATTTTGAAATAATTAAAAATGAATAAAACTTTGACATTGTAAAACACATTTATGGTACTATTGGACTATAAAATTTAATTGTACATTAATATTAAAATGTATAAAATATTAGTTTTATTGAGGAATTTTAATGATTTAATTGACTTATTTCCCAACTATAATGTTGATAATCCAGGATTTAAATACATGGCTTGTGATACGTATAAACGTATGCCTTAAAACAAAATAAAAAGTGGGAACATTCCAGAAGCTGAAAGACTCGTTCGAGAGACTCTGAGAAGCACATTCACACTGAAACGTTTTATAATTCTCGTCAATATTTGGGAGATGTTACGCACCATTGGCTGCCTACCTATGAATGGAGAAAGGTGGCCATACTTAGAGAACATTTCGCACCAAAAGTCTTCATTTTGTTTTAAGATGTACAGTTATATGCCTTGTTATATAAAAATATAGTTGAAAGTTTTTTCAGCTTTATAAATTTATGTAAAGTTATGTTTATGTGCAAATATTTATTAGTATGCATAAAAAAAGTTTAAAAAATAAAAGTTTTTTCATTCCTCTCTATGCATGGTCCCTACTTTTCCTGTAATTTAGATTTGAAACTTGCCTTACCTTAAAATTCCTCCAGTTTGATAGTTTTCCTGTACCGATAGGGATCAATTGTTACTAACGCCTCTTTTTCCCTACTTTAACTCTTAACCCTTAAATTGGCAAAAGACAAATGTCTTGTGTCAGTTATTTGAATGTGGCGGACCGCACTGAAAACGGAATCTTTTATAACTGTTATTATTAGGTATTTTGTATAATTAGACACATATTTAAGTGGTTTCTTTTCGCTCGTTTTCTTCCGATTTATTAAAAATATTAAATTAATTAAACTAACTGGTGTACCCAAAAGGATACATTATGAATTTAAGGGTTAAAGAAAACTTTACCTACACTTTTCTTTAATTTTGGAATATTTATTTAACTGCATATATATATATATATATATATATCAATAATCTCCTCAGAAATTAATAAATAGTTTTGCAAGAACGGTTTTATTGTAGTATTTTAGGAAACTGGTCCCGCGCCGTAGCCGAGCGGTTAAGGTAGGAAGCCTTGGCGCAGAGCTACGGGACTTGCGCTGGTTCGAGTCTCCATGGGGGAAGAAATTTTCTCATGGTATTTCGGCCAGTATGGGATCGGTGCCCACCCAGCATCGTGAGGCAATTGGGTAGCTACAATAAGTAGCGGCTCCAGGTTGAGGAACCAGCTATAACGGCTGGGGGACTCGACATGCTAACCACATGTCACCCCTACACTGGCTGTTGATCATCTACCTCTGTGATTGACACATGTGGATGTGAAGGGCCAGCAACCGGCTGGTAAAAGGACAACCGCTGAAAAGTGGAAAGACCCTCAATCGGATCGGAATATCCTGGTAATTGTATACAAAATAAATTACGGAGTTATGAAACATCCGAGTGGTTAAGGCAAGAAGCCTTGGCGCAGAGCTACAGGATTTCGGGATTTGCGCTGGTTCGGGTCCCCATGGGGAAGAAATTTTCTCATGGAATTTCGGCCAGTATGGAACCGGTGCCCACCCAGCATCGTGAGGTATTTGGGTAGCTACAATAATTAGCGACTCCAGGTTGAGAAGACCAGCTATAACAGCTGGAGGGACTCGATATGCTGACCACTTGTCACCCCTACACTGTCTCTACCTCTGTGATTAACACATGTGGATGTGAGGCCAGCAGCCGGCTGGTAGGCCAACGGCCTTCTAGTCCTGTGGCGCTTGGAGAAAAAGAAGTTATGAAACAATTTTTTGTGAAACTAGGTAACAAAAAAAACTGAAAGTGTTGGAAAATGGGATCCTAAGGTGAATTTAGGCATCTATCTATCTATCTTCGGGTTTTTACAGCTGCTGCCGTCTTCCCGTGCCAAACCTCCAAAGCCTACGGTCTTGGGCATCTTCGATGCTTAGCCCTCTAGCTTGCATTACTGTCTTCATGTTTTCCTTCCATGTTAACCTTGGTCTTCCTCTTTTCTTCTTTCTGTTAGGATGCCATTCATATAGTTGCTTCGGCCATCGCTCATCTTCCATTCTTAAAACATGTCCTAACCACTTTAATTCCTTTTCCTCAATTCTTTCAATTATGCTTTCTTCTGCTTCCATTTTGTTTCTAATTTCCTTATTTGTGACACGTTCTAATTTAGACTTTCTGGCACTTCTTCGTAAATAATCCATTTCTAGAGCTATTAGTCTATTCTTGTAGTACTTATTGATTGTCCATACCTCACTTCCGTACATTGCAACAGATTCCACCAATGTTTTACCAATATATTTTTTTGTGTCTTTCCAAATATGCTTATCCCACCATATGGAGTTTAATGATGATATTATTTTGCTACTCAATTCAATTCTATGTTTTATGTTCTCTTTGCCTATACCTTCGATGTTATCCATAATCATTCCCAAATATTTAGTTTGTTTCACTTGCTTTATTTGGATTCCATCTTCCAATACTAAGTTTTCTCTTTCATTGCTATTTATTGCCAGATATTCTGTTTTTTGTAAATTTACTGTGAGACCCCATGATTCATATGTGCTTTTCAACCTTTTTGTCATGAATTCCATATCAAAATTGTCTTGCGCTAAAACCAGTTGATCATCGGCAAATTGTAATGTCAGCAAAAATCTGTTGCCTATTGGGATCCCCATACCTTTGCAGCTTTGTTTCCATTTCGTTAATATAAATTCTACATAAATATTAAATAAAATTGGTGATAGACTGCACCCTTGTTTCAATCCCTTTGAGGTGTTTATAGGATTAGACATTATATTTCCCATTTTAACATAAACATAACATTTAGGCATCCATAAGAAGTAACAATTGGGTATAGAGACAACAACTCTATGGCTTATTTGAACCCATCGGTCCTATACCGTATTCACTAAACCCTACTTTCAGTCAAATGAAATCATATTTCCGATATCCTAGTTTTCTAGGATATACCCGAATATTATTATTCCATCTATATTTAGGCCTTCCTATTATTTTTATTGTCCCGCGCCATAGCCGAGTGGCACAGAGCTACAAGACTTGCGCTGGTTCGGGTCCCCATGGGGGAAGAAATGTTCTCATGATATTTCGGCCAGTACGGGACCGGTGCCCACCCAGAATTGTGAGGCATTTGGGTAGTTACAATAAGTAGCGGCTCCAGGTTGAAAATACCAGCTATAACGGCTGGGAGATCCGACATGCTGACCATATGTCACCCCTACACTGCCTAGATGATCTTCTACCTCTGTGATTGACACATGTGGATGTGAGGCCAGTAGCTGGCCTTCTAGGCCTGTCACACCAGGAGTTTTATTACTTTTATTCTAAGAGATTCCCAATATACATTTTGAAAGTATTTACTTCTGTCACCTATTCGATTAACGTAAACTGCCCATACTTATTTTTCAAGAGATAATAATCTAGTCGGTATTAGGACATCGAAATAAATTATGGAGTTCTTCATTGTGAAGCTTCCTCCATTCTCTATTCACATTCCTGGTAGGATTTTATAGGCTTAAGTTTATACTTACTTACTTACTCACTGGCACTATCGAACCCGTAGGTTCATGGCCGCGCGGACATAAGCTCTCCATATGTCCCTATCCTGAGCTAATGCTTTCCAATCATTCCCTGTATAATCTACTTTCCTCAAATCATAGTTAATGTTGTTCTCCCACCTCATTCTTGGTCTACCAACTGGGCGTTTCCCTTCTGGCTTTCCTACAAGAAGTTTCCATGCACGTCTTTCATTCCCCATACGCGCAACATGTCCTGCCCATCGCAGTCTACGAGACTTGATTGTTCTTATTATATATGGCTTCCTGTAAAGACCATGTAGTTCATTGTTATGAAGTCTTCTCCATTCACCTGTCTGTTCATCTCTCTTTGGTCCAAACATTTTCCTAAGAACTTTATTCTCAAATACTCGTAATTTCCTTTCCTCCCTTAAAGTAAGAGTCCATGTTTCGCACCCATATAATATAACTGGTAGAATAATAGTTTTATATATTTTCAGCTTAACGTTTCTTGAAAGGAGTTGGGACATCAAGAGTCTCTGCAATGCATAATAGCATGCATTTCCAGAATTGAGCCTATGTTTAATTTCTTTGTCCATCTCATTCCTATTTGTGATTATTGTTCCTAGGTATTTGAATTCAGCCACTTCCTCAAAATTTCCCTCATTTGTCATTAGCTGTCCATTTCCATTATATACTGAATTTCTACGTGTGACCATATATTTAGTTTTACTGATATTTACTTCCAGTCCTAATTTCTTAGTGTTACTCAATAGTGTGTGCGTGTTGGCCTTTAGTATCTCCTCGCTATCGGCCAGTAGTACTACATCGTCAGCGTAAACTAACAGCTTATTAATACCATTGAGTTGTAAGCCTTCCTCATTCTCTAAAGATTTAATGGCATGCTCTAAGGCTTAAGTTTATACAAATATTAATTTTTATTGGCATATGGGTATATTTTGGACATATTATTTTATTAATATTTTATCTTCAAATAATTTTAATAACCTCATTATTGTATATGAGTAAGTTCACTGTGATCAAATGTAAGAACGTTGTTTTGTATCAGTTGCTGAACAGGTACGTACAGTAGGCCTACATTTGATATATCTAATATATAAAAATGAACGTTTTTTGGTTTGTTTGTTTGTTCGTACTTTATGCGCGGTCATACCGTTGATCCGATTGTGATGGGGCTTTTTGCAAAATGTTCAGGAGATTCCCGGGATGAACATAGGCTATAAGAGAGTTGTGATACTCAACTCCTAGACCCTTAAAAATCGCCCTTTGTGGTAGAAAACGTGAAAAAAATAAGCTTTTTGGACGCTTAAATGGCTTACGCTGCCTAAACCATAACAAATACACAAAATTAATGTACACAGAATTGAATATCTATAAAAGCTCTACAAAAAAGTCCTAACAGCATATGTTTATCTCTTACGGATAACTCACAATAACCATTTTTGCCTTTCGTTGATACCAAGAAGATCGAGACAAGTACGTAGATTCTTGTGCAAGCATAGCAGCACATGGTGGGTATTCTTTTACGGATAACCCACAATAACGATTTTTTTAGCTCATTTATGCCAAGAAGATCGAGATAAGTAGATTCCCGGGCAACACCGGATAATCAGTAATTACGATATACATTTGTAATGATTTTTAATTTACTTATTCAACTAATCTTAAGAAGTACATTAATTTTTCTCTTTTAGCTCATTTATGCCAAGAAGATCGGGATGAGTGGATTCCCGGACAATGCCGGGTAATCAGCACGGGGTATCTAAAAATAATTACGATATAAATGTTTCCTTTCACTTATTTAACTAAACATAAAACACATTCATTTTCGTAATTAAGCTCATTTATGTCAATAAGATCGGGATAAGTAGATTCCCGGGCAACTTCGGGTTATCAACACGCGGTATCTAAAAAAATATAAATTTATAATTATTTTTCCTCTTATTTATTCAGCTAAACATAAAAGGGAGGAGGAAAGGAGATTACGAGTATTTGAGAATAAAATTCTTACGAAAATTTTTGGACCAAAGAGAGATGAACAGACAGGTGAATGGAGAAGACTTCATAACAATGAACTACATGGTCTTTATAGGAAGCCAGATATAATAAGAACAGTCAAGTCTCGTAGACTGCGATGGGCAGGACATGTTGCACGTATGGGGAATGGGAGACTTGCATGGAAGCTTCTTGTAGGAAAGCCAGAGGGAAAACGCCCAGTTGGTAGACCAAGAATGAGGTGGGAGAACAACATTAACTATGATTTGAGGGAAGTAGATTATACAGGGAATGATTGGAAAGCATTAGCTCAGGATAGGGACATATGGAGAGCTTATGTCCGCGCGGCCATGAACCTACGGGTTCGATAGTGCCAGTGAGTAAGTAAGTAAACATAAAATCACATTAATTTTCATTTATTTAGGCGTAATAGCAAATGCCGGGTATAAGCTGGTCTTATATATAAAAATTAATGTTTGTTTGTACATTTGATTGTTTGTTCTATTTTATGCGCGGCCATACCGTTGATCCGATTGTGATGGGGCTTTTTGCAAAATGTTCAGGAGATTCCCGGGATGGACATAGGCTATAAGAGAGTTGTGATACTCAACTCTACCCTTAAAAATCGCCCTTTATAATGGAAGACGTGAAAAAAGTAGCTCTTTGGACGCTTAAATGGCTTACGCTGCCTAAACTATAAGCAATACACAAAATTAATATACACAGAATTGAATATCTCAAAAAGCTCTACAAAAAAGTCCGCGACAGCATGTGTTTATCTCTTACGGATAACTCACAAAAACCATTTTTGTCTTTCATTGATACCAAGAGTCCCGCACCCTAGTCGAGTGGTTAAGACAACGCTGGTTCGAGTCTCTGCGGAGGAAGAAATTTTTCTCATGGAATATCGGCCAGTATGGGTCAGAAATGAAATCTAGTATGAAATAAAATATGTATACTTTTCACCAGAACTTAAGAACCTTGCCTCATACCACTCATACTTCTAGTCGGCTATTAGCGATACTTCCGAACCTTTTGCTGTAAGCATTTCAGCATCATATAATAGGACAATTGTTGTTTTTCTTCACAGGTATTTAAAATTAATATAAAATTATAGAATATTCACCTGAAAGGTCCGTCTCCTCAACTTAATTATCATTTAACTGTAGCGCTTTCGGGACTTGTCCCATCATCGGCAGGATTCAAAACTGGTGTTTCACTGAAGATCTGGTAGAGGGGGTTGCATGTATTTGGTTCGTTTTCGTTTATCAGGCTGTCGTTGTGAGCTGCTTTCATGATTTCCATCTCTTCGAGTACGTTTATCTTCGCTGGACGTTTATCTTCGCTGGATCCAGCGAAGATAAACGTACTCGAAGAGATGAAATCATGAAAGCAGCTCACAACGACAGCCTGATAAACGAAAACGAACCAAATACATGCAACCCCCTCTACCAGATCTTCAGTGAAACACCAGTTTTGAATCCTGCCGATGATGGGACAAGTCCCGAAAGCGCTACAGTTAAATGATAATTAAGTTGAGGAGACGGACCTTTCAGGTGAATATTCTATAATTTTATATTAATTTTGAATAAACCTCAACGGAACACATCATGAATCTTATAAAAGGTATTTAAAAGCAGGATAAGGATTGCCTTTTGTTCACTGGAATTTATGAGTGGAAAAGAGAAGCCGTGAGTCCAAAGTATTTCCTGGAAATGAGGTTCTAAAGTTTTGGCAAAAACTATATACAAGAATTGGAATCCTAATTTTTCTTTTATCAGGCTTGAAAGCATGAGAATGTCAATTATTGATCTCTCTCAAACTCGTTTTTCATTATTGTGTTACATGTAATATGTAACTTCAAAAATAAGAAAGCAGCGGGCCCGGACGGAATATACAATGAATACATAAAAGACACGGCACATCTGTTAGACCAGGTTTGGACAAAATTATACAACAAATGCATACAAACAGCCTCCATACCTGAACAATGGAGGAAATCAATTGTCAAGGTATTATATAAAGGGAAAGGAAGCCCGAAAGACCCCAACAAACATAGAGGTATCGCTCTAGAAAACTTCCCTTCAAAATGTTCACCAAATTAATAACAGGACGAATAAGGGAGGAAATAGATGAGCATCTACCAGAAAATCAATTCGGGTTTAGAAAAGGAAAGTCAACCCTAAACGCAATCGAACTCTTGTTGAAATAGATTTGGGAAGCCTTAGAAGACAGAGAGAAATTTTATACCGTCTTCATAGACTTCACGAAGGCCTTCGATCTACTAGACAGACAACTAGTGATAGAAAAACTAAAGGAGACACTAGGAAACAACAACATATGGATGAACCTCATCAATACACTGCTGAGCTGGAATGAAATATATGTCTCAGATAACATCACCTTGTCAAAACCGATCATTCAAACAAATGGAGTACTGCAGGGCGATCCACTAAGCCCCTACTGTTTATACTAGCAACCGAAGAAATCCTTAGAATTACCCAAAAAGATGGTATCTTCTCGTGCGCATATGCGGACGACATCGTAATCGGTTCCAGAGATATAAAAACACTTCAGGAAACAATAAACGAAGTGGAAAAATGGTGCTCCAAGAACAAGCTGGACATTAATATATCAAAAACGGACACAATGATCTTCAGAAACGGAGGAAGAGCCGCCATAAATGAAGAGATGTACATAAGGGAAACTAAACTGAAAATAGTACCAGACTTCAAATACCTAGGCATCACGCTACAAACAAGCGCAAAATGCTTCACAAAACCTATCACAGAAAAGACAACCCAGGCAATAATGGCAATGCACGAAATAAGAAACATTAGATCTCTCACCTTAGAGACGGCAATGCTATTATTTAAAGAAAATTTGTGAATATGCAAAAATGTATATTTAAAATGTATCTTAATTTAATCCTGGCTACTTGGCTGCAATAAAATTATTATTAATGCATGAGAATGGAAGTAGCATATCGTTAGATTGGACTCGTACAGGCATTATTTACATATCGCTCAAATGGAAAGCATTAAGTGGGTCGCCCCATTTAATATGGAATGAAAATCCCTTAATCAGGCCGTTAACAGTTCTTCTGGGACTAACATCCAACAGGTAGATGATGATGCAAGGATTGAGTGTTTTACTATTTCTTTTCGAAATATAGCAAATCATCCGTAAATAATAATTATTCCTTTTTTATTAATTTGTTCCTAAACCATAGTATGATTTCTTCGATTTTGTATATCGTCATCATTATCCGGTATCATGGCAGCTGCCGCCGTCTTCCGGAAACCAAATGCCATTCCTCTCTGTCCATCCATTGATCTTCCTCCATTCTTCTGATGTTCATAGCTGCTTGTACCCCTTCTATCCAAGTTTTCTTCGGTCTTCCTCTCTTCCTCCTTTCCATCTGAATCCAATCCATAACAATTTTTGGCAATCTTTGTTCTGGCATTCTTTTGACATGGCCGTACCACTGTAATCTTTTCTTTTCTATAATGTCTACGATGTCCGGCTCGTCTAGTACACCCATAATTTCCCTTATTTTTTATTTCGTATTCTATACATTCTAGATTTTCCAGCTGATCTTCTTAAAACATCCATTTCTGTACTTAAAATTCTTTTCATTTCCCTGGTAGGAATTTGCCAGACTTCAGCACCATTTGTTAAAATGCTCTGAATTAAGGTTTGATATATTTGTAATTTTCTATTTTTTGTAATATTTTTGCTCCATCAAACAGAGTTTAAAGCATTTATTGCTTGTTTTGTTTGTGCGATTCTATTTTTAATTTCCACTGTGTTATCGCCTGAATTGTCTAATTTTGTTCCTAAATAAGTGCATTCAATACTAGCTTTTAGTTCTTCTCCATTGTTGAAATTTATGTTTTGTGTATGAGACCTAAATTCTTCCTACACATTGTTGTCATCTTTCATCTAAATTCCGTTTTCATTGCGATCCGCCACATTTAAATAACTAACGGAAGAAATGTGTGTTTTGCCAATTTAAGGGTTAATGTACTTCTTATGATTAGTTGAATAAGTATGATCAAACATAATCATAAATATATATTGTAATTATTTTAAGATTACCCGGTGTTGCCCGGGAATCTACTTATCTCGATCATCTTGGCATAAATGAGCTAAAAGACAAAATTCGTTATTGTGAGTTATCCGTAAAAGAATACCCGCCATGTGCTGCTATGCTGGCACAGAAATCTACGTACTTGTCTCGATCTTCTTAGCATCAATGAAAGACAAAAATGGTTATTGTGAGTTATCCGTAAGAGATAAACATATGCTGTCGCGGACTTTTTTGTAGAGATTTTTGAGATATTCAATTCTGTGTACATTAATTTTGTGTATTTGTTATGGTTTAGTCAGCGTAAGTCCAAGGAGCTACTTTTTTTTTACGTTTTCCAGTACAAAGGGCGATTTTTAAGAGTGTAGGAGTTGAGTATCACAACTCTCTTATAGCCTATGTTCATCCCGGGAATCTCCTGAACATTTTGCAAAAAAACCCATCACAATCGGATCAACGGTATGGCCGCGCATAAAGTACGAACAAACAAACAAATATACAAACAAACATTAATTTTTATACATAAGATAAAAATAAATGTGTTTACGAGTCACATACCCGATCATAAGTGAAAAAATATTAATAAGAAATGTTTAAATTGTTATATCTTGGTCCACCCGGTATTTTCAAGAAATTTTATACAATACATTATTTAATTAAAATCCATTCATTCATTTTGAGAATTTTCCTCATCATTGAGGGTTTTCTCCAACCAATCTTAGTAATTAACATGAATTAAAAAAAATACATAAATGACTACGGACTTATAGACTATCAGTTTGTAACAAACATTCACAAATTTTCCTTAATTAAAGTTCTCCATCGTTCTCTATCCTTGTTTCTTCAACTGATACACCAAATTTTCACATTGAATTTTGGATGTTATTTTTCTAGGTTGTTCTTGGTCTTCCTTTTTTACTCCTTCTTTCAATTTTCCATGCAAAGACAACCTTTGGTAGTCTTCCATCCTGCATTTTTCTTACGTGTCCATACCATTTTAGCCTTCTGTATTCAATCTCATCCAATATACTTATTTCTCCATTCATCCACTTTATAATTTATGTTTTTTTTTTCAGTCGAGATTTTCTGGCAGCTCTTCTCAAAAAATCCATTTCAACTGCAGTTATTCTGTTGACATGTTGTTGTGTCATTGTCCAAACTTCCGATTCATATAACATTATACTTTTTAGTATGGAGTTATAAATTAGATGTTTTGTTCTGTTAATGATTTTTTTACTCCATAGTACAGAGTTTAACATTCCTATGGTTTTTATTCCATTACTAATCCTTTTTTGCTATTTCTCTATTTGATGTTCCAACTTTCTCTATAATTGATCCCAAATAACAGAAACTGTCGCTCTTCTTTATCTTTACCCCATCAATATAGAATCCATTTGGGTCATTTGTTAAATACTCTGTTTTGTTTTTGTTGATTTTCAAACCCTATTACTGACATGTTGTTGACAACTAATTACATATATAATTTGCATCTTCTCCATCCTGGGTTATTTATTATCTGATCGTCGGCAAAAAGTAGGTGATGTAGATATCTTCTTTCTGTTAATTCTAGTCCTATTTTTACACACTTACGTGACCATCCTATAAACAAATGTCTCTAAATATTAACAATAAAAATAAATCTGTTTACGAGTCACATACGTCGTCCATAAGTGAAAATAACTAACTCACTGGCACTATCAAACCCGCAGGTTCATGGCCGCGCGGACATAAGATCTTCATACATCCCTATCCTGAGCTAATGTTTTCCAATCATCATCATCAACAATCACGGATTAAGCCCATGTGGCTTGTTCCGGTCTCATAGATTCTCATTCAAAAGTTGGATCCATCTCTTCTTCGGTCTACCAACATTCCTGCGTCCTTTTGGTTTGTATTTAAGTATAATTCTGGGAATGCGATCATCTTCCATTCTTTGAACATGTTCTTTCCATTTTTTTTCTAGATTCTTTTATTCTATGTAAGAGTTTAAAGTAATTTAGCTCATTTCTAATATCTTCACTTCTTCTCTTATCTAGAAGTTTGCAACCAGCCACACTTCTCAGAAATCTCATTTCAGCTGCTTCTATGATCTTCTCTTTTAGTTAAAACCCAAAAATTCACTACCATACAATAGTAAGGGGACTGCCATTACTTTATAAAATGTTAGTCCCCTGTATAATCTTCTTCTTCTTCTCCTTCTCCTTTAGTAGGCGACTACAACCTCAGTTTTGGCCTCCTCAACAATTTTTCTCCACCTGGATCTATCTTGGATGCAGACTGGCCAATTTCTAATTTTCATTTCTAATAAGTTATATCTATCTTCGGATTTTTATAGCTGCTGCCGTCTTCCCGAGCCAAACCTCCAAAGCCTACGATCTTGGGCATCTTCGATGCTTAGCCCTCTTGCTTGCATTAATGTCTTCATGTTTTCCTTCCATGTTAACTTTGGTCTCCCTCTTTTCTTCTTTCTGGTCGGATGCCATTCATATAGTTGCTTCGGCTATCGCTCATCTTCCATTCTTAAAACATGTCCTAACCACTTTAATTCCTTCTCCTCAATTCTTTCAATTATGCTTTCTTCTGCTCCCATTATGTTTCTAATTTCCTTATTTGTGACATGTTCTAATTTAGACTTTCTGGCACTTCTTGCGTAAATTATCCATTTCTAGAGCTATTAGTCTATTCTTGTAGTACTTATTGATTGTCCATACCTCACTTCCATACATTGCAACAGATTCCACCAATGTTTTACCAATATATTTTTTTGCGTCTTTCCAAAATAAGTTATATGTTTTATCATGAATTTTCCCGGGTTGAAGGAGAGTTTTAACATTCCAGGTAGCATCGCAATCATCATCATTCATATTCATCTTAGATTAAGCTTAGGATTAGGGAATATCCTGGCGCACCAGTATCATCATAACTAGAGTCCGGATGTTAGGCACTTAAAACATTCAAAATAAGCAGGCAAAAAGGCACTAAAAATCATTAATATAGGCACTAAAAATTCAAAATAGGCTCTTACAAAAATGGACTACAACGTAAATTTTTACAGCCTTACGTTAAAATAAAATAGCCGGTACTTGTTATTTCGCCTAACGGGAGTGCATTGAGGTGGAAACCATCCACCTGCTAGTTTATTGTATTATTGCCACTCTTATTCTAAAATATTCTAAGAGAGAATTTATAAAAAGAACACTTGAACATTTCTATGCAATGATATGTGTCATGAAATCTGTCCATTTCAATTGATTTCATTGAAATACTAAGTTTATTTCAAGAAAAAATGGCGAATAGGCATTTATAGGCATTTTAAGCTGAAATAGGCATTTATGGGCAAAATGAACTTCATGGAAATCAACTCTACGATCATTGGTATGAACTTATATGAAGTAACTTTTACAATATCTATAATAAATAATTATAGGTATTTTCCTTAACATCCGGTCCCTAATCATCATCATCGTCATCCTCACCCATCATATCATCGGGGCAACGTAACCCCGTGGGTTACAAGTACGATCCTTGTATCATTTAATATGTGCATGTATTCTGTATCCTATGACCATCTTCAGTGGCGCGATTATTTGTTTTTTACAATGATTATTTCTTTCTAATTAAGAATATCTAATGCAGGAATTGCATTTGCATCACTTTCTGTGATGTCTGCAATAATGACTAATGAGTGTATCAAAATGTATCGAACTAAAAAGAGCGAGGAAAATCGGATCTGCATCACTTACGTCACAGGTATGGATGAAAGTGTTGTCACATCACGCTAAGTTAGAATGACAATCACTTCACGATCATTTTATGAGTATAAAAGCTGACGATGGACAATGAGCCAGCATCAGTTACTCACATCCCATCATCCAGAGATGATCAATCTACAGGTGAGTACAATCAGCCTAGATTTCATCACTAAATGCAAAGTTCAAAAAGTTCTACAATTACTCGATTTATAATTGCTACTAATAATTTAGATGCTACAACTGCTAATGGCGCGACAGGTATGGAAGGTTATTGCCGTACCAGTCGGCTGCTGATCCCACATCCACACGTGTCAATTTCATAAGTGGACAATAATTCAACCAGAATAGGAGTAGAATGTGACGAGAATGTCAAATCTTACAGCCGTTATGACTGATTTGTCAATCTGGAAAGTTATACGCTAAAATTAGCAATTTTCTAGTCGTTGGATTCAATTTATAGTTGGAAACGCAAATTGAAAAAAATAAAATTTACAGATAAAGATGCACAGGTGAATGGAGAAGACTAGATGCCAATGAGCTACATGATCTTTATAGTAAACCACATATAATAACAGTTAAGTCTCGTAGATTACGATGCAGGGCAGGACATGTGGCACAGATGGGGAATGAGAAAATGAAAGAGGGACATGGAAGTATGAGATGGGAGAATAACATTAACCGTGATTTGAGGGAAGCAGATTATACAGGGGATGATTGGTAAACATTAGCTAGGGATAGGGATGTATGATGAACTTTTATATGAGCAGCCATGAACCTACGGTTTCGATAGTTCCACTGAGTTAGGTAGTTAGTTAATCAAATTTTTGTAAGTTTGGTTCCTGAGGAAGAACTATTGACGTTCCACACCCTTGTTATATGAAAAATGAAAGATCCCTAGAAACAATTAAAAAAGTCTCAAGTAATTAGTTCATTATGTCATAGTTTTAATTGCTCCGGACATGTTAGGGAGGAAGAAGATTTTGTCTATGACTCGCCATTTGTACTTCAGTAACTCGGTTAATAGAGCGAAAGTAAATAAGCTCAGATGTAAATTTTTATACAAATATTAATTTTAAATGCAGATTTCAGATCAGCGCTTTCAAGCTAAAGTCTGTCCGCTCTTAGAGTGATTCTCATCAAAACAAAACCATGTGACCTGCTCGCTTTTCATTGGTTATGGACACCGACGTTGATAACTGTTGGAGAATCAAAACAAATACTAACTAAACAAATTAATCAAAAATCAGAACATAGTAAACCATGTAAGATCTCTCAGAATTGGTTGGCTTGGACATTTGATATGAATGGATGATCAGAGACTGGTCAAAAAACTCTACAAATGGAAACCTATAGGAGGCAGAGCTGTAGGAAGACCGAAGATCAGATGGGAGGATGACACAATGAACGATCTAAGGAAAATGAAAGTGACTAATTTGAATATGGCAAGAGACAGATTGGCATGGAGGAGGATTGTTGAGAAGGCCAAAACTTTCACTTTTGAAGTTGTCGTGCCTTAAGATGATGATGATGATGATGATGGACACCGACGTATGATATAGAAACAATAAGTACGCGAAAAAGTAGTTCCCTTAATTAAATTAAAAATATGTGATGTAAATATATTTGTAATCCATCGTGAATGAAATCAATAATATTCAAAAGATACAAAATATTCTAAAATATACCTAATCAATAATTGCAACTTAAAATAGTCTATTACATATGGGTGATGCATTTGAGTAACGCTTGAGGCAATTCTCATGAAACAAAATGGCTGAAAGTGTCGAGTCTTCTGTTGCTGTGTCGTCATCTAGAGTTTAATAATTTTATTAATTTAATGGTTGGTTTATTATTTTAATTTTTAAAATGATTTTGAAAATATTGATAAAATCCCTTTTCACCCTTATTTTTCCAATGAAGATACTTTTGGGTTCATAATCGTCATCTCCCTGTCAATGTGACAGTAATTGTGATGCGAATGGCGGAAGGATACAATTGGCGTTTGTTGATGCTAGGATCACTTTAAGAGCGGATAAGGTATATAATCGGAATATTTTTATATCTAGATTTTCGTGATCATCTCTCTCCTGAGTGTGGGGTTGGACCTCACTCAAGCTGGCGGTCACCATGGCGGCGGAGGAGGCGGAGGGGGTGGACATGCTCACTCATTTGCCCATTTCAACGGTCCTGTAGTCGGTCATGACCAAGAAGTGGTTGTTGTTGGACACGGTGGTGGCGGCGGAGGACACGGAGGAGGACACGGAGGAGGTGGTCATGGACATGGAGGTCATGGTCACGGTCACGGTGGGGGCGGCGGCGGCGGTGGTCATCACCATGTTGACTATGTGGTAACTTAATTCATTCCTAGCCTTTATATTTACACATGCACTTAAATATACCATTACCTACATTTTTCGGTACCTAAGTTATGCCATCTACCAATTATGATGTATAGTCTATTTAGGCACCGCGCATATATTGTCACGAATGGCATATTTGTCCTCGCACTAGCAATTAATTTTTGAGGCTCTTTCAGCTTTGGCATTACTTATTAAGATATTCTTTTAAAAGTTCTAAAAATGCATTGATCACAACTAAGATGTTCTTTTAAAAGTTCTAAAATGCATTGATCAGAACTAAGATGTTCTTTTAAAAGTTCTAAAAGACACTGAACAGAACTAAGATGTTCTTTTAAAAGTTCTAAAAAGGCACTGAACAGAACTAAGATGTTCTTTTAAAAGTTCTAAAAAGGCATTGAACAGAACTAAGATGTTCTTTTAAAAGTTCTAAAAAGGCACTGAACAGAACTAAGATGTTCTTTTAAAAGTTCTAAAAATGCATTGATCAGAACAAAGACATGTATTATTATTATTATTATTATTATTGTTAATTATTTACTAGATTTCACATCTTCCTGTGCCCAATTAATCTACCGTCATTCCCTCCTGTTTATTATTATTTTAATTATTAGCCGCTGTTGTCTCGAGGTAGCGTGCTGCCTTATCACGCAGCGGGCCCGGTTCGATTCCCAGTCGAGACAGACTCCTGGGTGAGGTTTTCTTTCGGGGTTTTCCCTCTCCTGTGAGACAAATGTCAGGAAGCTTAGAGCCCAAAGGACCCCGAAAATCATCCGGTCATCGTCATCATCCTTATCATTATCATCATCATCATCATCATCATCAATTCACCGGTGTGGAAAGCAACGGGAAGATACCACACCTATAATTCCCTAATAAAGTTGTAAAGGTTAGCATGAAAATGCTGAATGTAGTGAAGGACCTGGTTAGGACAGAACACTATAGAAAACATTATTATTTTATGGAAAAGTGATACATCTATTTTTCCAATAATTTTTTGCAGGCTTATCCAAAATACGACTACTCATATGGAGTAGTTGACCACAAAACAGGAGATGCTCACGGACAAAAGGAATCACGCGACGGACACAAGGTGGTAGGAGAATACACCGTGAAGGAACCAGGCGGTAATACCAGAACAGTCAAATACCACTCTGACAAGCACTCCGGATTCCACGCCCATGTCATAAACAGCAATGGAAATGACCATTCCGGAGGTGGACACGGAGGTCATGGTGGTCACGGAGGTGGCGGCGGCGGTGGTGGCCATGGACACGGAGGCGGTGGTGGTCATGGACACGGAGGCGGTGGTGGACACGGACATCATTAAAACGAACAGACCAGTGATTAGTTCTTTTGTTAAAATTTGAAAATTGTTATGCATTTTTGTTTTATGCCTTACTAATGAAGTAATGGTCATGAAAATCAACTCGATGTAATTTTTCCTTGAAGAATACTCATTTCAACTTTTTTTTAAAGTTATAAAATAAATTGTTTGAACATTATCTGTCTGTCTTTTTGTGTTTTGCCTATTTGATTATTACCTGTCTAGAATACTTACTTACTCACTGGCACTATCGAACCCGTAGGTTCATGGCCGCGCGGACATAAGCTCTCCATACATCCCTATCCTGAGCTAATGCTTTCCAATCATTCCCTGTATAATCTACTTCCCTCAAATCAGAGTTAATGTTATTCTCCCACCTCATTCTTCGTCTACCAACTGGGCGTTTTCCATCTGGCTTTCCTACAAGAAGCTTCCATGCAAGTCTCCCATTCCCCATACGTGCAACATGTCCTGCCCATCGCAGTCTACGAGAATTAACAGTTCTTATTATATCTGGCTTCCTATAAAGACTATGTAGTTCATTGTTATGTAGTCTTCTCCATTCACCTATCTGTTTCATCTCTCTTTGTCCAAAGATTTTCCTAAGTACTTTATTCTCAAATACTTGTAATCTCTTTTCCTCCCTTAAAGTAAGAGTCCATGTTTCGCACCCATATAATATAACTGGTAGAATAATAGTTTTATATATTTTCAGTTTAACGTTTTTTGAAAGGAGTTGGGACATCAAGAGTCTCTGAAATGCATAATAGCAAGCATTTCCAGAATTGAGCCTATGTTTAATTTCTTTGTGCATCTCATTCCTATTTGTGATTATTGTTCCTAGGTATTTGAATTCAGCCACTTCCTCAAAATTTCCCTCATTTGTCATTAGCTGTCCATTTCCATTATCTAATGTATTTCTACGTGTGACGATATATCTAGATTTATTGATATTTACTTCCAGTCCTAATTTCTTAGTGTTACTCAATAGTGTGTGCGTGTTGTCCTTTAGTATCTCCTCGCTATCGGCCAATAGTACTACATCATCAGCATAAACTAACAGCTTAATAATACCATTGAGTTGTAAGCCATCTTCATTCTCTAAAGATTTAATGTCATGCTCTAGTACAAAAATTAAATAGTAGAGGAGATAGTGCATCTCCTTGCTTCAACCCATTCTGGATTTCAAAAGTGTCTGAAAACTGTTTGCCTACACGCACCCTACTATTTGAGCCATTTAGACACATTCGTATAAGTCTAACTAACTTTTTAGGAATTCCGAACTCCAGCAGGATACTATATAACTTCTCCCTCTTAATTGAATCATATGCTTTTTTGAAGTCTACATATAGTTGATGTACAGTACCATTACATTCCCATTTCTTTTCTAAAATCTGTCTTATACTAAAAATCTGATCTGTTGTAGACCTGTTTCTTCTAAATCTACATTGATGATCTCCTAGAATGTCATCAATATAGGTTGTAAGTCTGCTGACTAATAGAATTGTTAGAATTTTGTACGAAGTTGAAAGTAATGAGATGCCCCTGTAATTGTTGCAATCAGTTTTATCTCCTCTCTTTTAAATTGGCAAGACAATTTGATTGTTTCAATTCATCTGGAAGAGCTTCTTTTTCCCAAATCATACTAAGCAACCAGCGTATCATGTCCATCAAATTTTCTCCCCTGATTTTATCAGTTCTTCTGGGATCTCATCTGAACCTGATGCTTTACACATCTTCAATTTTTCAATCGCCATTTCAACCTCTAATGCACTTGGTTCTGCGATTAGCATTTCTGCTCTCTGTAAATTATCCTCCCCAATGTCCTGTTCTGTATATACATTTAATAGCTGATTAAATAATGAACACAAACAAAACAATAATTTAATTTTAAAAATGATATTCATTATATAGACGAAAATGTCCACCGCTGTGGTCTCGAGGTATCATGCTGCCTTGTCGAGCAGTGTGCCCGGGTTCGATTCCCGGTCGGGACAGGCTCCTGAGGTGAGGTTTTTCGGGGTTTTTCCTCACCTGTAAGACAAATGTCAGGAAGCTTAGGGCCCAACTGTCCCCGAAAATCATCCGGCCATCATCACCATCCTTATCATTGTCATCAACATCCTTCACCGGTGTGGAAAGCAACGGGAAGCTACCACACCTATAATACCCTCGTAAAGCTGCAAAGCATAGCATGGAAATGCTATGATTGCAGTGAAATACCTGCCCTCGGGCAGAATTACTATGCATGGAGACGAAAATAGACCTAGATAAAGTACTGTGTCAATCTTATATATAAAAATCAATGTTTGTTTGTTTGTTTGTTCGTATACTATGCGCAGCCATACCGTTGATCCGATTTTGATGTATTTTTTTGCAAAGTGTTCAGAAGTTTCCGGGAATGAACATAGGCTATAAGAGAGTTATGATATTCAACCCCTTCACCCCTAAAATCACCCTTTTTAGTGAAAAAACGTGAAATAAAGTCCCAATTTTGACGCTTAAATGGCTTACGCTGCGTAAACCATAACAAATACACCAAACTAATGTACACAGAATTGAACATCTCGAAAAAAAACTCTACAAAAAAGTCCGCGACAGCATATGTTTATCTCTTACGGATAACTCACAATAATCATTTTTGTCTTTCATTGATGCGAAGAAGATCGGGATAAGGAGATCCCCGAACAATTCACGGCTGGTGGTAAAAACATTAGCATTTATTTATGAGTAGCAGCGCACGCCGGGTATTAGGTAGTTTATTATAATATTAAATACTCAATTGAGTTGGTGTTTACTTGATGAAAATCCATATTTATTAAAACTAATAAAACTTTACTAAATATAATAAAAAAACAACAAAACCAAAATTTAAAAAAATATCAGGTGTATATAATGATGTTTTTATTATTGATTTAACATTTCTCACTGAAAGATAAATTATATTTGAAGAGAAACATTTTCGCCTAGACCGAGATTCGAACCCGGGACCTTTGGTTTGCCGGGCCAAATGCTCTACCAACTGAGCTACCGAGGCGAGTTACGATCTAGACGCAAATTTTTCTCTTATATACGTTGTAATCAATAATAAAAACATCATTAGAAGCCTTACTAGCTTTATAAAGTAATGTTAAAATTCCCAATAAATGTCTTCTTAACTAAGAAGCCGCCATTTGCAAAGATAGAAGCAATGGTTTCAAAAGCATTTGGCGAGAAGGAATTACAACGTATATAAGAGAAAAATTTGCGTCTAGATCATAACTCGCATCGGTACCTCAGTTGGTAGAGCATTTGGCCCGGCAAGCCAAAGGTCCCGGGTTCGAGTCTCGGTCTAGGCGAAAATTTTTCTCTTCAAATATAAGGTGTATATAAATTGAAGCGTGACACATGTGGCAATGTCTATATAGGACAAACCGGTAGACCTTTTATCTCTCGGATAAAGGAACACATGAGAGCATATAACAGAAATTTAGAATATTCAATATATGCTAACCACCTATTCCAATTTAATCATTGTTTCGATCCAAATTTTGAAATTTTACAGGTTTGTGATAGCCTAAGGGTAAGAAGTTAGATCTTTTGGAGGCTGTAGAGATAAATAAATTGAAGAGAAGTAACAGACTGTTAAATTCTCAACTTGATTTGAATGAATCCTCTTTGTTAAATAAAAATAAAAATACATGAATATTGTTGTATTGTTGCTTAGATCAGTTGGAACACAATTTATAATTTAACATGTCTGAAGAAGGTACAGTGTACCGAAACAGCTGTCACTGAATTATATCTTAATAAATATGAAAATAAAAAATAATTATAATATTTTCATTAGACATCGGAATCTATTGTTTCCTGAAGGAATAATTAAAAACAAAAGATGTAAGTACAAGGTTCACGAAAAGTTATACCCGAACGAAGAATTTAAATGTGCCTAAAAACCATATTTAACCCATTGGTATCCTATTTTTGAGCCTAAAATTTATTTTTTAAATTAGATTTACATAATTCGTCATAGTTGAGCGTTGATATGTATCAGAAAATGTTATCAGAGCATTAAAAAAATAGGTAATTTTACGGTCAACAAAGAGATTTACTGTAGTTAAATGACTTTTAATTAACATGATTCTTAGATCAATTTTGCTGTTAAATTATAGTTATACGTTGTATTGTTTTTAAAAGCATAACATAGTTCAGAGAATCCATTTTAAGCGGAAACCTATTTACAAATATTGTATATTATACAGCTACGTTATAAAATGGGAAATACTTAATATATTACGCAGATCATGTCGTTCTCCTTTCAGAATTTGAAGATAATTTACAAAGGTCTTTACATCAATACAATATAATTGCCAGAAAATACAATATGGAAATTATCAGGAATAAGACAAAATGCTCAACAATATCAAAAGAACCAGTAAGATGCAAATTAGAAGTGGAAAGAAAAATGATAGAACAAGTGTCAGAATTTAATTATTTACGTGTATTAATAACAAACACTAAAATTTAATAAAAGAAGTAAAGAAACAAGCTGATAAAGCAGCATAAATATCAGGATACATGAAAGATTTAATTTGGCGCAACAAACATATGTCAGAACCCGCATATACAAAACGATAGTTTGACCAGTTATCGTATATGGTGCAGAAACTAGGGCTGATACAATAAAAAACTAAACAAATAATAAACACATGTGAAATGAAAATCTTAAGAACTATTCAGGGGAAAACATTATTTGATAAAATACACAACACAGAAATTAGGGACAAATGTCATATTCAAGACATAACCAAATTTATTATACTCTTACTCTTACTCACTGGCACTATCGAACCCGTAGGTTCATGTCCGCGCGGACATAAGCTCTCCATACATCCCTATCCTGAGCTAATGTTTTCCAATCACTCCCTGTATAATCTACTTCCCTCAAATCATAGTTAATGTTATTCTCCCACCTCATTCTTGGTCTTTCCTCTGGCTTTCCTACAAGAAGCTTCCATGCAAGTTTTCATTCCCCATACGTGCAACATGTCCTGCCCATCGCAGTCTACGAGACTTAACTGTTCTTATTATATCTGGCTTCCTATAAAGACCATGTAGTTCATAGTTATGTAGTCTTCTCCATTCACCTGTCTGTTTATCTCTCTTTGGTCCAAAAATTTTCCTAAATACTTTATTCTCAAATACTTGTAATCTCCTTTCCTCTCTTAAAGTAAGAGTCCATGTTTCGCACCCATATAATATAACTGGTAGAATAATAGTTTTATATATTTTCAGTTTAACGTTTATTGAAAGGAGTTGGGACATCAAGAGTCTCTGCAATGCATAATAACACGCATTTCCAGAATTCAAATTTATTATAGATAGACAAAAATATTGGAAGGACCATATGAAAAGAATGGAAGAAAACCAACTTGCAAAAAGAGCTAAAGAAGATAGACCAATGGACGGGAGAAGAACAAGAGGAAGACCAGCCAAGAGATAATTGTTAGTATCAATTCCCGTGCGTCAGTCTCACTACTAATAAACGACTGGACCGATTTTGATGCTTTTTTTTAGTGTCTGATTGGGTCCTTGATTACATTAACGATTGGACCCTGTAAAATATTAGGCGTAGCAGTTCACTAAAATGAAAATTTTAAAATTGCTCTAGCGGTTACATTTTTCGATGTTTCACAACGAAACTCAGTATATGCTATTAAAATAAACTGAGGTAGGTATTTGAGCGAAATCCGACGATTAGAAGTGGAGGTTTACTTGAAATCCGAAATTAAAAAATGCCTACACGATTGGACCGAATTTGATGATTTTTGTGCGTGTTTGAGTGGGTCCCTCAATAGTTTATGTTCACAACTGGACTCTCTATAACCATTAGGTGTAGGATTCATCTGAAGTGAAAATTTAAAAATCGCTCTAGCGATCACAATTTTCTATATTTCTCAACGACAGACGTAAATTGCATTCTCTTTCACTACTTTTCAAGCTTCTGAATTCCTACATTCCTACTTACCTGGCGTCCAGATTTGAGAAGTTATCCTCTTACCACAATATTGACACTAGATCACAAGATAACAGTCTGCTAACAATTCCTCTTCATAGCACTTCCTCTTATTCTACTTCCTTCACAGTAACCTCTGCCCGCTACTGGAATTTCCTTCCTCAAGATATCAGGGGTTGCCGCACACTTGGCACCTTTAAGTCACGCTTATACAGTTACCTGTTGTCTAACAATTAATTTCTCTTTATTTATTTAAATTTATACTATGTCATTGATAATTTTTTTCTCGTTTTTTATACCTATATAGATTATAAATATTGATTGTCCATCCATCTATAGTAATTCTGCCCGAAGGCAGGTCCTTCACTGCAATCATTTTCATGCTATGCTTGCAGCTTTACTAGGGAATTGTGTAGGTGTGGTAGCTTCCCGTTGCTTTCCACACCGGCGAAGGATGATGATGATAATGATAATGGTAAGGATGATAATGATAAGGATGATGGCCATATCATTTCGGGGACCGTTTGGGCCTTAAAGTTTTCCTGACATTTGTCTTACAGGTGAGGAAAACCCCCGATAAAAACCTCACCCAGAAAAACTGCCCCGACCGGGGATCGAACCCGGGCCCGCTGCATGACAAGGCAGCACGCTACCTCGAGACCACAGCGGTGGACATATTGATTGTATTGTATTGTTTTTATAATATGTAATTGTTTATGTAGTTGTAAGACTATTTTTTTTTTGTATTTTGTATTTTTTTTTAAAAACCTGGTTGAGTGGCAGACAAGGCCTTAAGGCCTTAACTCTGCCAGGTAAAATAAAGCTATTTATATCCTGTTAAAATAAACAGGTGTAGGTAAAGTCAACAATTGAGCGAAATGCGGCAATTAGGAGTTGAGATTTATTTGAAATCCGAAATTAAAAACCACCTAAACGACTGGACCGTTTTTGATGATTTTTTTAGTGTTTTTGAGTGGGCCCCTGGATGGTTTAGATTCACAATGGGGCCGGTAGGTGGTGCTGCGATCGGGTTATAGGAATTATTTTTATGTCAGAGAACCACAACAGATGACAGAGTGGATATTTTTTGCAAACTTATTAATTAGTGAATTTTATGGTACAAAAAGTAACTTGTTTTTATCGGCCGACCATGACACGAGAATTGAACGTTCGGGCAGGACAATGTCTACTGGGACCGCTAGTGTGTCTATAGAAATGCATTTTTTATTGAACTTGGCTGCCTTTGCTATATTACTGTGGAAATACTTATGGGAAATATTTAAAGCCGTTAATTCTGGAAATGCATGCTGTTATGCATTGCAGAGACTTTTGATGTCCCAACTCCTTTCAAAAAACGTTAAGCTGAAAATATATAAAACTATTATTCTACCAGTTATATTATATGGGTGCGAAACATGGACTCTTACTTTAAGGGAGGAAAGGAGATTACGGGTATTTGAGAATAAAGTTCTTAGGAAAATTTTTGGACCAAAGAGAGATGAATAGACAGGTGAATGGAGAAGACTTTTTAACAATGAACTACATGGTCTTTATAGGAAGCCAGATATAATAAGAACAGTTAAGTCCCGTAGACTGCGATGGGCAGGACATGTTGCTCTTATGGGGAAAGAAAGACGTGCATGGAAACTTCTTGTAGGAAAGCCAGAAGGAAAACGCCCAGTTGGTAGACCAAGAATGAGGTGGCAGAACAACATTATCTATGATTTGAGGGAAGTAGATTATACAGGGAATAATTGGAAAGCATTAGCTCAAGATAGGGATGTATGGAGAGCTTATGTCAGCGCGGCCATGAACCTACGGGTTCGATAGTGCCAGTGAGTAAGTAAGTAATTTTATAAATTTAAGGCCGCAGACTAATACCAGCCAAGTTAACTAGGCATCCATCCATAGTAATTCTGCCCGAGGGCAGGTCTTTCACTGTAATCATAGCATTATCATGCTATGCTTTGCAGCTTTACTAGGTTATAAGTGTGGTAGCTTCCCGTTGCTTTCCATACCGGTGAAGGATGATGATGATGGCCGGATGATTTTCGGGGACCGTCGGGCCCTAAGTTTCCTGACATTTGTCTTACAGGTGAGGAAAAACCCCGAAAAAATGTCACCCAGGAGCCTGTCTCGACCGGGAATCGAACCCAGGACCGCTGCGTGACAAGGTAGCATGTTACCTCGAGACCACAGCGGTGGCATCATCGGAAATAAATGTTCGTCACATAAATATAGCATTTGAAAAATGTACGTAAGAAGAATGCCGGATGGAAGACTACCCATGGCCGTCTATGCATAAAGTAAAGTAATCCCACTACAGGCCTCGGAAGGCCCTTGGGGTAGCAGGAGGTTAAGGCTCCCACTTTTTCTAGACAATAGGCACTTGATGTCAGCCGGGTTGTCAGCCCTGCGTGACGGCCGCCTTTATCCCCAGAACAAGCGTCAGGTACTCATTTACGTTAGAGGCTGAGTCGACCCCAACGCCATAGTGCCGCCAGAAGGTTTTGGTCAGTTTAAAAATCCTGACCCCACAGGGACTTGAACCCTCGACCTTCCGACTTGTAGCGCAGTGCCTTAACCACTACGATACTGCGTGCCCCGCCGTCTAGGCAAGGAAAATTGAAAGATGGAACAGAAAAGGAAGACCAAGAATAACCTGAAAGAACAATATCCAAAATTCAATGTAGAAACAGATGAAGAACTTTAATTGTGGACGATTGTTACAAACTGATTCTTCTTCTTCTTCTTCAGGCTCTACGACTTCCAGTGGAATGTCTTGGCCTTCTCAACCAGTTTACGCCACTTCTTCCTATCTTGTGCAGTGGATTTCAAATCAAAAATCCCCATCTCTCTCAAATCTTCAATTACGTCATCTTCCCATCGATCCTTGGGTCTTCCACTTGGTCGTGTTCCTTGTGGCTTCCAATTCAAAATATCATTCGGCATAATTACTAAGATTGGTTGGAGAAAACCCTCAATGATGAGGAAAATTCTCAAAATGAATGAAAATGAAAAATGTAGACATATGCGAGAACCAGATCAAAATAAAATCTTCATACATCTTATACCGAAACCCCTCAGGGGTCCCCATCTAGGGGATATGTGGATGGCGACCACAAGGTGCCCAAGCTGAGCAAAATCATTACTTCCACTTACTTGTGTTTTGCTCCTTCTTTCGTTTCTTATATCTAAATTGGTATTTATTTCTTTCCATGTACCAATTCCCTCTTTCAACTTTCCTATCCAGTCTCCCTTGACTGAACTCTTGTTTTCTTCGAACCCGATGGTATTAGAGTACTTGAGGCCTAGGGGATCTCTTCATTTCTTTTATCCTAAATATTTATAAAAAACGAGTGTAATGTAGTTCGCCTTCGCTGGTAATACTAGCAGGTGCACTCTGAGTCGTGCAAAATGAACTACAAAATATGTTCAATATGCTTTCCAAAGCAAATATTATTGGGAAGCCCGCAAGCGAATGATGACAAATCAAGAGCTTCACAACATTTGAATACTACTACTACTACTACTATACCGAAACGAATAATTCTTCTAATGAATTATCTTAATGGAATTCCTAAAAAGTTAGTTAGACTTATACGAATGTGTCTAAATGGCACAAAAAGTAGGGTGCGTGTAGGCAAACAGTTTTCAGACACTTTTGAAATCCAGAATGGGTTGAAGCAAGGAGATGCACTATCTCCTCTACTATTTAATTTTGTACTAGAGCATGCAATTAAATCTTTAGAGAATGAGGAAGGCTTACAACTCAATGGTATTAATAAGCTGTTAGTTTATGCTGATGATGTAGTATTATTGGCCGATAGCGAGGAGATACTAAAGGACAACACGCACACACTACTGAGGAACACTAAGAAATTAGGACTGGAAGTAAATAGCAATAAAACTAAATATATGGTCACATGTAGGAATTCATTATATAATGGAAATGGACAGCTAATGACAAATGAGGGAAATTTTGAGGAGGTGGCTGAATTCAAATACCTAGGAACAATAATCACAAATAGGAATGAGATGGACAAAGAAATTAAACATAGGCTCAATTCTGGAAATGCGTGCTATTATGCATTGCAGAGACTCTTGATATCCCAACTCCTTTTCAAAAAACGTTAAACTGAAAATATATAAAATTATTATTCTACCAGTTATATTATATGGGTGCGAAACATGGACTCTTACTTTAAGGGAGGAAAGGAGATTACAAGTACAGGGTGATTACAAATGATTGGAGCGATTTCATGATTTTATGGTAGCTGTAGTATTCGACATATTTTCACGAACTTTTACAGATACATAGAGCAACTTCCCAGGTTTTTTTTGAGATGTTACAGGTGCTCCATATGCTCCCCCTTGGTGATTCTGCAGATATCAAGTCTGTAATCAAGTTCGTCCCATACTCGACGTAACATGTCCCTATTAATTTGTTCAAAGGCATTGATTATGCGAGCTCGCAGTTCTGGTAAGTCTACTGGTAAAGGAGGCACAAACACTGAATCTTTCACATACCCCCAAACAAAAAAATCGCACGGCGTCAAATCGGGGGAGCGTGGAGGCCATGACAACAATTTCTGATCATTCTCTCCACTGCGACCGATCCATCGGTTTGGCAATCTCATGTTTAAAAATTCACGAACATCGTGATGGAAGTGTGGTGGAGCACCATCCTGCTGGTAGATGAAGGTCTCACTGTCGGTCGTCAGCTGCGGCATGAGCCAATTTTCCAGCATGTCCAGGTACACGTGTCCTGTAACGTTCTGCTCGCAGAAGAAAAAAGGGCCATAAACTTTGAACTGAGAAACCGCACAGAACACACTAACTTTTGGGGAGTCGCGAATGTGCTGCACAATAACGCGGGGATTTTCTGTGCCCCAGATTCGCACATTGTGTTTGTTCACTTTGCCATTCACAAAGAATGTTGCTTCGTCACTGAAGACAAGTTTCTCACAAAAACCATCCTCATCCATAAACTGCTGCATTTGTGTACAAAATTCAAACCGACTCACTTTGTCAATGGGCGTAAGGGCTTGTAGAAATTGCAAGTGGTAAGGTTTATGCTTCAATCTTTTCCGCAAGATCTTCCAAACGGTCGGTTGTGGAATGTTCAGCTCTCTGCTCGCTTTTCGTGTTGATTTCTGTGGGCTACGTGTGAAACTCATCCGCACACTCTCAACCTTTTCTTCACTCACTGAAGGACGACCCGTTGATTTCCTTTTACAGAGGCATCCTGTAGCTTTAAATTGCGCATACCATCGCCGAATGGAGTTGGCACTCGGTGCATCTTTCTCGAACTTCGTTCTGAAGTGTCGTTGCACAGTTATCACAGATTGAGTTGAATGAAATTCAAGCACAGCATATGCTTTCTCCTCGCCTGTCGCCATCTTTGATAACTGCTGCGCTCTCTCGGTTTAAAGCTGAAACACGGCTGCGAGAGAAAACAAAAAAAAACCTTATGAGTTTTTATACATAACTTTAAAGTTCTGTGAAGATATGTCAAATAAGATCGCTACAATAAAATCATGAAATCGCTCCAATCATTTGTAATCACCGTGTATTTAAGAATAAAGTACTTAGGAAAATTTTTGGACCAAAGATAGATGAACAGACAGGAGAATGGAGAAGACTACATAACAATGAACTACATGGTCTTTATAGGAAGCCAGATATAATAAGAACAGTTAAGTCTCGTAGACTGCGATGGGCAGGACATGTTGCACGTATGGGGAATGAAAGACTTGCATGGAAGGTTCTTGTAGGAAAGCCAGAGGGAAAACGCCCAGTTGGTAGAGCAAGAATAAGGTAGGAGAATAACATTAACTATGATTTGAGGGAAGTAGATTATACAGGGAATGATTGGAAAGTATTAGCTCAGGATAGGGATGTATGGAGAGCGTATGTCCGCGAGGCCATGAACCTACGGGTTCGATAGTGCCAGTGAGTAAGTAAGTAAGTAAGTAAGTATGAATTATCTTAAAACCGAAACATAGAAATAAATGTTACATTCTTTGGATCCGTTACCGAAAGTTCCGGAAATATTCTAGGCAACATCCATATGGTTATTAACTTGGTATAATGTGCGCTCCAAACTTTTATTAATTAGATAAAGTAGAAAGCAGAAAGAACGAGAAATTATCTTTTTGTTTATCTGCAGTTATGAATGCCTTGAATAAAAAGAGCAATCAACTAGCCAAATTAACCACAACGACGGATAGAATGTGCCATTTCTAAGATGTAATTGTATTTTTCACGCAACAGTTGGCACGCTTGTTGTATCAACAATGGTAAACGTTTTAATTCTCTACAAAAAAAAAGTTTTGATTTCTTTTTGTGCCATGAGGATATGTGGATAAAATATAGCTATTACGGAAACCCGGTTCACTTATACGATAATGACAATGCAAAAATTGTTTCGTAATGTCCAGAAAGGAGATAGAAATTCCTCATTACAGTTTTCTGCTTCATTTGTACCACGAGGTCCCTGATCATGACGTAAGTATAGAATTTCTAATAGCACAATATGCAATGTTCTAAATTAGCCAATGTACTTAAATATTTCAAGTATAAAAGAGAGCTGTGAGGTGTGAAACATCATTCATTTATTCATTGGATATCATTAAGTCAACATAATAGACATGGCTTATATCAAGGTAAGTTGGCAGCAATGGTCTAGTGATTGTGTTATTTGTCTCTGGGTTCAAACCCGGCTGAGGTCGATGGATTTTTAGGGTTGAAAAATCCAACGAACAAGTCCTCCGAGAGAGACTTTAAGCCGTGGGACCCGAGTCTGAAGATTTTCAGGCTCGTAAAAGAACAAAAGTTAAAAGGTGAACTGCCCTGCAACCTATGCCCCGAGT
The DNA here is from genome assembly GCA_030220185.1 of Diploptera punctata. Lineage (NCBI taxonomy): Eukaryota > Metazoa > Arthropoda > Insecta > Blattodea > Blaberidae > Diploptera > Diploptera punctata. The sequence goes on along the minus strand of JASPKZ010003887.1, from coordinate 1,420,167 downwards.
TCCAAGACAGAGTCCATCGTGGGACCCGAGTCTGAAGATTTTTCAGGCTCGTAAAAGAACCGCAAGCCTGAATAAAAATGCCTGCGTACAAAATGTAATCGACATTTATGTATCCAAGTAATGCTTCAGGATTTGTTGCTTACTAGATGCATGATTGATGCAATGGTTAAACACATGACGCTCGTCATCAGTAGGTAAATAAGCGTAAGTAAATCAGCTCCGGCTAGGGAGCTGAGTCCCGTTAGAGGCTGAGTCGACACCAGGGCCATGGTGCCACCAAAAGGTTTGGGTCAGTTTAAAAATTCTGACCTCACCGGATCTCGAACCCTCGACCTTCCGGTTTGTAGCGATTGCCTTAACCATCTAGTCTATGGCGTGCCCCTCTGTATGCGATATATATATATATATATATCAAGATAATGGATTTATATTATATATATATTAATATATATATATATATATATATATATATATATATATATGGGGCACGCCGTAGCGTAGTGGTTAAGGCACTGAGCTACAAGCCGGAGGGTCGAGGGTTCAAGTCCCGTTGGGGTCAGGATTTTTAAAACTAACCCAAACCCTCTGGCGGCACTATGGCCCTGGGGTCGACTCAGCCTCTAACGGAAATGAGTACCAGACGCTTGTTCTGGGGTAAAGGCGGCCGTCACGCAGGGCTGACAACCCGGCTGACATAAAGTGCCGAATGTCTAGAAAAGTGGGAGCCTTAACCTGCTACTACCCCAAGGGCCTCCGGGTCTAGATTTCAAGAATGTTTATTATTATTATTATTAAAGTTATTATTATTATTATTATCATCATTATTATTTTGCTTTAAAACAACCAGTGTATATAGTATGTAGTACCGTTAACCGGGGTGACTTTGACTCGAGGGGCAACTTTGACAGAATTGGGGCTTCTTTGACATTTTAAATTTCTTGCGTGTTTTGGGCTATTTTGACAACAATGCAGTGGTGTAGATAATTCCTTGAAGGCGCACGAATAATTAAGTTGTTTTAAAAGCGGATGTTAATTGTTGGAGACATATGTGTCACTTTCAACAACAATGGATTGCCAGCAAGGATAAATTAATTTCTTAATAATTTCTTAGTTGATTTTCTGTGTGGAAAGGAGTTACAATGGTTAGAGGCTATAAGAAGAAACTTGGGAGTCGTGAATTCCTTTGATCTATGGTGCATACAAGAGTTAGCGAGATGAAGATCTTAAAAAAACCCTTCAAGAAGTGAGAAGTGGGAAGTTATCTCAGAAGCAGGCTGCAGAGAAATATAACGCAAAAAGAATCACTATTTTGTACAAACTCCTTGGTGATTATCAGGAAAAGCCAGGGTACCCCCACAATTTTGAATCAAGAAGAGGAGAAGTTGATTTCTGGAACCTTAGGAACTGTTGCAGACTGGGACTTTCCTCTGTCTAAGAGTGATATTCGCTCTTTTGTAAATAAATGTTTTCTAATTAATTCCTGATTGTCTAATTACAATAATTATATGATAGTCTAAAACATGCAATATGCTTACTTAATCTGGAAATGAATTTTGTGTTCTGTTGCGTGTCAGAATTGATAATTAAGTTTAAGTTTATTTTGTCAAATTACAGTTATAAAAACATTTGTAGTAAGGTTGTTTACAATAAAAATATTTTTAAAAAGATAAATTGGTGTCAAAGTAGTACCTACAGTGGGCCTACTTTGAATTATAGTGAAAAAAATGTGATGTCAAAGTAGCCCCAGCACATGGGCAAAACAGACCTAAACTAAACTCATTGTTGTGCTACTAAGTTTTTGTTTGAGGAGAACAGTACCAAATGGGATTTGTAGTCTAAAGTTCAATTGGTACGATAAATCATAAATTCATTTATTTCGGCATAAATCATACGAGTTAGATCTTAAAAAACCTTCGAAAATATGTCAAAGTAGCCCCGTTTTACGGTATGTAATTTAGATTTAATTTTAGGAAGTTATATTTTGAGGTTATTTTAATTATATTATTTTTAGTCTGGACATCTTACCTCAATATTAATGTTGATTTGTTCTTGATTGAGGTAAGATGCCCAGACTAAAATTAATATAATTAAAATAACCTCAAAATATAACTTCCTAAAATTTAATATTAATTACAACTTCTTAAGTTACAAGGAAGAAACACAAGAATAAATCAACATTAATATTGAGGTAAGATGTCCAGACTAAAAATAATGTAATGTAATTTAGAATTAGGAAAAATGTAGGATTAGGTCGAAACTAATACATTATTGTTTCTAAACATTTATTTATTTGAAATATGTGTCTTAGTTAAAAAAAAATAGTCCTGTTTATTTTGTACCCTCATTTAAATGTTGTATGCACTTAATCTGTGTGGTTTTCATTATGTATCGGTTACAAACAGTTTCTGTAGTAAATGCTACGGATGTTGCAGGTTTTAGCAATAGTCTCGATCGCCACAGTGTGTCATTACGTTAGCGCCGGTGGACATCACGGTGGTGGCGGAGGCGGTGGTCACGGACATGCTCACTCATTCGCGCATTTCCACGGCCCAGTAGTGGGACCTGCTGAACCCGTGCACGTCGCTCACGGCCATGGACACGGACACGGACACGGACATGCCATCGACTACGTAGTAAGTATAACTGATGGAATTTCGGCCAGTATGGGACCGGTGCCCACCCAACATCTGGGGCAGTAATTTTGAAGCTGGCTTTTAAATATCACTATCGTTTCACTTTGATTTAATTGAGAATTTACTGTGGATTGTTACTTGCCCTTCCTCGGTAGCTAGTCGGTTCCTGTTTCAGGGTGAGCGCTGAGACTCCTATCTATATAGGGTTCGGAAGGAGAATTGCGTGGGAACAGACAATCACTAATTGTTTGAATTATTTTATTTAATTAATCTCTGCCAATTTAAATGAACGTTACACAGTAAAAATAAAACTTTTCTGTCCCTAGCCTTCGATATTTCGCTAATGAGGACTAGCAAATGACCTAGGAGTTCGGGAGATTTTCCCTAAGTCCATAATCGTTGTTACAAGCAATTTTTTCTTTACTATACATTCAAGATCTTCTTCCTTCTAAGTGTCGAGTATAAGTGTCAGTGTATTAAATTTTGTCCTCATGAGTTCCGTATCGAAGTCAGGACCAATTATTCCCATATATGGTCTATACCCTAACTCTCATTTTGATTGGTTAGAATATTTAATCACATGTCATCCAAGGGCGTAACTATTTTATTTAAACCACCACCTACCTTTTGATTTTTATTCTCACGGCTAGGGAGTGTTTGCCAGCTTGGGCTTTACGCGATTGTAAATTTGGAGTTTGACATTTCTCCCAAACGTGAGTTTTGATGCTAGACCCAGCTTAAACATTTCAGGTCTAATTTGAGGAGTTACATGTTTATGACCACTTTTACTTAGGGTTTCAACCGCTTCTTGTGAGAACTATTTACCAACATGAAACTTAATTTATTTTTAACTATATTCTATTCCTTCATTATTTATTCATTTCTTATATTCCTTAATCACTATTAGGGCCGTATCATATTCGTCTCACAATGCCTCTTGTTAAAACAAAAAAAAATACTAACGTAAAGTTAAAAATATCTTTTTTTTTTTTTTTAACACAGCTCCCCTTAGAAGAGAAGTAATTAAATATGCCAATTACATCAAACCAAAATGTATTCCATTATTACTTTTCCTACAAGTACCATATATGGAAATGTTTTTACAAACACAAATAGATTATATTATTGAACATATATCACCCTGGTTTACTTACAGTTTTCTGCATATTACCACTAGAACAACAACAACAACAAAAACATGTACATTAAACTCAATTTGCGATCGGTGATTCACCTTACTTATTTTTTTTTTATAATCAACAAATGTTTTTCTTATTTTAACCCTATGGGTACTTTATCATATCCCATACATCTTCTCGTTTTTTTTCACTTTATTATACGTTTGTTTCTGTTTTAATTACGTCACTTTTTACTCACACGCTAGGTAATTTCACATAATACGTTTTCCATATATCACTCAGTTTATTTTTGCAATGTCATGCACATTTTTTTTTATATCATCCCTCTATATCGTTCGCACTTTCCATGGTTCACACTTTACATATGCACTGGAACTCACTTATTATAAACTAACATTTTTTTTTATTCTAATTAGCTATTAATTTATTCTATTTGGGTCATTTATTTATTTAATGAGACATAGATCTTAATGTTGCCGTAAACATATTTGGCCTGTTTTAATCAATGGTAACTTTACTAATTAGTTTCCTATGTAATTTCCGATGATTATCCTTTATAAATAAGTATATCGGTATTTAATAAGAATCATATATGTTTTATATCGCGATCTCAGTTTTCAGAACATTTCACGGTTCATCATAATAATTCATTTGTAAATCTATCTCTTTTTTTTTTTTTAAATAGGCGTTCCCTTTAGCTGTGGTCATTGAAAATTTATTCTCAGCATGTTCACTGACTGATCTTCACAATACGTTGAAAATCTATTTATTCTTTATAGAACTCCTTTATTCATCATTCGCATATTTTTTTTATTCAATCGATTAAGGTGGAAATTATCCTTATTTATTTACTTGTCGGTAACATAATATCACATTTCCTACGCGCAGAACCGTCGCTGTATACAGAATTTTATATCATCGTAGCTCATACTCGTCAATTTCGTTTTTGACGACAATTTATATTTCATTAGTAAACAACTCGACAACACCGGTCGAATCAAAATCATGTCGCTCTATCTACCCATAACAATTCTCGCTACCATATGAGCGAACGTTTATCATTTAAAAGGACATAATATAAACGCCTCCTTCGGGCTTTGATCCTGTATTAATTCATTCTTTCACTTTGTCTACGCTATATTTTTTTATCTGTCACCAATCATAAACTGTTAAAAGGACGATGCCCTTAACCTCTTTCTTAAATTTTCGTATGCTCATAACGCTTCCATTTTATTCCTTAAGAATAGTATTAGGTTTTTAAGAACATTAACTATGAAGTTATAATAGCACATGTTTAATTTGTACGTATATTTTTTTTTATGATATTTAAAAGTTGGATTTAAACATTCATTTCATTCGTTTCACATCGTATTTGGGTAAGTAACTTGTTTTCGACAAATGAATTTTGTACCTGTGAAGGGTGTGCCTATTTCCGTCTCACCCGCACTCTTTCATCTTTTACAAACATTTTAAGTTTAGTGAACTGATTTTTATCTCTATTTTAGACTGGGTTCAACATTTTCTTAAATATTTCCACTACGATCAGCTGTTCATTTCTTTGTAATTTTCACAATTTATTTATTATTATCATCGTCTCTGTTCTTGTTCACGCTTTAGATTAAGGCAAATATACATTCTAATTATTTTTATTATTTTTTTTTATAAAGCGGGGTGGTGCCTCTCGCTCCCTCTGTAAATTTAAATTTTCTTCCCCTGTTTTGGTCAACATTTATCTAGTCTCATTGTGTTTTCTAGTAAATAAAAAATGTAAACCCTTTCAAAATATTTTCATTGACCTTTGTGATACCTAGCCTAGCTTAGTTTCATATTCAACTACTTATTGCTAACATGACGATAGATTATGTTTTTACAAACACATATAAATCAACTTATCTGTGCATACAATGTAGATGCATGTTAATGCCTAACTGATATTACATCCATTCTAACAGGATAGTATGAATTTTGCATTCTACCATTACCAATTATTCCCATATATGGTCTATACCCTAACTCTCATTTTGATTGGTTAGAATATTTAATCACATGTCATCCAAGGGCGTAACTATTTTATTTAAACCACCACCTACCTTTTGATCTGCTGAAATGAGATATCTTCGGAGGACTGCAGGATACACACTATTAGATCACAAAAAAAATGAAGACATCTTAGAAGAATTACACATGGAATCTTTAGAAAACAAAATTTCTGATTATAAGTCAAGATGGATACAACATGTTCATCGAATGGAAGATCTCAGAATACCCAAACTAATGTTAAGATATCAACCTGCAGGAAGAAGAAGACCAGGACGTCCACTCAAAAGACTTCTGGATGGTGTTTCTCTTGAGGCCGAAACAGGTCAACAAATGGCCTAAATTCGTGAATGTACTATGATGATGATGATACCTTTTGATTTTATTCTCACGGCTAGGGAGTGTTTGCCAGCTTGGGCTTTTCGCGATTGTAAATTTGGAGTTTGACATTTCTCCCAAACGTGAGTTTTGATGCTAGACCCAGCTTAAACATTTCAGGTCTAATTTGAGGAGTTACATGTTTATGACCTCTTTTACTTAGGGTTTCAACCGCTTCTTGTGAGAACTATTTACCAACATGAAACTTAATTTATTTTTAACTATATTCTATTCCTTCATTATTTATTCATTTCTTATATTCCTTAATCACTATTAGGGCCGTATCATATTCGTCTCACATCGTGAGGCATTTGGGTAGCTACAATATGTAGCGACTCCAGGTTGCACTGGCTAGATGATCGTCTACCTCTGTGATTAACACATGTGGATGTGAGGCCAGTAGCCGGATAGTAGACCAAGGGCCTTCTTAGGCCTGTCGCATTTGGATATATATCTTCTTCTTCGCGGTTTAGGCTTATTTTCTAGCCTGTTCTGGCTCCAAATTGCAGCTCTTTCCATATTTTCCTTGGTCTTCCCAAACTTCTTCTTCCTCGTGGTGAATAGTTGTATGCCGCTTTTGGTATTCTATTCTCAGTCATCCTTGCCAAGTGTTCTTTCCAGTTTTTTCTGTATTTCTCTATTGTTGAGTTTAACTCCTCTATTTTTAGTTGTCTTATTTCTGTGTTATGTTTTTTTTGTCTGTTCTTTGATATCCTGCTATTGGTCTGAGGAATCTCATTTCAGCAGCTTGTATCCTGGCAGATTGTTGTGTTGTCACTGTCCATGTTTCGGACCATAAGTAATAATAGGCACTGCCATTGTCTTGTACAATTTCATTATAGAGTCTTTCCTGGCTTTATTTTTCAAAGTTCTTTTTAGTGTACCTGTTATATATATATATATATATATATATATATATATGAAGTGTGTTAGAGGGGGCAGAGTCTAATTGGGATTTCCGGATCTTTAATCTAATCAAAAATCCTGATGGAACTGATATTTAACCTCTGTGGTGAATTTCGGTGAAGTCCGGAAGGTCTAACTTAGCCAAATCCACTCTCCTCACCTCCAAGTTGGAGCCCCTCGAGACCTTCTTAAGATCTTTTATGATTTTAAGGATGCAAAAGAGTGAGTGGGGTGTGGAAAGAAACGGGAAGCTACCACATCTGGACATCCCTAGTAAAGCTGCAAACATGGCATGATTTAAGGAAAGAGTGGAGAATGCTGAGTTTGCAGTGAAAGACCTGCTCTTGGACAGAACACTATGTATGCAAGTGTGTGAGCGGTTTAAGCCATGATACTTCGGAGCACAGCTATTGGACTTGCATTGCTGTTTGAGTCCCCCCCCCCCGTGAGGAGATTTTTTAAAATGGAATTTCGGCTAGTATGGGACAGGTGCCAACCCAGTATCGTGAGGAATTTGGATAAAGGTAAAGTGATCCCACTACAGGTCATAGGAGACCCTTGGGGTAGTAGGAGGTTAAAGGTTCCCACTTTTTCCAGACAATCGGCACTTGATGACAGACGGGTTGTCAGCCCTGAGTGATGGCTGGTACTCGTTTCAGTTAGAGGCTGAGTCGACCCCAGGGCCATGGTGCCACCAGAAGGTTTAGGTCAGTTTAAAAATCTTGACCTCACTGGGACTCGAATCGTCGACCATCCGGTTTGTAATGTATTGCCTTAACCAACTACGCTACGGCGTGCCCCGGAGGAATTTGGGTGACCCATACTGGCCGAAATACCATGAGAAAATTTATTCCATGGAGACTCGAACCAGCGCAAGTCCCGTAGCTCTGCGCCAAGGCTTCCTGCCTTAACCACTCGGCTACGGCGCGGGACAGGGTGAAAGTATTGGTTAGAATATATCATAAGATGCTACAAGACCCCATATTCGTCAAAATATTAAGCGACAAATATAAATAAAATTTTAGATATTATCTATAGATAGACCTTATCAATTAAAATTGTATACATTAATTTCTTCTTATTCTTCTTCTTCACTTCACGGACTAGGCAAATTGCCTGTCCCGCCTGAAAGTTGTTCTGTCCATCTTTTCACTGGCCTTCCTACATTCCTTGAACCTCTTGGCTTGTTGTTGAATGCTGCTCTTGGTAATCTTGTTACATTCATTCTTTCCACGTGTGTGAACCATTTCTCTCTATATTCTCTGATTTTCTCATCGAATGGATATATATTTAACTCTGTTCTTATATCTTCATTCCTTATCCGATCCAATCTTGTGCAGCCTTTTGTTCTTCTAAGGAAGTTCATTTCTGCGTTTTGTATTCTACTTTGCAATTTTTTGGTCATTACCCAAGAATCGCTCCCATAAAGTAATGCAGGAACTGCCAATGTTTAATAAAACTCCAATCTAGTAATTTTAAATTAGTAATGAAATCCAATATAAATGTTTACACTCGTGCAACAAACATAATGGACATTCTAAGAAATCTGATTACAGTATTTTTTATTCTATTCTAGGCACATCCTAAATACGAATACGCGTATGGTGTGACTGACCACAAGACTGGAGATAGCCATGGACAGAAGGAGCACCGCGACGGTCACAAGGTTGTGGGAGAATACTCCTTGAAGGAGCCCGGCGGTAACGTCAGAACTGTCAAATACCACGCTGATAAGGATGGATTCCATGCCCACGTGATCAACAGTAACGGTAACGACCACTCTGGAGGACATCATGGGCATGGACATGGTCATCATTAGAAAAAATATAATTTTACCAGAGATTTCACTCTAAAATAAGAGCTATGTAAACGGTAGACAGTACAATTCACTCTCGTTATGATTTATTTTTCTAATTTCTCTGCTACTTTCCATGTTAATTATTGTTGTTATTTATCTGTTAATTTTTATAACTGTTATTGTTAAATTGTGATTTCGTGATTGTGTTTAATTTCTTTCAAAACGCAATCTTTCCTTGTTTTTGTAAATAGACATTAAGCATCAATCTTTTCGATTACATTTTTTTAATGTTATTGAATAAATAAACAAACAAAGAAACAAACAAACAAACAAACAAACATTTGCGTTTTTTGTCAATTCTACAAATTTCCTACTTAATACTTACTTACTCACTGGTCGCACGGACATAAGTTCTCCATACATCCCTATCCTGTGCTAATGCTTTCCAATCATTCCCTGTATAATCTATTTCCCTCAAATCAGAGTTATTATTATTCTCCCACCTCATTCTTGGTCTACCAACTGGGGCGTTTTCCCTCTGGCTTTCCTACAAGAAGCTTCCATGCAAGTCTTTCATTCCCCATACGTGTAACATGTCCTGCCCATCGCAGTCTACGAGACTTAACTGTTCTTATTATATCTGGCTTCCTATAAAGACCATGTAGTTCATTGTTATGTAGTCTTCTCCATTCACCTGTTCGTTCATCTCTCTTTGGTCCAAAAATTTTCCTAAGAACTTTATTCTCAAAAACTCGTAATCTCCTTGTAATGTCTTGCTTTACATGATGTAGGCACTTACCGTAACGGCTTGTAATGGAAATTTAATTATTAAAAAGTAGAATATCCTCTCCTAAATTATAGTATATTAGGATGCGAGATTGGGAAGTGGTTTTTACAGAAGCAAGGAAGGTTTTAATGTCCGATATTCTGTAAAATACTTCACAAACGTGCGTTGTACATTATTTTTTGCGCGATGGTGTTTTGAAAATAATAAATAATAGTAAAATAATAACATCTTTGTTGGAAATATTTGCGTTCATTATAAACAACTGACTAACATTAACAGTGTGGCCAATGTTTATTAGTTGAGACTACAGCAGGTCGTGAAACCAATCAGTTATAAAATGGCGGCAAGTATATACTTATATTTAAATTAATATCGGGAAGTAAACATTATGAGGTTATATCATTAATAATGAATGGAGAACATATTTTAATTGACTCACCTCATACATTTTCAAACTTCTTTGATACCGACGGTTTCAGACAAAATCATGTCCTTCATCAGTCATGGCGTCCATTGATGAAATTCCGTGATTGTTGATTTCTTTAGTGACATCACCTCTTGTGCTGCCATCTTTCGTTGGGATTATAAATTTTGTAATTAAATTTTTATCCACCGGAATATCGAAATTCATAGATCGATATTTATTCTTCTGAATGAATATCAATTCCCAAATTGTCAATTCCAACGGTTTATCCAACTGTTTTAAAAGTTTCGCTTCTTTTTCAATTTTATGATGTTCTAGTAAACTATGTGCAGCAATTGCTGATTTTTCAATTTCACAATTTTTAATATTTCTAAAATGTTCTTTAGTGCGTGTTTCTAAATTCCTTTTTGTTTTTCCTATGTATACTTTGCTACAACCATTACAATTAATTTGATAAATTCCAGATTTCTTACTGTCTGGGATGTTGATTTTTTTATTGGTATTTAAAAGTTTTTCCAGACTAAATTTATTTATTGGTGCCAAAGTAATGTTGTATTTGTCAAATATTTTTTGAAATTTCCCATGTACTATTGGATGGTAAGTAATTTTCTTGAAATTCTTCTTTTCGTTACTAACCATTTGTAGGGTAGAGCATTCTTTAAGTTGTTTTATCTTTCTGAATTTCTTTAATTTGTTAGATATTATATCCTTTTTAAAACCATTTAATCTGGCTATATTTAGGATGTTTTCATATTCTTTCTTAAAATTTTCTCCTTTTAATGGGACCTTTATTAATCTATATAAGAGACTATTAAATATTGCATGTTTATGTGCCAGTGGATTGAAACCCGTTGATTTAATATAATTATCAGTATGTGTACCCTTCCTATATATATCAAATTCAATTTTTTGAGTTTTTTCATTCCTAATTATGTATAAATCCAAAAACGGAATTTTTGATGATATTTCGATAATAAATTTTAAACATGATGATGCGTTGAAATTACTTAATCTACAAGATGTATCAATTAAATTTACCATAGAATCAGAAATTGAAAACAAAATTCCGTTTTTGGATTTATACATAATTAGGAAATGAAAAAACTCAAAAAATTGAATTTGATATATATAGGAAGGGTACACATACTGATAATTATATTAAATCAACGGGTTTCAATCCACTGGCACATAAACATGCAATATTTAATAGTCTCTTATATAGATTAATAAAGGTCCCATTAAAAGGAGAAAATTTAAGAAAGAATATGAAAACATCCTAAATATAGCCAGATTAAATGGTTTTAAAAAGGATATAATATCTAACAAATTAAAGAAATTCAGAAAGATAAAACAACTTAAAGAATGCTCTACCCTACAAATGGTTAGTAACGAAAAGAAGAATTTCAAGAAAATTACTTACCATCCAATAGTACATGGGAAATTTCAAAAAATATTTGACAAATACAACATTACTTTGGCACCAATAAATAAATTTAGTCTGGAAAAACTTTTAAATACCAATAAAAAAATCAACATCCCAGACAGTAAGAAATCTGGAATTTATCAAATTAATTGTAATGATTGTAGCAAAGTATACATAGGAAAAACAAAAAGGAATTTAGAAACACGCACTAAAGAACATTTTAGAAATATTAAAAATTGTGAAATTGAAAAATCAGCAATTGCTGCACATAGTTTACTAGAACATCATAAAATTGAAAAAGAAGCGAAACTTTTAAAACAGTTGGATAAACCGTTGGAATTGACAATTTGGGAATTGATATTCATTCAGAAGAATAAATATCGATCTATGAATTTCGATATTCCGGTGGATAAAAATTTAATTACAAAATTTATAATCCCAACGAAAGATGGCAGCACAAGAGGTGATGTCACTAAAGAAATCAACAATCACGGAATTTCATCAATGGACGCCATGACTGATGAAGGACATGATTTTGTCTGAAACCGTCGGTATCAAAGAAGTTTGAAAATGTATGAGGTGAGTCAATTAAAATATGTTCTCCATTCATTATTAAGTATATACTTATTGCTTTATATTCATCAATACTACAGTTGCTGCTACAATCAGTTGGAGTATACATCACCGTACACAACAACAACGAGTAATGGAAATTCAACCTGCAGAAGATGGAAGATAACTTCCGAAAGCGCTCCAGTTAATTTTATATACAATATTTTAACAAAGTTGAGGACGACGGCACCTACCAACAGGTACAATTTAATTTTTAGGTTGTAAGGGGTAGTGGCGTGTGTATAACCTCTCCTACCTAATTCTCATCCTCACCTTCTCGTGGTACAACCCGTTTTCACAAACGAGGCTCTGAGGACCGAGTCACGGCGGTATAACCGTTCCATCAGGTACTGAGTAAATGCAGTATCCTAATGTCTGCCCAGAGACTAAAAGGTAGCAGCCCTACCACTGGACTACTTAGCGTCGGGCCAGTAACCTGTCCTAAGGAACTTCAAAACTACTTTCAAGTCTCAACACGAAAAAATCCAGAAGGAATTGAAATATGATCAACCTGCAGGAAGAAGAAGACCAGGACGTCCACTCAAAAGACTTCTGGATGGTGTTACTCTTGAGGCCGAAACAGGTCAACAAATGGCCTAAATTCGTGAATGTACTATGATGATGATGAGGTTTCATAATATTGTTTTATATTGTTTCAAATAAAGTTCAGTTCATTTAAAATGCAGTGATTTGTTTCGTATAATTATATTAACACTACCTTTTGGTTATGTTTTTATATATACATTGTACCTAGTATACATTGCGAAACATGGACTCTTACTTTAAGGGAGGAAAGGAGATTACGAGTATTTGAGAATAAAGTACTTAGGAAAATTTTTGGACCAAAGAGAGATGAACAGACAGGTGAATGGAGAAGACTACATAACAATGAACTACATGGTCTTTATAGGAAGCCAGATATAATAAGAACAGTTAAGTCACGTAGACTGCGATGGGCAGGACATGTTGCACGTATGGGGAATGAAAGACGTGCATGGAAGCTTCTTGTAGGAAAGCCAGAGGGAAAACGGCCAGTTGGTAGACCAAGAATGAGGTGGGAGAACAACATTAACTATGATTTGAGGGAAGTAGATTATACAGGGAATGATTGGCAAGCATTAGCTCAGGATAGGGATGTATGGAGAGCTTATGTCCGCGCGGCCATGAACCTACGGGTTCGATAGTGCCAGTGAGTAAGTAAGTAAGTATACATAAAGGGTAATGGTTTTACTTCCCACACGTAGTTTGTAATATGTAATATTACAATATACTTATTTAGGTTGGCAACCCGGAAATGTAGGAAGTTGAACTTTCAATCGTGGTCGCCATTGCTGTAAGTACGACAAAACGCACTATCGCGCAAAAAATAATTAGCTCCAGATGCTTTGAAATGTAACATGAAATTATTTCCCTTCAAAGTTCTGTTGTAGTGTGTCTTCATCATCTTGCTCTTTATCTTTTCCTTGTATCTTATCATATGATCGGAATTCGTTCCACGATGTCTTTGTATTACTTGTACTGGTATTGAATGTACTAGAACGATCGGTAGGGGTGGGATGGGGTGTTTCAAATGCCTGCATACCTATCGGGCGACTATTCTGTAATGTAAAGATTACTTACTTACTTACTTACTTACTCACTGGCCATATCGAACCCGTAGGTTTATGGCCGCGCGGACATAAGCTCTCCATACATCCCTATCCTGAGATAATGATTTCCAATCATCCCCTGTATAATCTACTTCCCTCAAATCATAGTTAATGGTGTTCTCCCACCTCATTCTTGGTTTACCAACTGGGCGTTTTCCCTCTGGCTTTCCTACAAGAAGTTTCCATGCACGTCTTTCATTCCCCATACGTGCAACATGTCCTGCCCATCGCAGTCTACGAGACTTAACTGTTCTTATTACATCTGGCTTCCTATAAAGACCATGTAGTTCATTGTTATGTAGTCTTCTCCATTCACCTGTCTGTTCATCTCTCTTTGGTCCAAAAATTTTCCTAAGAACTTTATTCTCAAATACTCGTAATCTCATTCCCTCCCTTAAAGTAAGAGTCCATGTTTCGCACCCATATAATATAACTGGTAGAATAATAGTTTTATATATTTTCAGTTTAACGTTTTTTGAAAGGAGTTGGGACATCAAAAGTCTCTGCAATGCATAATAGCACGCATTTCCAGAATTGAGCCTATGTTTAATTTCTTTGTGCATCTCATTCCTATTTGTGATTATTGTTCCTAGGTATTTGAATTCAGCCACTTCCTCAAAATTTCCCTCATTTGTCATTAGCTGTCCATTTCCATTATGTACTGAATTTCTACGTGTGACCATATAGTTAGTTGTAAAGATTAGCAAGCAATATGAGGAGCCCTGCGCCAAGACATATTACATAAATACACAAAGATACAACGAATTGCACTGCGACTGGAATAACCTGTATCCCAGTGGTAAATCAAATATTCGGTTCCTCTCTTGAAGAAATTGCAACCCCAGGTTCCAAGGCTTGAGAATTCCTTAAAAATGTAACACAAATCTCATTGTTTTACTTCTCTGGAAAGGAGAAGAAATTGGCCGGATTTGAACCGGGACACAAATGAGAATCGAAGTTAGTAACTGGGGATGGCCGATTTCAGTTTTTAAAACTGTGAAACTGTTCGTTTAATCCCAAGTTTTTTTTTTTTTGGAATTGAAATGAAAGCAAATTTAAGCACAAGATAATTTTAGATGGATGAGTATTATTCTTGAAAAAAATGTAATAAGTCAGTCTATAAAACCTCTCGTAATAAAGCCTGGATATTCTCATGTCATGAATTTGGAACGAAGAGACAATTGATAAATGATAGGAAAAAACAAAATATAAAGTATTACAAAACAATATTTGTGATTTAATTTAATATAGGGGACTAAACATTTTTTTTATTTCATCACAATGTTACTGAGATTTTGCCCTGAATTTATTTTGTGTTTATAGGTGTTTGTGTTTACAGCTAAATTGTGCAAGTTTTGCCAACGCTAATATATCCTCACCATAGAGAAACTTTGGAAACTCTGTGTATCCTCACATAGAGGCGGATTAGGTGGAGAAAATTAAACTTTTTATGTACAATTTCAGATGATCAAATAATTTTTGCAGGGGATGAAGATGATATAAAGTATATGATAAATAAACTAATGGAAGAATATAAAAATGGGGACTGAATATAAATTTACAGAAAACAGAATATATGTGTTTGGGAAAGGATGTGGATGACCTCATACTTGAAACAGGGAAAATAAAAAAGTGCGAATTTTTTAAATATCTTGGGTCAATAATTACAAGTTTAGGTACCTGTGAGAGAGATGTACAGACTAAAATTGTAATGGCAAAAAATGCAACTAAGACATTACATGGAATAATTTGGAATAAAAATATTACAAAGGAAACTAAAATGAAAATTTATAAGAGCATAATACAGAATATTTTGTCACATGGAAGTGAAACTTGGTCTTTGACGGAATTACAAAAGAACAAAATTAGAACAGTTGAATTTGATTATTTTAGAAGAAGCCTCCAAAAAACAAGACAGGATAAAATAAGAAATTAATTCCTTTGGAGAGAAATGAATGTCACCACATCTGTTGTTAAGAGGATTGAAAATCAAACACTTAAATGGTATGTACAAAGAATGGAAAATGAAAGATGGCCAAAAAATATATACCAATGGTCACCCCCTGGAAGAAATAAACGTGGCAGACCAAGATGGAAATGGAAAACCTACGTCAGAACTATAATGGATGATCGGAATTTGGAAGAGGGAGATTGGAATGATAGAGATAAATGGAAACTGAAGACGGCAAACCTATAAGTGGGGGAAAGCCGAAGAAGAAGATGTACAATTTCCGACCCCAACACAGCGTACCATCTTCAAGAGAATCAGGAATTAGAGCAGGCTATGGGAGTCAGGAGGGATATTGCTGGTTGATAGGCCCTACTCCAATTCAGTTATTTACTGATATTCATCATCCAAGTACGATCTTAGTTGTCTACTAGATGTCTCATTGTGTCGGTATGCTGATCAAATACCACTCATGACATGTGTAAAAAAATAAGCGCAATTAAATTAGCTTGGTCTAGAAACTCCTAACAAAGGATAGACGATGGCTATACTCAAAGCCGCAAAGTCAATAAGTGAGTTCATGTAAAATAAGGCTTGTACTTTTGGAAATAAAATAATATAAAATACTACAAAAAGATACAAAATAAATAAAACGGAGTAATGCTGAAAAAGTCGCGCACCGTAGGCGAGTTGTTAAAGCGTAGAGCTATGGGAGTTGCGCTGATTCGAGTCTCCATAAGGGTAAACATCATTCATCCATAGTAATTTTCATGCTATGCTTGCAGCTTTATTAGGGAATTGTAGGTGCTTTCCACACCGGTGAAGGATGATGATGATGATGGCCATATGATTTCGGGGACCGTTTGGGCCTTCAATTATTCCTGACATTTGTCTTACAGGTGAGGAAAAACCCCGATAAAAACCTCACCCAAAAAACTGCCCCGACTGGGGATCGAACCCGGGCCCGCTGCGTGATAAGTCAGCACGCTACCTCGAGACCACAGGGTGGAGGGTAAAATTCTTCTCGTGGAATTTCGGCCAGTATGGGACCGGTGTCACCCAGCATCGTGAAGCATTTGGGTAGCTACAGTAAGTAGCGGTTTCAAGTTGAGAAAATCAGCTATAAGGGCTGGGGGACCGATGTGCTGACCACATGTCACACCCACATAAGGCTGGATCATCTACCTCTGTGCTTACAAATGTGGATGTGAGGCCGGCAGCTGGCTGGTAGGCCAAGGACTCCCTTCATTAAATTAAAAATATGTCCTCTGAATATACTTGTTATTCTTCGTGAATGAAAATAATATTCAAAACATAGAAAATATTCTAAAATATGCCTAATCAATAATTACAACTAAAAAGTTTATTACTTATGGGTGATTTTTAAGAACCCAAATTTTTATAAACATTTTATGAAATTCATAACACATTCATAACAATATGTAGAATTTTCTAAGACACTTATAGACGGTTTATGTAATTTTAACACTCAATCAAATCCATAAGATAATATTTCTGTTATACAATGTATAGTATAATATTGTTATAAGCTACAACCCTAACATGCGTTTTTGGTGAAATAGTGTTTTAAAATATTTGGAGATTCTGCAATAATAATTATGGGTGATGCATTTGCTTCAAGCTGTTAGTTTATGCTGATGATGTAGTATTATTGGCCGATAGCGAGGAGATACTAAAGGACAACACGCACACACTATTGAGTAACACTAAGAAATTGGGACTGGAAGTAAATATCATCATCATCATCATCATCATAGTACATTCACGAATTTAGGCCATTTGTTGACCTGTTTCGGCCTCAAGAGAAACACCATCCAGAAGTCTTTTGAGTGGACGTCCTGGTCTTCTTCTTCCTGCAGGTTGATATCTTAACATTAGTTTGGGTATTCTGTGATCTTCCATTCGATGAACATGTTGTATCCATCTTGACTTATAATCAGAATTTTGTTTTCTAAAGATTCCATGTGTAATTCTTCTAAGATGTCTTCATTGTTTTTGTGATCTAGTAGTGTGTAAGTAAATATCAATAAAACTAAATATATGGTCACACGTAGAAATGCATTATATAATGGAAATGGACAGCTAATGACAAATGAGGGAAATTTTGAGGAAGTGGCTGAATTCAAATACCTAGGAACAATATTCACAAATAGGAATTAGATGGACAAAGAAATTAAACATAGGCTCAATTCTGCAAATGCGTGCTATTATGCATTGCAGAGACTTTTGATGTCCCAACTTCTTTCAAAAAACGTTACACTGAAAATATATAAAACTATTATTCTACCAGTTATATTATATGGGTGCGAAACATGGTCTCTTGCTTTAAGGGAAGAAATGAGATTACGAGTTTTTGAGAATAAAGTTCTTAGAAACATTTTTGGACCAAAGAGAGATGAGCAGACAGGTGAATGGAGAAGACTTTTTAACAATGAACTACATGGTCTTTATAGGAAGCCAGATATAATAAGAACAGTTAAGTCTCGTAGACTGCGATGGACAGGACATGTTGCGCGAATGGGAAATGAAAGACGTGCATGGAAGCTTCTTGTAGGAAAGCCAGAGGGAAAACGCCCAGTTGGTAGACCAAGAATGAGGTGGGAGAACAACATTAAGAATGATTTGAGGGAAGTAGATTATACAGGGGATGATTGGAAATCATTAGCTCAGGATAGGGATGTATGGAGAGCTTATGTCCGCGCGTCCATGAACCTACGGGTTCGATAGTGCCAGTGAGTGAGTAAGTTAGTAAGTAAGCATTTGATTCAGTCGATTCTCATGAAAGAATGGCTGAAAGTATCCAGTCTTCTGTTTCTGTGTCATCTACCTGTTAAATGTGACAATAATTGTGGCGCTAATGGCGGAAGGATATTGCTTCTACAAAGTACGTCGGTGTCGATAACAAAAGAAAATCGAGCCACAGATTTGGACAGAGTATAGTTCTTTAAACGCATGAATCATGTACTAGCAAACAAATTCAAAAAGGGACAGTACACGTGCAGTAGCAGAGCAACAGTGTGGATGCTAACACCATGGCGACACCTCACGACGAACTTTTTCTTCAAAAAATTCTGCGGTAAGTTAATCCACATATACAATTTTTTTTTAGCGTATATATGATCAGGTTTACTTTTACAATGTTGAACTTGTACAAATTAGGAACCTGGTAGTATATATTAGGAAATAGTTAGGTCTGTCCTTTACAATTTTTTATACTTACTTACTCACTCACTGACACTATTGAACCCGTAGGTTCATGGCCGCGCGGGCATAAGCTCTCCATACATCCCTATCCTGAGCTAATGCTTTCCAATTATGCCCTGTATAATCTACTTCCCTCAAATCATAGTTAATATTAATCTCCCATCTCATTCTTGGTCTACCAACTGGGCGTTTTCCCTCTGGCTTTCCTACAAGAAGCTTCCATGCGCGTATTTCATTCCCCATACGTTCAACATGTCCTGCTCATCGCAGTCTACGAGATTTAACTGTTAACCCTGTGTTTGAGCCTTTGGGATGGGTTCCCTGAAGTAGTCCCCTCCCGGAGAACCGAATGGGGGACTATTTGACCTCCGGAAATTTTGAACCCATGTCCACATTTCTAGACGGTTGTATTTTTACGGTGAAAGATCGTCACTCTTTCGCCCAAGGTACTTTTTTCGTCTGGTTTATCACCTTCGACCAGTCCGGCATGGGTAACCCTATCGGCAGCAATACTACCGCCGGCATAGCTCTCGGGATCATTTAAGCACGCAAGCCACTCCACCACGACAAGGTAAAGATACCATGGAGGGTTACAATTTGTTATACCATATAAAATTTTTATGGCACAGTTATGCTACATACTTTTCAGTTTTTACTAACATTTCCCACTTTTTAAACGTCAAGCATATACAATTTTTCCAACAGTCGTCAAATATGTACCAGAAAAAAATGTTTGCAAAATAAGTTTTTTTATAGTATCGTATCGTCAATCTACTAAGAGAAAAATTAAATAGAATGAAAACTGCAATGTTACATAATAATAATAATAATAATAATAAATATTCATGTGTGACCATATATTTAGTTTTATTGATATTTACTTCCAATCCTAATTTCTTAATACGCACACACTGTTGAGTAACACTAAGAAAAAAACTAAATATATGGTCACACGTAGAAATTCATTATATTATGGAAATGGACAGCTAATGACAAATGAGGGAAATTTTGAGGAAATGGCTGAATTCAAATACCTAGGAACAATAATCACAAATAGGAATGAGATGCACAAAGAAATTAAACATAGGCTCAATTCTGGAAATGCGTGCTATTTAAATGTGATTCCACGTTCTGAGAAATCTAACAACCCAAACACGGAGGGAAGATATTTTACGATAAAGTTCTTTAATTTTTAGGAGTGGAAATATGACCAATAAATTGCTATAATATGCTCTATTATCAACTTTTATAAGATTCATGATGTGTTCCGTTGAGGTTTATTCAAAATTAATATAAAATTATAGAATATTCACCTGAAAGGTCCGTCTCCTCAACTTAATTATCATTTAACTGTAGCGCTTTCGGGACTTGTCCCATCATCGGCAGGATTCAAAACTGGTGTTTCACTGAAGATCTGGTAGAGGGGGTTACATGTATTGGGTTCGTTTTCGTTTATTAGGCTGTCGTTGTGAGCTGCTTTCATGATTTCCATCTCTTCGAGTACGTTTATCTTCGCTGGATTATTTTCTCTGTGCATTACTGTTAGGGTGTTTTCAATATTTAACATGCGATGTCCTTCATGGATAACGTGTTTTGCATAGCTTGATTTACCTTCTGCATGAATGAAGTCTCGAAAATGTTCTTTGAATCTGATGTTAAAACTCCTGTTTGTCCTTCCTATATAAAATTTGTTGCAGTCCTTACATGTCAGTTTATAAACTCCTTTGCTGTTGAAAATGTTATTTTCTTCAATGTTATTGTTTATTATGTTGTTTAATTTGTTATTGGTTGTGTATGCTATTTTTACATTTTTATCGGCTTTCTTTAGTGTATTGGCTAATTTTGTCGTTTCTTTTCCTGTGTATGTAAGTGTTATCCATGTTTTCTTGTTGTTGTCAGATTCTTTTTCTAGTTTAGTTATGTTGGTTATGTTGTTCTTCCTTTTTTGTTTTTTTACGAGCTTATCTATGAATTCTTCATTATAGCCATTGGTTTTTGCCATATACTTAATGTAGTTGAGTTCTTGGATATAATTGTCTTTGCTTAATGGGAGTTTCAACATTCTACTGACTAAGCTATTAAATGTACTAATTTTCTGTTGAAAGGGGTGTGTAGAATTTTTGTTTATGGCCAGAGCATTGTTTGTGGGTTTCCGGTAGATACCGATTTCTAGTTTATTGTTGTGTAGATTTTTGGTTATAGACAAATCTAAGTAGTTTATGCTGTTGTTAACTTCTATTTCTTCGGTGAAAGTGATTTTTTCATGCATGTTGTTTAAGTCTTGAAGTATTTCTTTTTCTTTTCTGTTTTCATTTTCATATATTATTAGTACATCATCGACATATCGTGTTATTAGTTTTATGTTGAATTTGTGTATTAGTTCCTCAAAATGTTTATTTTCCAGTTCTTGTAGGAAGATTTCTGCCATTATTCCAGATGTAGGACTCCCCATCGGGATCCCGTCTTCTTGAATATATAGTTCATTGTTAAATTGGAAGTAATTTTGCTTTATTGTTGTTGTTATTAGTTTGTTTAACTGATTGATATAGTTATCTTCAAGTTTACTGCTCTATTATATGAGCCTTTTTAAGCCAAAATGGGGTAACTCCATTAAACATTGTTTTGAGAAATAAAGACTTTTAGTAGAATAGTGGGGTGTGCTATACAAACCGTCGCACAAAATTTTCAATTTTATTTCTTATGCCACTGATGCACTAAACACTTTTAAACACGTTTAAAACATTTTGCAACACTTTTAAACACGTTTTAAACATCTTCCAATGTTGCAACGATCTTTTTTTTATATTTATATATTTACGTAAAATATGGTCGTGCTACATTGCTTACTTGCTACTTTCTGCTATTTTCCCTCCTCTTCCTATGTTGTTCCAACGTTTGCCAGCATCAACAACCCAAAATACTCCATATGTTGCCAACATAATTTCCACTTTCCCTGGATTTCACCTACGTTAGAGTAATTGATTTCTGTTACAGTAATTGATTTAGGTTTGATTAGCTTTTAGGTTCCTTGCTTTTTAAATGTGAATTGACACGTAAAATAAATTACCTGTTCATATCTGTTATTCTATGAAAAATTCAAAATGTCGAAGGGTTACCACGTAAAATATTTCCACTAGTTCGTTTCCTGTTAATTATACGTTTTTAGACAAGTTCTGGGAATTTTGTGTCAATGTTGGTCATACTGATTTCACATACATATACCGCCAACTGCTGGAGGTTGCATTTATCTTTCTGGGATTTACATGAAGCACTAGCGCATGCGCACTAGGATT
Source organism: Diploptera punctata (assembly GCA_030220185.1). Classification (NCBI taxonomy): domain Eukaryota; kingdom Metazoa; phylum Arthropoda; class Insecta; order Blattodea; family Blaberidae; genus Diploptera; species Diploptera punctata. The sequence continues at coordinate 1,397,915 of JASPKZ010003887.1, read as the reverse complement.
CTATAGAAATTGGAAGAATTTATGTGCGACGGTAAGTATAGCTTATCCTTTGGCTGTGGTGTATAAACCGCCGCACACAATTTTGCACCTAATATTCTTATGCCACTGATGCACTAAACACTTTTCAACCATTTATTATAACGTTTGGTACTTTTTTAAACATTTTGTAAACATTTCTTACGATTTTTAAATATTTCTAAGTTACGCGAATATTCTACATAGAGTTCTACAGGCACGGAAATGCTTCATGTAACATCTGCTAGGCAGCTCTCACATCGCAGTTACCAACATTTGAAAGTAATTCGAAACCATATTTAATGTTAGTGTACGTAAAATTAGTTTGTAGTTTGTTAAATAATATGCATGTAAATTGTTTTGTTACTTACTTACTTACTCACTGGCACTATCGAACCCGTAGGTTCATGGCCGCGCGGACATAAGCTCTCCATACATCCCTATCCTGAGCTAATGCTTTCCAATCATTCCCTGTATAATCTACTTCCCTCAAATCATAGTCAATGTTGGAATTGTTTTGTTGGATTAGGAAAAGATGTTAGTTTACGTCCATTTTTTTAGCGTTTGGAAATTTATTCCCAAAGTTGGTAATGCCGACTTCAGAGCCATCTACCGGAAGCTACATTAACCATTACAGCAACTCCTGCAACTCGCGCATGCGCACTGCGATTCTATAGAATTCATGTGCGACGGTTTATACACCTTATCCTTATTTTTTACATTTGGAAGTAACAGGACTAAGAAGTGTAAGATACACTGATCCGGTCTTGGTGCAGAGTTACAGATGATAATAATAATAATATAAAGGAGCACTCAGAAGAACATTAGTTTCGAACGTTTTACGTTCTTTTCCACTGATCACTTGTATTCACTCTTTGCTGTATTCATTAATTGATTTTGTTCTGTTTTTACACTCTGTGATATGATAAAGTTTACACTTATCACCGCACAGTGCACATCTGCAGTCTTCAGTTGGTTGGTGGAATTTTTTATTTTCGCAGACCTTGTGATGTATCGCTAGTTTGGTTACAACGTGTCTCAGTGTCTGACATTCTCTTGTCCAGTTTCTGTCTGTCATGGCACTGGAGGTGTAAAATTCCTCATTTATTTCCTTCCGTTTCTGTTCCCTCACTTTTACTGCTTTTTGATATGGTTCTGTAGATGGTAGGAGGTATGCTATCCTGATGTCTTCTATGAAATATGTTTCTCGCATAAGTTCATAAATTAATTTGGATGGTGCTGTTTTTCCAGTTCCAGTGATTCTCTTCATGAAGCTTGCTTTCACTTTTTCTATTTTGTTGAGGTCACTGGCTGTTAATTTCTGCCATATGATCACGATTCCGTATGTAACTATGGGGGCTATCGTTGTGTGGAAAAGTGTCATTGCAGTGTCTGTTGTTAGTTTTGTAAGGTTCTTGATATTGTACGCGCGCACCATGTTCGTCAGATTTGGACGGGGTTTTAAGGTGCGCGCGAAAGGCGCCATCACGATCCACTCATTGTCGGTTTTTTCCACAAACACTTTGATGGTTCACTGTTTAGATTTGGACGGGTACCTGAGAGGTTCGTTGTTTTCGGTGCGCACCTATTATTTGAGTATGGAGTGGTCAGAGGAAAAAACATGTTAAAACTTATTGATATTTATAGAAGCAAGCAATTATTGTGGGATCCTCAACATAAGGATCATTTTTAAAAATCATTGAAAGGAGATGCCTGTTTTTTTCAATGTTATGTGTTTTTTATGTGTACTGTAATTGTATGAATAAATTAGAATTAGAAAACATTATTTATTTATGACGTTCATTTCATAATATTATGTATGAAGTATCACAAAACAATACAATATATAAACACATTTATTACTAATTATTTATTTATTTCTTCAAAGACTCCAAAGAGCAAGATTGCTCATGTTAAGGGGCAATATACAAAAAATAATGGCCATAAAACAATTAACAATAAAAACAAGAAAACAAATTCAGGCATAAGTTTAAGTAATACAAACTACTATAGATGCACAATATAGGCCTATATACACATATAAATACAATATTTAAACAGGATAATATTAACAATAATAAAATTAACAAAATTAACTAAGAAAGCAATGAGAAAAAATATTTTTAATACAATTAGAAAAATGTTTAACATTCGTGAAATGTTGATATTCAATAGGTAAGTAGTTATTTTAATGGTTGATTAATGCATAACGAATCCCTTTTATGCCTTTTTTTTTTTGAGAAACTAGTATCTTTGTGCAATAAAGTACAACCTCTAGTATAATAATCATGTATATCTTCATTAAAAATTAAGGCCATGTTATGGTGAGATAGATTCTTAATAATTTTACATATATATACAAATCATATATTTTTTTAAATTCCTTTAATGCTATAATATTTGAAAAAGTATAAATAAAATTATAAGATGTAATAAGTAATAAGCGTGACCAGACGTCCCGATTTTGGCGGGACAGTCCCGATTTTTAACAATTTGTCCCGCGTCCCGCGGCATTTAAAAAAAAGTCCCTATTTTTGGGAAAGAATGCAGGACAAGCGGGAGAACGGAAAGGGAATAGACATGGTTGGTTACACCTGCTCTGCAAAATGTCTACTGAAGGTTTGTGGGTTTCCTATGGATCGCAGGAGGTTCGTTGAAATTAATCATTTCGACGAACATAACACGCGCCGCGCGCGCGCCGTTCGTGTTCACGGCGCGCATATGTGTACGTACCTTAACGTGTACCAAAACCTAGAGTTACAGATGCTCATTGGTTCAAGTCCCTATGAGGGAAGAAGCTTCCTCGTGTAATTTCTGTCAGTGTATTGCAATGGAGCACACTCAGCACTTTAAGGAAAGCTACAATAAGTAGCTGCTCCAAGTTGACAAAACCAGCTGGGGGACACGATATTGCAATGATATATGGCTGGATGATAGTCCAACTCTATCAATAACACATTTGGATTTGAGTCCAGCAGTCATATTATGGGCCAGGAGAGACTTAAGGGCTATACACCAGTTTAGTTTTAGTTTAGTACTCTTTCTCAAATTTCCAAATTTATATTATTATATAAGGAATTCAAAATAAATAGTCATCATCATCATCATCATCATCATCATCATCATCATCACTCCAGGGATTAGGCAATTGCCCGTTCCGACTTCATAATGCATCAGCCCAACGTCTTCTAGGTCTTCCAACATCACGCCTTCCTCTTGCTTGATAATTTCTTGCTAACAATTCCATCCATGTGATCAATCCATTTCTGTCTGTAATTCGTGACTTTATCCAATAAAGGCTGTACTTTCAATTCTTCTCTTATATCCTCATTTCTTATTCTATCAAGTCTTGTACATCCTTTTACTTGTCTTAGGAACCTCATCTCCGCCGTCTGTATTCTATCCTTCTGTCTTTTTACTGGAGCCCAAGTTTCACATCCATACAATATTGTGGGAACCGCCATAACATTATACATTTTTATCTTGGTTTCTTTTCTAATTTTATTTTTGAATGTTCTCTGTATTGTTCCACACACCGTCTGAAATGTTTTTATTTTGGAGTCAATATCCCTTTCCACATTGTAGCCAACATCACAGCCCAAATATTTGAAACTAGACACCTGTTCTATACTAATAAATAGTAAATTGAATAATTTTTTCATGTTGACAGTTAATTTTAGTTTTTTTTGTCTAGTGGAATACGTGAAACCGACCCCGATGATTTGTCTCAACGAATTATATTAACGACTACTACAATAAAAAGGAGTACAAAGCGTGCAAAAAACAGGTAAGATTCGATGATAATTTTTTAAAAATAATTACCGTTGACTCGAGGGGCAACTTTGACAGAATTGGGGCTTCTTTGACATTTTAAATTTCTTGCGTGTTTTGGGCTATTTTGACAACAATTCAATGGTGTAGACATTTCCTTGAAGGCGCACGAATAATTAAGTTGTTTTAAAAGAGGATGTTAATTTTGGAGACACATCTGTGTCACTTTCAACAACAATGAATTCCCAGCAAGGATAAAATTGTGATTTTCGGTTTTTGGATTTGTTGTGTAAGATGCAAGCTCTGGTTCTGTGGTATGTGTAACAGAGGATCGAACAATTCTCAATATGAATGTGAACTATGTGAAGATGAGATGCGAAAATCTGTTTTTTTTTATTTTCTACTGCTGTTTCAAAAATTCATGTTTTCTAATTAATTCCTGATTGTCTAACTAGAATAATTATATAATTTTGTGTTCTGTTGCGGTCAGAATTGATAAAGATGTTGTTTGTTTTGTCAAATTACAATTATAAAAACATTTGTAGTAAGGTTGTTTACAATATAAATATTCATAAAAAGATAAATTGGTGTCAAAGTAGTACCTACAGTGGATCTACTTTGAATTATAGTGAAATCAAATGTGATGTCAAAGTAGCCCCAGCACATGGGCAAAACAGACCTAAACAAAACTCATTGTTGTCCTACTAAGTTTTTATTTGAGGAGAACAGTACCAAATGGGATTTGTAGTCTAAGGTTCAATTGTTACAATAAATCATACATTCAATTTTTTCGGCATAAATCATACGAGTTAGACCTTAAAAACCTTCAAAAATATGTCAAAGTAGCCCCGTTTTACGGTATGTTTTCTTAATTTTTTTCTTTTTTTACTACTGAGTAATTAAACTTGGTTTACAAAACAAGTAACAACCAAAATATTTAATTCAGATGCTGATATTTGAAATTAATTTTTGGAGATTACAAGATCAAGTCCGAAGTCGTCCAACACAACTTTTTATGTATTATCTATGTCAACGGAGTTGATAGAAGGGACGTCATTTTACTACCCCCACTACTGTAGGGGTGCATACAATAACTAGTTAGGAACGTGGCTGTTACCAGTTACTCCCCCCAAAGCTGTGAAAACCAGAAAAGAAAATATTATAATTTATCCTTTTTTCAGAGGATTCTTGTAAAAAATATGGTATAGTTTTTAATTCCTGTCTTATTTTGTTATACTTTGAATTTGTATTAAGAGATCTATAACTAATATAATACAAAACACACAGTTTTAGTTTGATAATTTGCGGGGTGGCAGACCAGCGGAGTGACATCTGTTGTTAATAGTGTAGTTCAGTACTGACATTGTATTGACAGCACAAAAAACATTTGTCTTTTTCAGTAGACTGTTCTTAGTTCTAGCAGTGTGGTGGATTTGAAAATTCAGTTAATACATAATGTATTTAGTAGAATTAAGTGTTTAGTTAGCGTTTAATAGATTGTTTTTATACATTTTTTAAAAATATTTAGATAATAATTTTTTTAGTAATACTTAGTGCTTAGTTATTGTGTGATAGATATAAGGAAAACACAGTGTATGTGTGTGTGTATATATATATATATATATATATATATATATATATATATAAAAAAGTAAAGTGATCCCACAACAGGCCCGGAGGCCCTTGGGGTAGTAGGAGGTTAAGGCTCCCACTTTTTCTAGACAATCGGCGCTTTATGTCAGCCGGGTTGTCAGCCCTGCGTGACGGCCGCCTTTACCCCAGAACAAGCATATGGTACTCATTTCCGTTAGAGGCTGAGTCGACCCCAGGGCCATAGTGCCGCCAGAGGGTTTGGGTCAGTTTAAAAATCCTGACCCCAATGGGACTTGAACCCTCGACCCTCCAGCTTGTAGCTCAGTGCCCTAACCACTACGCTACGGCGTGCCCCCATATATATATATATATATATACACATTTGAACATAATTTAGACATAATAGAAGCTGGGATTTAAATATGGGTACAAAGGAGATGTTAAACAAGTAGAAACAAAAAAAAACATGTATATATAGGTATAAGTTTTCAAAATAAATATTATATATTATATTACCGCTGTGGTCTCGAGATAGCATACTACTTTGTCACGCAGCGGGCCCGGGTTCGATCCCCGGTCGGGGCAGTTTTTGTGGGTGAGGTTTTTATCGGGGTTTTTCCTCACCTGTAAGACAAATGTCAGGAAAACTTTAAGGCCCAAACGGTCCCCGAAATCATATGGCCATCATCCTTATCATTATCATCCTTACCATTATCATTATCATCATCATCCTTCAGAGGTGTGGAAAGCAACGGGAAGGACCTGCCTTCGGGTAGAATTACTATGGATGGATGGATGGATATTACTATTATAAATTTTCGAATTGTTCAGTATATAATTCAATATAATTTTATTTTCATAACAATTTAGAAGACTGATGTATTTGTAACAGAGAGTAGTACCTCCCCCTGTACCTGCTAGTGGAGTGAGTGAAGGGAGGATCTCTATCAACTGGTTTGAAATAAATATTTGTATCCCACAACTTACTTACAATGGGTTTGCTAATTACCTGAACCAGACCTGTAATTGTCAGGTATAGTATAAGTTACGGACAGGTGAATGGAGAAGACTACTTAAACAATGAACTACATGGTCTTTATAGGAAGCCAGATATAATAAAAACAGTTAAGTCTCGTAGACTGCGATGGGCAGGACATGTTGAGCGTTTTCCTCACTCATAAATGCAAATGCAAGTTTTGAATTACATTAGCAGAGTTAATTTCACATCAATCATCATATTCATGAGTGCTAAATTATAGTATATCAGTTGCATTTCCTCACGATACACGACCAAATGCACAATGTTAGTTTTGAGACATGGCAGTGTGCGACAGGAATATACCAACCCTCCAACATAAAAACATAGCAGATATAAACTTTATCCTTCAGTCACCTTTGAGCAATAGTATTGTAAAGTTGTGTGTATGTGGTGATAACATAAATGACCTATGGAGCTTCAGAAGAAGCATTTTCGTGATATGATTCTTTACGATTTTAAGTGCGGTTTAAATTAGTCACAGACATAAAATAAAATAAGTTAAAATATACCTTCTTAGGTAAGATCCGTCGTCCTCAACTTATAAAATATGTACTCTTTATGCCTGTAAGCCTTTCAGAACATCCGTTCCATCTTCAGCAGATTCTTGTTCGCTAAAATATCCAGGTACTACTCTCTGTTACAAATACATCAGTCTTCTAAATTATGTTATGAAAATAAAATTATATTGGATTATATACTGAACAATTAAAAAATATAGTAATATATATAATATTTTTAAAACTTATACCTTCATACATTTTTTCTACTTGTTTAACATCTCCTTTGTATGCATATTTAAATCCCAGCATCTACTGTGTTTAAATTATGTTCAAATGTACACCGAAACTAAAATATATATACTCAAACGTTTAACTGTATTTTTCTTATATCGATCACACGATAACTAAGCACTAAGTATTACTAAACAAATAATTTATCTAAATATTTTTTAAAATGTATAAAAACAATAAATTAAACGCTAACTAAACACTTAATTCTACTAAATAAATTACGTATTAACTGAATTTTCAAGACAGTTCTAAAATCCACCACACTGCTAGAGCTAAGAACAGTCTACTGAGAAAGACATGTTTTTTGTGCTGTCAGTACGGAACTACACTATTAACAATAGATGGCCCACCGCCGGTCTGCCACCCCGCAAATTATCATAATAAAACTGTGTGTTTTGTATTATATTAGTTATAGAAATCTTAATATAAATTCAGTAAGTCAGGAATTAAAAACTACGTATCACATTTTTTACAAAAATCCTCTTAAAAAAGGATAAATTATATTTTATTTTCTGGTTTTCACAGCTTTGAGGAGTTGGTTTATAACTGGTAACAGCCAAATTCCTAGCTGTGCCCTAGTTATTGTATGCACCCCTACAGTAGTGCGGGTAGTAAAATGACGTCCCTTCTATCAACTCCGTTGACATAGATAACAGTCACAGAGTGACGTGTTAGATGGCGATTTTATAGTGTAAAAGGACTAAGTTGGCATGATTTCTGCTATTCTTGTCTAGAGAACTGTTCTTCCACCCTTTGCAAAACACAATGAGGTACCCTTGCAAAATTACTTAGGAATGCTAGAAAAACTCCAAACCCACCACTTCCGTCCAGTCAGTTTTGTGTCAGGTAATTTTTGTCAGTGGCGACTGGTTCAGAGTGCTCTGTTAAAAGTGACTGCAGAGCGTGTGAACACATTGAAGAGTCATATTGGCAGGCAGACGATTTAATGGACGAAATTAGTGATCGGTTTGAAATAAATTTAGACGATACCGACGATGATGAAAATGAAAATGAAGACAGAAACTTGGCAGGAAGAATGTTTAGAAGAAGGGAATGCCACCACTGATCTATGTTCACTGCAGGGAGTGTCTGCGCTACCGCTGTCACCGTGAAGAGATATGTGTATGAGTGAGAAAGAAGATGGTGACTACTCTCTTTCTCTTTCTAAAATATTCTAGACACTTTATCCCTCATGGACTATAGTCCTAAACTCGATCCCCAGACAAGAACATGAGCCCAGACGAATAAGTAGAAGACCAATGTTGGAATATTTTACAGGCAGGTAGAATAGCTGTCAGCTAGTTATTGCTACCTGAGAGCAGTCATTACTTTGTGAACAGATTACAGCATTTAAATGTAGGAAAGAATGCCCCTGCTAAAACTTGAAGCAGTGCTTTGTGAAATTAGTAAAGTCCATGCAGGTAAGGACGTCAAACTATCAAATATAGCATGATACAGGTATGCTGCCATAACATTCTGTGATGTTGAGCATCATTTTCCATCGTGTAAAACAATTTTGACAGACAGGCCTTATAATGTACTATCAGAAAATATAGAAAAAACTTCTAACTGTGGATTAACAGAATTGACAAGTGGAATGTTCAACGCACAATTAGACCAAGACTATGGACACTATGTTATACCCATTTCATGAAAAAAAATGTTAAGATAATTCTTAACTACATTTCACCATGTTTGTAGTTCAATATTAAATGTAATTGTAATTGTAAACAGAGTTCTGAAACAATCCCTACAATCAATTATGGACTAATAACTTTTAACATCTTGTTTCTCCAAATATGATATATTGGAATGGTTTACTTGCATTCTAAATCATCCAATTTAATGTTATTGTTACATTTGTATCTAGAGGAATTTAACATGCTGTAGCTGAGTGGTTAAGGTAAGAAGCCTTGGCGCAGAACTACGGGACTTGCGCTGATTCGAGTCTCCATGGGGGAAGAAATTTTCTCATGGTATCTCGGCCAGTATGGGACCGATGCCTACCTAGCATCGTGAGGCATTTGGGTAGCTACAATAAGTAGCGGCTCCAGATTGAGAAAATCAGATGTAATGGCTGGGGGACTTGACATGCTGACCACATGTCACCCCTACACTGGCTGGATGATCATCTACCTCTGTGATTGACACATGGATGAGGCCAGCAGCTGGATAGTAGGCTAAGGGCCTTGTAGGCCTGTTGTGCCAGGAGTTTTTTATGCAATGCTAAAATAGCAATAATCCAAACTATACCTGCTCTAAACTTTGTTCGTGCTAGATTTCATGGAAACCTTTTTGTTTTGGTTACAATGTTTGGTTTCTTGTATATGTTCAGATTTCATAATTAAATATCATTCAATACATTAATTAATTGTATTATATACAACCTCTCAGTTTTGATTTATGAAGGTAAAGTGATTCCACTACAGTCTTGGGAGGCCTTTAGGGTAGTGGTATGTTGAAGCTCCCATGTTTCTAGACCTAGACAATAGGCACGAGATGTCCGCCGGATTGTCGGATCTGCCTGATGGCCGCATTTGTGCCCAGAACACGCATCTAGTACTCACTTTCCGTAAAATCTGAGGCCACCCCAGGTCCACAAAGCCACCAGAAGGTTTGGTCCAGCTAAAAATCTTGACCATATCAACTCGAACCCACGACTTTCCTGTTTCCTTATACAACTGTACTATGGCGTGATCCATTAAAATTGTTTCAATCATGAAAATATATTTTATATTGGGACAAAATTAACGAAAAAGCTACTTAAAATCGAAATACAGTGAACATCTTGATTTCTTGAGCTATAAATAAGTTCTGTTTGTCTCATTTATGTGTTGGTATGTACACTTATAAGTTATAGTGGGCCTATGTATATAAATATATGAAACAAGTTTAGAAAATAGTAGCTTCATAATATTTTTGCGTCATAATTTTCATATTTTTCATATTTTGTCTTTACGATTTCATATGTTTGTATAATTTTCTTCATATAATTCCTCGCTCTAGTCATAAACATTCACAAAAAAGGAACAAAGACAAGCGTGAAAATTACAGAGGCATAAATCTTCTACAAACAAGTTCCAAAATACATGCCAATGTTTTAAAGAACAGACTTAATGAATATATATATATATATATATATATATATATATATATATATATATATGATATGATATGAAAAGAAAAAATGAATGTTTGAGTCGGGA